>CALYLW010000122.1:0-442500 GCA_944989445.1 Ampullaceana balthica
CCCATTTATTAAAGTTAAGGGACATCACTCGGTGTCAGTCTGTAAATGTTTGAAAATAATCAATACTGTTAGTTATGTCTCATATATAAGGGATTTATAGTCAAAAACTTTGTTTTTACGGGTTTGTTTTATTTAAATCCCTTATATTAACTTCGCGGCCGTCTCATCATCTCATCATCTCTCTCATCATCTCATGGGCTGGGCGGGTGGAAAAAGAAAAGTCGAAAATGACCCACTTCCAAAGATCCGATCGAGCTGAAATTTGGCACACGGACCCGACTCACATAACAATGCATCGTATCAAAATTTCAGATCGATCGATCGTACCGTAATTAAATTAATGCATTTTTAGTTTATCCTTATATGAGGTATGTAATTCAAATTCACTGTTTGTTATTGTTTTTTTCTTCCACTTCCACGTGAGTTTGAGTTGACGCCGACCGTCGTGTTGACGCCGACCGTCGTGCCGACACCCCCTCACATCCCACCCCCATTTATTAAAGACAAGGGACATCACTCGGTGTCAGTCTGTAAATGTTTGAAAATGATCAATACTGTTAGTTATGTCTCATATATAAGGGATTTATAGTCAAAAACTTTGTTTTTGCGGGTTTGTTTATTGTTCGATAATGCTGCAGGCTTCCGCGTGCCGCATGTGGCTTTCTGTTCGGCCCGCGGGCCGTGGTTTGACGACCCCTGATGTAGATAATTTCAATATAAGAAAAACAAAATCTTTTTTAAATTCCTTATATTAACTTCGAAACCTTGTCTCTCTGTTAGTCGTCATCTCATCATCTCTTTCTGTCGTCATCTCTGTCGTTCGCGGGCGGGCGGAAAAATAAAAGTAAAAAATGCCCCACTTTCCGTAATGCCATCGAGCTGAAATTTGGCACATAGACTCGTGTCACCTAACAATGCATCGTATCAAAATTTCAGATCGATCGAACGTACCGTAATTAAATTAATGCATTTTAATTTATCTCTATATAACATAATATTTAATTCAAATTCACGGTTTGATATTGTTTTTCTTTCACGTGCCAGTTGAGTTCACGCGTTGACGCCACCCATCGATGCCCACACCCCCTTCCCGCCCCTTCACCCGGTTTTAAAGCCAAAGGATATCACTCGGTGTCAGTCTGTAAATGTTTGTCGCGTTTGAACATAATCAATACTTTTAGTTATGTCTCATATATAAGGGATTTATAGTCAAAAACGTTGTTTTTACGGGTTTGTTTTATTTGTGTTTCATCCAGCAGTGTGCACCTGTGATCTCTGCACACCTGACGGTAGGGGCGTACGTACGTGTTCATAGCAGTGTGCACCTGTGATCCCTGCACACCTGACGGTAGGGGCGTACGTACGTGTTCATAGCAGTGTGCACCTGTGATCCCTGCACACCTGACGGTAGGGGCGTACGTACGTGTTCATAGCAGTGTGCACCTGTGATCCCTGCACACCTGACGGTAGGGGCGTACGTACGTGTTCATAGCAGTGTGCACCTGTGATCCCTGCACACCTGACGGTAGGGGCGTACGTACGTGTTCATAGCAGTGTGCACCTGTGATCCCTGCACACCTGACGGTAGGGGCGTACGTACGTGTTCATAGCAGTGTGCACCTGTGATCCCTGCACACCTGACGGTAGGGGCGTACGTACGTGTTCATAGCAGTGTGCACCTGTGATCTCTGCACACCTGACGGTAGGGGCGTACGTACGTGTTCATAGCAGTGTGCACCTGTGATCTCTGCACACCTGACGGTAGGGGCGTACGTACGTGTTCATAGCAGTGTGCACCTGTGATCCCTGCACACCTGACGGTAGGGGCGTACGTACGTGTTCATAGCAGTGTGCACCTGTGATCCCTGCACACCTGACGGTAGGGGCGTACGTACGTGTTCATAGCAGTGTGCACCTGTGATCCCTGCACACCTGACGGTAGGGGCGTACGTACGTGTTCATAGCAGTGTGCACCTGTGATCTCTGCACACCTGACGGTAGGGGCGTACGTACGTGTTCATAGCAGTGTGCACCTGTGATCTCTGCACACCTGACGGTAGGGGCGTACGTACGTGTTCATAGCAGTGTGCACCTGTGATCTCTGCACACCTGACGGTAGGGGCGTACGTACGTGTTCATAGCAGTGTGCACCTGTGATCTCTGCACACCTGACGGTAGGGGCGTACGTACGTGTTCATAGCAGTGTGCACCTGTGATCCCTGCACACCTGACGGTAGGGGCGTACGTACGTGTTCATAGCAGTGTGCACCTGTGATCCCTGCACACCTGACGGTAGGGGCGTACGTACGTGTTCATAGCAGTGTGCACCTGTGATCTCTGCACACCTGACGGTAGGGGCGTACGTACGTGTTCATAGCAGTGTGCACCTGTGATCTCTGCACACCTGACGGTAGGGGCGTACGTACGTGTTCATAGCAGTGTGCACCTGTGATCCCTGCACACCTGACGGTAGGGGCGGGGCGTACGTACGTGTTCATAGCAGTGTGCACCTGTGATCTCTGCACACCTGACGGTAGGGGCGTACGTACGTGTTCATAGCAGTGTGCACCTGTGATCCCTGCACACCTGACGGTAGGGGCGTACGTACGTGTTCATAGCAGTGTGCACCTGTGATCCCTGCACACCTGACGGTAGGGGCGTACGTACGTGTTCATAGCAGTGTGCACCTGTGATCCCTGCACACCTGACGGTAGGGGCGGGGCGTACGTACGTGTTCATAGCAGTGTGCACCTGTGATCCCTGCACACCTGACGGTAGGGGCGGGGCGTACGTACGTGTTCATAGCAGTGTGCACCTGTGATCCCTGCACACCTGACGGTAGGGGCGTACGTACGTGTTCATAAACATAAACACAAGTTGGCTTGCTGTGCCAACAAAACAATGATGTAAAAATCTTGCAATCTTGTAACGCCGTTCGGAGTCTTTGTCGTCGAGTGCTTAGTTTGACAGTTAACCTCTAACAATTCGACAGTAAACTTCTAACACCAATTTAGTCAAACAACTTCTGACTTGAATTTCACAGCTATTTGTATTTTATTTATTTATTATTTTTTTTTGTTCATTCCGGTAAGAAGGGGCGGTAAGTCAGTGTTGGCAAAGCTGTCTTAGCTGACTTGTCGGGGCTGGCCTCCCCTGGATATCGCCAAACATAGCAACGTGTTTAAGTCGCGTGTTGACGCGCTGGAGTCGGGTAGGGGGGCGGGGCTAAAAAAAGGACGAACGTGACGTCGTAGGCTTGGCGCGCGCGACCCCGGCAGCCGCGGCACGTCATCAAGAGATAAGGTGGACTTAATTAAACAGCTGCAGGCGTTTGTCTTTTAGAAAACGAAACAAACACAAAACATGTTTCCGTCTCTCAGTTTGGGGCCGTCCATAAATGACATCATGCAACTAGACCCGGGGTGGGGGGCGGGGGGGGGTAACACGTTTGTGGCGAGGGGGAGGGGGTGTTTAAGAACTTTGACGTCACATCAAAACTTAAAATAAAAGTAACACTTAAATATTTGACAGCTTACGAATTATTTAATGACTTTTTAAATGGCTTCACGCATTTACGATATTAGAGTGCAGCCTTACACTAAATACATAATTAAATGACCAAAAATGTTATTTGAAACATGCTCAATTTCATATAGGAAATACGGCTTTTATGGCATGATTGGCGGGGGCGGGGGGGGGGAAAGCTTTGTGACGTCATAGTTGAGGGGGTACAACTTTTTTGTGACGACGTGTGACGAGGTGGAAAAGCGGGGGTGGGGGGTGTACGGTGGGAAAAATCGGCCGAAATCGTGTTACGTCATTTATGGACGACGACTTTTAGAACACTAAACTAAGAAAACATTTTTTTTTCCGCCTCTCAGTTTGTGCCTTAAGTTGCGGACAATACATTGTGTGGTCACCTTAAGAATTTTTTTGTTTTTTTGTTGTTTTTTTTTGAAAACGTCATCAATTATCGCTAAAATGGGGTCGGAAACTGTTACAAGGCATCAGATGTCTGATAGTTGGGGTGCTTCAAAGATACTCCACGGAGCCAACGGCTGATATAAGATCTGAGAGCCGCTGACTTGAACGTTTCATAACGCCACATAACTGTAGCCGCACTGTGTTACGGAGTTCGATTAGAGTCGCACACGTAGAGTCCAATGTATTGTAGTTCACAAGAAAGCACGCCCTCAAACGCTAACCAAGTACATGTACTCCGCGAAACGATTGCAATATAAACACGATCGATGAACACGATCTACAGAAAGTAACAAATTTCTAGAGAATTTGGAATACTGGTCTTTACCAGGTCCACTCTGGTGGAAGAAGCACCGACTGACTGATGTAAGAAGCTATAGCCGACTTGCTGGTCTGCACCAGGTCCACTCAGGTGGAAGACACACAGATACTTCAAAACGTATCATTATCATCATGGTTGGTACTACAGCCCGTGCAGGGCCCTGGCCTGCTCTCTCTCTCTCTCTCTCTCTCTCTCTCTCTCTCTCTCTCTCTCTCTCTCTCTCTCTCTCTCTCTCTCTCTTCCACTCCAAACGGCCTCTCACCTCCATGCCCCCCACCGCCTCAGACGTTTCTCAACGGCATCCATCCATCGCCTGCTCACTCACTTCAAGCTAAACATCAAGTTTGGAACTGTGGGCCCCGTACTTAACAGTGGTACTCTCGTGGGGGTCCACATGACGGCCCTGGTCTAACGGAGTAAACTTTGGAACTGTGGGCCCCGTACTTATCAGTGGCACTCTCATGGGGGTCCACGTGACGGCCCTGGTCTAACGGAGTAAAATTTGGAACTGTGGGCCACGTACTTATCAGTGGCACTCCCACGGGGGTCCACGTGACGGCCCTGGTCTAACGGAGTAAACTTTAGAATTGTGGGCCCGTACTTATCAGTGGCATTCTTCGGGCTCCACGTGACGGTCCTGCCACGGCCCACGGTCTATTAGAATTCTTTTTTAAAAAAAAAGAATGCAAAAACAATTCGTAAGATTGGATTCGTCACATTTCTCGGTGCCCCTGTGAGGCGACTCCGCAATGCGTCTCGTCCAATATTTTGGGAACCTTTGGATGATTTGAACTGTCTACACTACTCTCCCCTTTCCTTCTTTCTCTCATCATTCAAGAGCAAACATATTTCTTCCCGTGCGGGGATTTCCCCTGAGTGCCCCCCATCCCATACACACACACCTGAAGAGGGGCTCGTCCGTCCGTCCACTTGTTGGGCCATCTTGTGGTCACTTTGATGTCCAGCGGCCCCCCGGGTTAAAACAACACCGGTTAGTCCATCACTTTCGCTTTGATTTGACGGCTGTGGTCGAGGTGGACACGAGACTGGATGACCTTTCACCTTTGATTTTAGAGTAGAAAAAAGGGGAAAAGGGGGGGGGGCAGTTGAAGGACTGTAAGTAAATAAAATCTTGCTCTTGACCGAGGAGGATGCGAGGGTAAGGGAGGATGCGAGGGTAAGCTCATGTCCGGTCTCTACTCCCAGCACACATGGCGGCCGATCGTATGCTGGCTTTTAAGAGCGACAACTTAAGGCCATTTTCCTTTTTCCGAAGGGATTGGTGCTTGAGTTTTCAAAATCTTAAACTGGAACTGACCATGACCTTGCTAGCACTCCCTCTCCCCCTTCCCCATCCCTGAAAAAGACCGAAAGACACGAGCGTCGAACGATGCTCTTTTTTTTTGGGGGGGGGGAGGGAGTCCACGGACCACAGGCGCTCACTTGACGGGCACTTGGGGTATAGTTCCGGTTTGTCTTCCGCACGTCCAAACAATGGGACGTTACTCCGTCAAACAGACCTCCACTGCACTCTTAAACAAGACAGAATTATGATATTGTCATTCCCTTTATCCATTGTTTCTCACCTTTTGTTTTCTTGCGTCGTTCTTATCTTATATCGTCTTAAGTAATTTCTAGTTTTTAAAAAAGTCAGTCTTTTCATACAGCGAGATTTCAGGGTTGACTAAACCATCTTTGGTCAATGCCTCTGGGCCCACCTAAAGCCACATTTTAACTGTCACCTGATAAATTAACGGCTGCGCGGCGCTGGTCAGATGTTTGAAATTACCGTTGCGAAAATTTATAAAGGTAACATATGTAATAAACAATACAAAAGCCAAAAGTCTCTCCTTGTCTCCGTAACGCTGAGGGACATAGTACAACAGTCCATAGTAGTCAGGATATTTTTTTTTATATTGAAAATAAAGACGTAAAAATCAAAATCATTTTGGTTTCGAGATTAACAGAGCATGTGGTGTTTCTCGCCATAAAATATTATATGATGTCAATTACCCAAACAATCAATATACATAATTCCCGTTGTCTGTATGGATGTAATGCTGTTAGGTGGTGCTGCGATCGATTTTGTTTTATAGTGCTGTTAGGTGGCACTGCGATCGATTCTGTTTTTATAGCTCTTTTCAACATCTTCTCTGTCTTTCTATCATATCTTGATTTCAAATTTTTTAAAACCGTTACGGTTGAAATTATGATTTTTGAATAATTTAATGTAAGTCTTAAAATAAAGCTTATGTGTTTGACACCAGTTTAATGAAAGTTGCTTCATTCCCGTTGTCTGTATGGATGTAATGCTATTAGTAGTATTAGATGGCGCTGTTTTATAGTGCTCAGTCATTTTTGACGGGTTATCTCTAGTTATAAAATAATTTGTGTACATTTCAGGACTTTAATATTTCGTATGTATCAAACAAGGATAAGTTACTTGGGCTTTTGAAAAAAAGTGGGCGCCTTAGGCGCCCTACAACCCCTATTAATTAATAATATCTGTCTTTTGGTAGTGTAAAATATTACACAAAAAAGGATGCTGTGCAACTTTGCACATGAGTTTGTTATTTTGCACGCAGACTAACATCTTGTGGTCACTTTTATGTCCAGAGCAACGGGATAAAAAAACACATCGGTTAGTCCATCACTTCCGCTTTGATTTGAGTCCGTCGATTTCAGACACAGATTCTATGATGTTTAGAGGGAAAAAAACGGGGGGGGGGATTTGAGGCTTAATGTGTATTCCCGTGGTGGAAGAGGGGGGGGGGTGAATTCTTTCCAACTGGGATTTTTAAAGTAAGACGGACGAACCCTCGGGCAGTTAAGCCAACACTGGTATGTGAGCCAGTTTATACGCCTCAGGCATGATGATGGTGGTGCAGAGTTTTAAAAGTCTACTCGCCATCTTGTTTGACTGTTTTCCTATCTCAGAATATAACCTCCCTTCCCCTCTCCCCTCCTTTCCCCTCCCTTCCCACTCCCCATATTCGTACTAAGCCCAAAATATGATAAGAATAAAGATACAAATAACAGCCTCCACAGGCAGCCGTTGGCAGTGTAGATCTTTCTTAGTCTTACACACTGCAGTTAGACCAAGTGTAGATCTTTCCTGGTCTGATTCACCACTCACTAGTGAGACCAAGTGTAGATCTTTCCTCGTCTTATTCACCACTCACTCGTCGTCCAATCTCTCTGCCGTATCGCTCTTTACGTTTGTTTGTCACCCATTACCCCGGGCTGCCTTCCCTTGACTCAATGCAGTCCCTTGTTGTGAGAGCTTCTGCAATAACATCAACTTAGAGCTACCCCACCCCACCACACCCCACCACACCCCACGCCCTTTCTTGATTGTACCGTCCTACCACACACGCACACAACTCACACACCCACACACACAAAAACACACACGCACACCTCACATGACACACGCACAGCAACACCCATACGCAAAAACACACGCACACCTCACACCAACAACCACACACACACACACACACACTCACACACACACACAGACACCAACACCTCCCCACCCCACAACCACGCCACACACTCACACGCCCTGAAGTCAAACATCCTGACGGCAGCCTGCAGTTGGTGTGAGTCGGGTTTCTGCGAGCGTCTCTTTAACCCACAACAGATCCAACCCAGCGGTTTCAAGTCTAATCTGTTATCCCACTTTTCTCCAGGACGGAGCAACTTGTTGAACTGCGAAGTGCCTCCCTTTCTCCTCCCGCCCCCCCCCCTTTTTTTTTCCAACCTCCTACCACAAATAACGTTATCAAAAACTTATCGTCTGCTCGCACGCGCATGTACCCGCAACACGATCCCGTGTGAACCTCGTCGCCTTCCCAGTAACTCGGGACAACTCATGGGCGTAGATCAAGGAGGGTTTTTTTTTAATGTTCTTTTTTTCCTTCTTTCATAAAACCTGGCTCCCATCTGCGTGTGTGTGATGATATCACTGATACAGCCGCGCGTCCTGTTGTTTATTTGTGTTGATATGAAAACAATTATTTATTTTACATTGGGGCATTTTTTTGTATGACTGAGAGTGAGAGTAAATGTATTGTTATGGCAGACGTTGTGCAATTCAAATGCACGCTTTAGAACATGCACTGATTTCATTGGGTGGAAACGCGAGGCCATTCAACCAATCAACTTCGAGAAGGGTTACGGAGAACGGTCAGGTTAGGGGGGGGGAGGGGAATAAATTAATAAATCGGACGTCACTTGTTAAATATAACATTAAATTATTGCGTTCTTTGAACACACACGGCCAGCTGGACGTGAACCAGAGACTAGAGTCTCGGAGTCCTAGTCCTTGAACACACAAGACCAGCTGGACGTCAGCCAGCGACTAGAGTCTCGGAGTCCTAGTCCTTGAACACACAAGGCCAGCTGGACGTCAGCCAGCGACTAGAGTCTCGGAGTCCTAGTCCTGGAAAAATATTGTATTATCCCTCCAACTTAAAGGATGTCCTCAACTCACGGACCGAGGTGGTATACCGCCTGGATTTAGACCCTCCTACCTCCCCCATCTCCCAAACCAATTTTTTTTTCAAAATAGTATTCATGAATACCACCCTTTACATGTCATGGTTTCAAACGAAGTGTCTAAACGTGAAGTGTGTAAACAAGAAGTGTCTAAACGTGAAGTGTGTAAACAAGAAGTGTCTAAACGTGAAGTGTGTAAACAAGAAGTGTCTAAACGTGAAGTGTGTAAACAAGAAGTGTCTAAACGTGAAGTGTGTAAACAAGAAGTGTCTAAACGTGAAGTGTGTAAACAAGAAGTGTCTAAACGTGAAGTGTGTAAACAAGAAGTGTCTAAACACGAAGTGTCAAACACGAATTTTCTAAGCAAAAAGCGTCTAAATGCGAAGCTTCTAAACACGAATTGTCTAAAAACCAAGTGTCTAAACACAAAGTGTCTAAATCCAAGTGTCTAAACACTAATTGTCTAAACAAGACGACTCCACGCAAGAAGTGTCTAAACACGAAGTGTCTGAAAAAGAAGTGTCTGAACAAGAAGTGTCTAAGCACGAAATGTATAAGCAAGAAGTGTATAAATACGAAGTGTCTAAACACAAAGTGTCTTACACATGAAGTACCTAAACACGAAGTGTCTAAGCACAAAAAGTCTAAACACAAAGTGTCAAAATTGTTTAATGAAGTGCCATGAAACATGAAGTATCTAATGAACTGTATCAACATGGAAGTGTCTAAACACGGTCATTTTGTCATGCGTGTTAAAATTTTGTTTATGTTTTTAAGTGTAGGCGGAGTTAGAGAGAGAAGGAGAAAAAGAATCGTTCTTTTCTCCCCCCATGTAAACATTCATTTCTTGCTCCACAGATTTTTCTGATGGCGTCACTGCCAAATTCTTTCACGTCATTTTTATGGCCACTCGTACAAGCCTCGTCCTTATCTGCAGCACGCCTTTCAACATACCTAACTGTGCGTGCGATACGTCGACTCCTTATTTCTGGACTCGTCATATTTTGTTGTTAGTTTTACGTCTCAACCGCGGGACTCATGTTTCTTGGCTGTAATAACAAATAGATAATTTTAGGGGCCGTCGATAAATGACGTCATGAGAGGGGAAGGGGGTTTGGGGTTTAAGAACTGTGACGTCACATGTCAGCGCGCAACTTGAAATAAAAGTTTTACTTAAATATTTGATTGCTTACGACTTATTTCGTGACATTTTAAATGGCTTCCAGCATGTTACGATATTAGCGTGCTGGCTTACACTAAATACATATTTAAATAACAATACAGCTATTTGAAACGTGCTCATTTTCAAATAGGAAATACGGCTTTTATGGGGGGGGGAGGGGGAGCTTTGTTACGTCATGTTTGAGGGGGCCCTAACTTTTTGTTACGACGTGTGATGAGGGGGTGGCGGGATTGGGGAATCGGCCCAAAATCGCGAGACGTCATTTATGGAGTTCCACTTACCTCATAGATGACGTTCACTGGATAATTTCGCACCGGCGATTGGTGCACGTGTACACACGTGGCGATCTTCGTTAAGGGCAAGTGGCTAGGGGCAAGTGGCTAAGGGCAAGTGGCTAAGGGCAAGTGGCTATGGGCAAGTGGCTAAGGGCAAGTGGCTATGGGCAAGTGGCTATGGGCAAATGGCTATGGGAAAGTGGCAATGGGCAAGTGGATATGGGCAAAGTGGCTATGGGCAAGTGGCTATGGGTAAAGTGGCTATAGGCAAGTGGCTATGGGCAAGTGGCTAAGGACAAGTGGCTAGGGACAAGTGGCTAAGGGCAAGTGGCTAAGGACAAGTGGCTAAGGGCAAGTGGCTATGGGCAATTTGGATAAGGGCAAGTGGCTATGGGCAAGTGGCTATGGGCAAGTGGCTATGGGCAAGTGGCTATGGGCAAGTGGCTATGGGCAAAGTGGCTATGGGCAAGTGGCTATGGGCAAGTGGCTATGGGCAAAGTGGCTATGGGCAAGTGGCTATGGGCAAAGTGGCTAATGGCAAGCGACTAAGGGCAAGTGGCTATGAGCAAAGTGGCTATGGGCAAAGTGGCTAATGGCAAGCGACTAAGGGCAAGTGGCTAAGGGCAAGTGGCTATGGGCAAAGTGGCTATGGGCAAAGTGGCTATGGGCAAAGTGGCTAATGGCAAGCGACTAAGGGCAAGTGGCTAAGGGCAAGTGGCTAAGGGCAAGTGGCTATGGGCAAAGTGGCTATGGGAAAGTGGCTATGGGCAAGTGGCTATGGGCAAAGTGGCTATGGGCAAGTGGCTATGGGCAAAGTGGCTAATGGCAAGCGACTAAGGGCAAGTGGCTATGAGCAAAGTGGCTATGGGCAAAGTGGCTAATGGCAAGCGACTAAGGGCAAGTGGCTAAGGGCACGTGGCTATGGGCAAAGTGGCTATGGGCAAAGTGGCTATGGGCAAAGTGGCTAATGGCAAGCGACTAAGGGCAAGTGGCTAAGGGCAAGTGGCTAAGGGCAAGTGGCTAAGGGCAAGTGGCTAAGGGCAAATAGCTAAGGGCAAGTGGCTAAGGGCAAGTGGCTAAGGGCAAGTGGCTATGAGCAAGTGGCTAATGCAAAGTGGCTAACGGCAAGTGGCTAAGGCTAAGGCAAAGTGGCTAACGGCAAGTGACTAAGGACAAGTGGCTATGGTAAAGTGGCTAAGGGCAAGTGACTAAGGACAAGTAGCTATGGTAAAGTGGCTAAGGGCAAGTGGCTAAGGGCAAGTGGCTAAGGGCAAGTGGCTAAGGGCAAGTGGCTATGGTAAAGTGGCTAAGGGCAAGTGGCTAAGGGCAAGTGGCTATGGGCAAAGTGGCTATGGGCAAGTGGCTATGGGCAAAGTGGCTAATGGCAAGCGACTAAGGGCAAGTGGCTATGAGCAAAGTGGCTATGGGCAAAGTGGCTAATGGCAAGCGACTAAGGGCAAGTGACTAAGGGCACGTGGCTATGGGCAAAGTGGCTATGGGCAAAGTGGCTATGGGCAAAGTGGCTAATGGCAAGCGACTAAGGGCAAGTGGCTAAGGGCAAGTGGCTAAGGGCAAGTGGCTAAGGGCAAGTGGCTAAGGGCAAGTGGCTAAGGGCAAGTGGCTAAGGGCAAGTGGCTAAGGGCAAGTGGCTATGAGCAAGTGGCTAATGCAAAGTGGCTAACGGCAAGTGGCTAAGGCTAAGGCAAAGTGGCTAACGGCAAGTGACTAAGGACAAGTGGCTATGGTAAAGTGGCTAAGGGCAAGTGACTAAGGACAAGTAGCTATGGTAAAGTGGCTAAGGGCAAGTGGCTAAGGGCAAGTGGCTAAGGGCAAGTGGCTAAGGGCAAGTGTCTAAGGGCAAGTGGCTATGGTAAAGTGGCTAAGGGCAAGTGGCTAAGGGCAAGTGGCTAAGGGCAAGTGGCTAAGGGCAAGTGGCTATGGTAAAGTGGCTAAGGGCAAGTGGCTATGGGCAAGTGGCTAAGGGCAAGTGGCTAAGGGCAAGTGGCTAAGGGCAAGTGGCTATGGTAAAGTGGCTATGGGAAAGTGGCTAAGGGCAAGTGGCTAAGGGCAAGTGGCTAAGGGCAAGTGGCTAAGGGCAAGTGGCTAAGGGCAAGTGGCTAAGTACAAGTGGCTATGGTAAAGTGGCTAAGGGCAATTGGCTAAGGGCAAGTGGCTAAGAGGCCAGAGACTAGAGGCCAGTGACCTATGACTGATGAAAATACGAATAAACCTAAGCTGATTAAAACTATACTGTGCGTAGCCACCATTGTTTATAAAATATTTCTCAAGTTCCATAGTACGTACGTACTCCCAAGTGGTCTAGTGGTTAGGATTTCGCGCTCTCACCGCGACGGCCGGGGGTCGATTCCCCGCTTGGGAATGACTTTTTTTTATTATAAATTTTCTTCTAAATTTAATACCAGACGATTTATTTATTAACCACGTTTTATTAACTCGCTTTCGTTCCTGTTTGTCGAATATTTTTTTCAAATCTGCCAACGTAAAATTGAACCACTGCTGATGCTCCTAGAGATCTGAAAATTTTACCACAGATAGATCTTGGATGACAATGCATTGTATTAAAATTTCAGATCGATCGAATGTACTGTTATTAAATTATTGAACTTTTTAGTTTATCTATAGTCTATCTCTATATAAAAGCATCTGTACCGTCTGCTGCTTTTGTTGACATTCGTGAGTTCACCCCGTGACCACATCACAATGTTTTTAAAACGTTGGGCGGGCGCTTGTGAGGTGTTTGGTAAAATAAATAAAGGTAAAAAATATTTTTAAAAACCACGTTTTCATTAGCGGACTAAAAAGAAGAAAATAATTTAAAACTTATTAGTTCAAGTACTTCGATTTAATATGACTAAAAACGTGGGGCGGGTGTTTGGTATAAAAATTAAATATTTCTAATTTAGAAGGCAAAAGAGAGATCTATAAGTGAGAGAATGAGTGAACTGCATATGTTAAACCTCATAAGCGCCCGCCCCACGTTTTTAGTCACATTAAATCGAAGTACTTGAACTAATAAGTTTTAACTTATTTTCTTCTTTTTAGTCCGCTTATAAAAATGTGTTTTTTTTTATAATCTTTTACTTCTATTTATTTTAAAGTAAAACCAAATAACTTCAGTGTACCTAAGCATTTATCACGGATTGCCTGTATCATTAGAGGCACTCAGCCAACAGGCCAACTAACTAAAGAATGACGCGAGCACCTGGGGCAAGGCTAGTATCATCCTTAATGTTAAGACAATATTATTTGTGAGACTATATCCAACGGTATCCTTAAAACTCTAAATGTATGAGAACCGCTTGTTCCAAGTCCGAACTTCATAACACTTATCAAGGTCGTTCGCATTTGATGTGTGACCTTTGAACCCTTGTCCCCCCCCCCTCGTCCACTTCCCCTCACACCGCTTTCCTGACCTTTGTCGGCGAACCTGTTTCCTAACAACTGAATACCCTGGGCCGTAAAGAAATGGATTCCAGCTGTGTGTGTGTGGCAAAAACAAGAAGAGTGCACGTGACTCATAAACATGACGTCGGAAACATTGAGCCATTGGAAGTGGACAGACCAACGACTAGATGAGGTTCGGTGGAGTTGTTTCCACCAGGCGCGTGCCACTGCCATCAGCTCGCATCTGCGGACGTGGTTTGAACGGCGGATTCGATCCCGAACTATCGTGCAATGTAAGAGACTGCGGCGGCGGCGTACCCAGGGATGCGGATGGGCTAAGATTTCTGCCGCCCCTTCACACGAAGATAACTCTTGCAGTTGTTCCAAATTGGGTTGCCAGATGTCCGGTTTCGTACCGCACTGTCCGGTATTATCGTTATTTGTCCAGTGAACAAAAATTGAAGCAATAGCGGACATTTTATGTCTGCTGTAAGAATTTTGCAAGCTGCTTCGATAATTTTTGCCACTCGCGTCCGGTATTTTTGAGACAACCATCTGGCAACCCTTTTTCGAAAATGACGCAAGGCTCCACCCTTGGTGAAAGCCGCAACAGCAACAACTTTCTTGGGCCACTGGTTGGTCGAGGCGATTTTGAAGTGGGAAATTTGGGGGGGGGGTGGTGGGGCAGCGCACGCATTAGCAAAATATATAATTTTTTTAAATCGGGCAACGTCATGCAATAAGAATATCATTTTGAGCAACTCTCTCCGGACATTATTGTTAACTTCGTTCAAAGAGGGGTATGGCTGATGGAAAAAATATTGTCCCGCCCCTGGATGACACCAACCCTGGCTACGCCAATGTCTCTATGCTATATACCAGGGGTCGGGAAACCATGGCTCGCGAGCCAGATAAGGCTCTATTGATGTCTGCATCTGGCTCTCAGACAAATATTCAATAATAATTTTTTTTTAAATAGTTCATTCAGACTCCTTTGATTAAATGCATATAAAAACAGCATAACGATGTTACTTAGGATTCAGAGACGTAGTTATTGTAATATTAGTGTTTAAATTACACAAAATGCGCACATACTAGAATTTTTAGTTTTAAGATATTAAACACAATGTATGGCTCTCGGAGACTTACTTTTCAAAATATGTGATGTTTATGGCTCTATCAGACAAAAAGTTTCCCGACCCCTGCTACATACAATCCCTACTCCAGTCTCCCAATCATGCAGATCTGTTCCTGTAAGTCCCGGCTTTTAATCCCAATCCCATTTTTTTAAAAAAAATGTCATCCCTAATGTTAATCTCAGCCCTACAACTGTTGAGCCAATTCTTCTACGGTCTCCCTTGGTTCAACACCATGAAATCTACACGCCTATACACCATCAACCCCTCCCCGAAATCGCCAATGCTTCCAGACGACCAGTCTCGGATTAACAACATACTTACAACCCCCACCCACCCCCTTGCACCCCTTCCATAGATACACGCACATACAACCCCCCCATCCCCCCGCCCCCACTCCTCGGCCAACACGCGCGTATAACGGCGACGGTATCTACTCCGATGACACGTCTCTCCGGTCCTAGACATTTTCATTTCGCATGACCTGCCCCTTTCCTGCGATAGTATCGGTGCGCGGCGCGGCGCGCAACTACTTTCTCACGCGTGAGTACGTGCGGTACGGGAACGAGGGGAATGTTAATTGTAGACCTGGGATCACCCGCGTGTGGACAGGGCCGCTGCTCGGAGGTTGGAGAAGAGAAACAACATTGAGGGTGTTGGAGGGGGGGGGGCAACGGAGAATCGTTGGGCCTGGGAACGAGATTAAATGGTCTAGTCCCAAGGTCATGTTATCCGCCCAGGGTCACATCATCTGACGGACGAGTCCAGATTGAACCAGACTGTTAGTCCAGCTGCAATAAATATTAGCTGCAAACCTACTACCGAGTTACGCTTAATCTTTTCGGGGGACATTTCATTTAGTGGTTTTCTCTTTCATTAACATTTTCTTCCTCTTCGTCTATTTGTGAGGGGCCATCGACCAAAATGATGTGATCATAGTGGACCATAAGAATGTGGAGGGTTTGACAAATACATCAGAGAATACATGCTTATCAGCGGCTAGAGGTAGTGACAGATACATCAGAAAATACATGCTGTATCAGCGGCTAGAGGTAGTGACAAATACATCAGAAAATACAGGGTGTATCAGTGGCTAGCGGTAGTGACAGATACATAAGAAAATACATGCTGTATCAGCGGCTAGAGGTAGTGACAAATACATCACAAAATACATGCTGTATCAGCGGCTAGAGGTAGTGACAAATACATCACAAAATACATGCTGCATCAGCTGCTAGAGGTAGTGACAAATACATCAGAAAATACATGCTGTATCAGCGGCTAGAGGTAGTGACAAATACATTAGCCCAATATTTGTTTTGAATACATGTCTCTCAAAATATATCACTCTATAGGTATCTGTAAGTCAAACTAACGCGACTATTAAACAAATATATTTTAAAAGACGGATTTTGAAAAAAATCCTACTACCGAGGTTAATGACAATGAGATGATTTACTAGTATCCACAAGTGAACTTGGTGTATAGTGTATCCAATTGGTGCGTCATGTTTTCTGTAGAGTTTTGACCAACTTTCAGTGATTCGTGTCATAAATATGCACCATAAAAGGTTATTTGAAAATAATCGTATCGATAAAGTTTGTTGGGTTTTTAGCGCAATTTCTTCATGCGGAAATTGTGCTTATAGGTTTTGAAAAATCTGTCCGGTATGGATGTCTGTTCGAGCTTTCACAAGCAACTACTCCTGAACCATACCAGACAGAGGGTTCCGGTCTTTTGCATAATATATGTTAAAGAGGTCCCAAGGATGCGCACGGGCCAAAAAAATTCCCGAAAAGGATTACTGGATTTCCTGGAAAATAATATTTTTTTTTAAACCGAAAAAATAAGAGTATTTTGTCAATTTCTCGCCAACCGTAACAGCTATCGGGTTGAAACAAACGCCAAATGATGGCTAATAATATTTAGAACAATGTTGGAGAATGAATTTTTCAAAAAGATCTTTTCATTCGACTCCTGTAATTTTAGCAGCAATTTGTAGATATCAATTAATTGTTTTGTTTACTTTCAGAATTATTGATTTGAAATTACTTTTAATGTAATCTAGAATGATTTCCCTTGCATTAAAAAATAAGTCGGAAATCCTTTGTTTCAACTCAACGTGTTTTCACCGCAAAAGAAGCGTTTGAATAACTTTGGACAAATAATTGGAAATTGCGCTTAAATAATAATTCGAGTTTTTATTACTTCTTTTTTTCGTAGCAGGAGGATTGCATACCACGATATAAAAATGGGCAGGAGTTTCGGGAGCTGTGTATGGATTGGGCCTGTTATAAACTGCTTTACTTGAAAGAACATTTCATCAAACAACTAACTCAACCAGATGGGAAGATCTTGCCGCTGCTAGGGTTGTTTCTAGATAACATCGAACCAATGTTCCCCCAAAGGTTCGTTGGTCCGTGTGCAAAGTTGCACAGCATCCATTTTTAGTTCAATATTGAAAAAAATTACTGCGCGGTAATTATAAACTGCTGCGCGGCGTCCGTCAGATATCCGCGCAGCCGCACGGCTTAAACGACCAAACAAAGCTTTGTATGTCCACGCATAGTGTGGGCTTTTAAAAGAAAACCATAAACATCCATATCCACGGGTTTGGCCAACATCCTAAAAATCGTGACATCGGAATAAGGTAACCAGTACAAACAAAGGAAGGACCAAAAACACCACACCAAAAAAACACTGGACATTAATGAAAGTTAAAACAAACCATTTAATGGGCAGGCCGACTAACACGAGCCCTGCGGTCCAGTTTCGGCCCTTCAAAGATTTAAAACAGACGAGGAAACCTGGTCTCAAGTGTACGGCGAGCCTCTCCCCCGAGGGGCGGTCACTCGGGTACTAAAACATTAAACGGAGACTCGGGTCGTCCTCCGCCCCCCGGTCATCAGTACTAAAGTATTTTAAAACGGCTCCCCGAGGGGAGGCAAAGGGGATAAGAGCCCCCCCCCGACTCACTAATATTTGACAGATGTTCATCTCCTCATGGGGCGTGACGTTGTGACGTGGGAGTGTACGGGTCAGGAAAATACGTATGTACATTTATCGTATGTCATAAATCAGGTGTGAGTGTGAGGGGAGTCGGTCTTCCTTCATCGCTGTGTTATTTTTAATTGCACGCTAGAAAAGTTCACATCCATAAGATCCCTAATGCCGCTCTCACACACACACACAATTTTTTATGCTGCTATGACACCGACTGCCATAAACACATGACGTGTTTGTTAGAATTATTTTCGTAAGTACTTGTACGCTCAAACTACGGATAGCCAGCCGCCACTTAGCCGTTAGATATGGTTTGTCTTTTAACCAATACTACATAGGGGCAGGGAATCTAGTTGGTCATAAGACTAAGAAATGGCCCATGGCTTGTCTAAACAATTACTACATAGGGACGGAGAATCTAGTTGGTGGCAAGAGATGGTCTTGACTATCATTTCTCGACTGAAGTACTTGGCTATCATTGCTCGACTGAAGTACTTGACTATCATTTCTCAACTGAGGTACTTGACCACTATTTCTCAACCAAGGTACTTGACTATCATTTCTCAACTGAGGCACTTGACTATCATTTCTCAACTGAGGTACATGACTATCATTTCTCAACTGGGGTACTTGACTATCATTTCTCAACTGAAGTACTTGACTATCATTTCTCAAATGAAGTACTTTGCTATCATTTCTTAACTGCAGTACTTCTGTTTGTCACGTTTCTACCTATCTCTGGCAAACATCGCCAACTATCACCCGCCCCGGCCCCCTGTCAATCTTGTTGATTTGATCTCAAACCCACGCTCACCGCCCTCGGATCACACAGTTCGTGTTACCGGTGTCCGGCCACTCGACCACACGGACTTTCCAATCAGGCGCGGGCCTGGCCCCGGTAACTCACACCCCTTCCCTATCAACACGGACCCAGGACGATATCTTATCTACCTCCGCACCTAGACCAACGCCTGTCAGGAAAACGTACATCCGATCCCGTTGACACGGTGGCCAGACTCTGTTGGGTCCACGCGCTAATGATGACCAACCACAACCACCGACCGGCCGCAAAATTGAAACCACATGTGTGTTAGACGTGGGGGCGGGAACACGAGCCGACCTGGTTGTTACAATTAGGAACCCAGCTCTAGAGATAAGGTTGTTGTTGTTGTTAAGGTTGTTAATATGGGAAGGGAGTGACGGTCAATGGTTGGTGTCCAGGAGACGCTTTGCGTATTTTCGTAGTACTTTAACGTTAGACTCCCTAGACTTTTTAGGCTCCCTAGACTGTCTAGACTTCTTAGAGTCTCTATACTTTTTAGGCTCCCTAGACTGTCTAGACTTTTTAGGCTCTCTATACTTTTTAGACTCCCTCCCTAGACTGTCTAGACTTACTTAGACTCTCTAGACTTTTTAGAGTATCTAGAATTTTGAGATTATCTAGACTTTTTAGGCTCCCTAGACTTTTTAGACGCTCTAGACTTTTAAGACCACCTGGTCTGTTTAGACTCTCTAGACTTTTTAGTCTCTAGAACTCTAGGCCTTGTAAAAACCAAGATTTCGTCAACGTTGTTACATATTTCTTGACGTTATGATCCGCTGTCTGGTCACAGTGTCCGACTCTAGTCCGTGTGCACTATAGATGTGTGCAACTGTCAAACAATCCTGAGTCATTAACGTCAAAATTCCTATAGTGCCGATAAAAGGGCTGCGCTGAATGGGGTGTAAGCTCTGGTTTTCAAAAAGTGTTGGCGTTGTGCGGTGTCTGGTACACGTCATGATTTCCTACACTCCAAGACATGGTTTTGTAAACGCTTCTGCAATATGGTACCAAAGTGGCAGTGGCGTAGCAGGGGACGATTCGGGTGGCCAAAAAATTAATAAACCCCCCAACCCCCTACCCCCACGGACCTGACAAAAGTAAATCAGTTGGTGTTGGAGTTAAATAAATACGGACTAAATACAGCACCACTGACTAAATACAGCACCACTGACTAAATACAGCACCACTGACTAAATACAGCACCACGGACTAAATACAGCACCACTGACTAAATACAGCACCACTGACTAAATACAGCACCACTGACTAAATACAGCACCACGGCCTAAATACAGCACCACTGACTAAATACAGCACCACTGACTAAATACAGCACCACTGACTAAATACAGCACCACGGACTAAATACAGCACACCTGACTAAATACAGCACCACTGACTAAATAAAGCACCACTGACTAAATACAGCACCACTGACTAAATACAGCACCACTGACTAAATACAGCACCACTGACTAAATACAGTCACCACTGACTAAATACAGCACCACCGACTAAATACAGCACCACTGACTAAATACGGCACCACTGACTAAATACAGCACCACTGACTAAATACAGCACCAACGAACTAAATACAACACCACTGACTAAATACGCACCACTGACTAAATACAGCACCACTGACTAAATACAATCACCCGGACTAAATACAACACCACGGACTAAATACAACACCACGGACTAAATACAACACCCGGACTAAATACAACAACCCGGACTAAATACAGCACCACGGACTAAATACAACACCACGGACTAAATACAACACCACGGACTAAATACAACACCACGGACTAAATACAACACCCGGACTAAATACAACACCACGGACTAAATACAACACCACGGACTAAATACAACACCACGGACTAAATACAACACCACGGACTAAATACAACACCACGGACTAAATACAACACCACGGACTAAATACAACACCACGGACTAAATACAACACCACGGACTAAATACAACACCACGGACTAAATACAACACCACGGACTAAATACAACACCACGGACTAAATACAACACCACGGACTAAATACAACACCACGGACTAAATACAACACACGACTAAATACAACACCACGGACTAAATACAACACCACGGACTAAATACAACACCACGGACTAAATAACACCACGGACTAAACCAACACACGGACTAAATTCAACACCACGGACTAAAACCCAACAACACGGACTAAATTCAACACCACGGACTAAACCCAACAACACGGACTAAATACAACACCACGGACTAAACCCAACAACACGGACTAAATCAACACCACGGACTAAACCCAACACACGGACTAAATACAACACCACGGACTAAATACAACACCACGGAGTAAATACAACACCACGGACTAAATACAACACCACGGAGTAAATACAACACCACGGAGTAAATACAACACCACGGACTAAATACAGTACCGTGGACTAAATACAACACCCCGGGAGTAAAATACAACATGACGGACTAAATACAACAACGCGGACTAAATTCAACACCCCAGAGTAAATACAACACGACGGACTAAATACAACAACGCGGACTAAATTCAACACCACGGACTAAATACAACACCACGGACTAAACCCAACAACACGGACTAAATTCAACACCACGGACTAAACCCAACAACACGGACTAAATTCAACACCACGGACTAAACCCAACAACACGGACTAAATACAACACCACGGTCTAAACCCAACAACACGGACTAAATTCAACACCACGGACTAAACCCAACAACACGGACTAAATTCAACACCACGGACTAAATACAACACCACGGAGTAAATACAACACCACGGACTAAATACAACACCACGGAGTAAATACAACACCACGGAGTAAATACAACACCACGGACTAAATACAGTACCGTGGACTAAATACAACACCCCGGAGTAAATACAACATGACGGACTAAATACAACAACGCGGACTAAATTCAACACCCCAGAGTAAATACAACACGACGGACTAAATACAACAACGCGGACTAAATTCAACACCACGGACTAAATACAACACCACGGACTAAATTCAACACCACGGACTAAATACAACACCACGGACTAAACCCAACAACACGGACTAAATTCAACACCACGGACTAAACCCAACAACACGGACTAAATACAACACCACGGACTAAACCCAACAACACGGACTAAATTCAACACCACGGACTAAACCCAACAACACGGACTAAATACAACACCACGGACTAAATACAACAACGCGGATTAAATTCAAAACCACGGACTAAATACAACACCACGGACTAAATTCAACACCACGGACTAAATACAACACCACGGACTAAACCCAACAACACGGACTAAATTCAACACCACGGACTAAACCCAACACCACGGACTAAATACAACACCACGGACTAAATACAACACCACGGACTCGACATTTAGTTGGCATTTCTGAGGTTAAAACTATGAACCGAAAAAATTGTTATTTTGTTAAGACAAAGCGATGCTTGTTTACACTGGAATTGCTTTAGATTACTTTTCAATTTTCCAATTCTTTTGTATGATGAAATGAATACCAAAACAGAAAGAGTAATTATATAATCAAAAATTTAAATACATTTAGCAGGATGGTAACAAAACATATATTCCCAAGCGGGGAATCGAACCCCGGCCGTCGCGGTGAGAGCGCGAAATCCTAACCACTAGACCACTTGGGAGCTGCGATAAGAATGCAATATCATTTTCGTCTTCCGTCATATATCTCTCAAAGGTGAGGTCTTCAGTTTTTATTACTGCTCTACTGTATGTTACGCAAAGACTTTGTGCCGTTAACCTAGACTCCTGTCGGCGCACTGTGTTTTAATCACAGTCAGGTGACTTCTCCTGCATTCAGCGGCGTGTAATAAAGAGGGTTACGGAGAGAGAGGGCAACCAAGGCGGAAATAATCTAGTTTATATCTATGTTGGGGTCGTATTCTCGTCCAATAGTATTAGTATATGTATTATTAAAATATCATTTTGTGATTCTAGTACACTGCCGTTTGACTACCGCAGACACTGCGTATTGGAACGGGTCCAGGCAAAGATCTCCCGTTGCCGTTAGGTGATGTCTATATTGGCTTCTTCCGTGATACCAATCGAAAGCAGATTTTCTTTTCTTTATAATTACGTCATTGACGACCGGAGGAGACGTGAATGTATGACATTATCTAGTGAGCATGCGCAAAGAAGACATGATTGTATGATATTCTAGAGTGAGTAGCGAGCATGCGCAAAGGAAGACATGATTGTATGATATTCTAGAGTGAGTAGCGAGCATGCGCAAAGGAAGACATGATTGTATGATATTCTCTAGTGAGTAGCGAGCATGCGCAAAGGAAGACGTGATTGTATGATATTCTCGAGTGAACTCTAGTGAGTAGCGAGCATGCGCAGAGAAGACAAGGATGAAAATGATTACAACGTCTCATAAATGTCAATTTTAAGAACTGCATATACTTGTAGGTCTTAAATCCTGAAAATACTTCATGAACCAGACACGGTTGCTACGCCACGACCACGCCTGGGGGGGGGGAGTAGTGTCGCTACGACAACGTTAGGACTCCTCTACAACCCACCCCTCCCGCCCGCTCCGCTCTACGGCCGGGGTAAACAATCCACGTGACGTCATCTTAGATCCCCGGGACGTTCAAACAGAAATCGTGTTACGCCATACGGACCAAGAGTAAACCCTGCATTGTTCTCTGCCTGCACCCCCCCCACCCCCACCCCCACCATGGACCGACGACTTCATGGAGACGATTGACCAGCGTAGCCGTCTCAAAACCGCCAAATTGACCGACTGTCGCCAGATTTTTCGCAATTTTCTGTCCATTTCAACACGAGGTACTGGATTCGAAGTTTAGCTTTTAGCCATCGAATCTTTAATTATGTTCTATGAACAATTAACTTTGACATTTTATTATTTTCAACTACATAAGCATATATTTATTATTTGTTTAATAAACTTTCCAGATTTTAATTATTTATTTTTTAAATCACCTAACATAAGTTTTGACTCAATCCACTGACAATACTGCGATTGCTTTCTTCCTCTCCGTATTTTAATTAATATACCGGATATTCACTCCCATTCTTTCTCCATTGTCTATTGAAAGGCCGTTGATTCCCCCCCCCTCACCTTACGGCCCCCAGACCACCACACGAGCCCTATCTGCTCTCCCTTTTAACGATCCCGTCGGGTCCAACTTCTCTGATGGGTATCAGCATAATCAAGGCCGCTGTAACGTGCTATGGTGGGTGTGGTGAGGAAAGGGGACTTTGATCTTGTCGCGATAACAGGTTGACTAAGGGGGCGATCACGTCCGGTAATTCGTAGGGTAAATTTGATCGGGGCCCGAGAACCACCAACAATGACTTTGATCAAGGGGGTGATAACCGCACAGCGAATGGTCCCCACTTGACCATTGTGACTTTGGGGGCAGTGCTGCGACACTTAATCGAAGATGGCCTCGGGTCAAGGGAACGGGGGGTTGGGGTGGAGGAGGTAGAGAGTTGATGGGACAAGAGAGTGGAGCTATGGGATAAGATACCATCTATTAGCCAGAAATCAGGGGCGTCTAACGGAGTGGGTTGCTGGGAGGGACAAGAGAGTGGAGCTATGGGATAAGATACCATCTATTAGCCAGAAATCTAACAATTAGTTGAAGAAAACATGAAAAGATTTGGGGGATTTGGGTGCAGGGAGGTGAAATAGAGCCGGCAGATATTGCAATACTGAGTTTGCGCAAGAATTGATCTAATCTAGGGGGGCCCCGCGGGGTCATTGTTACATCAGGCCTCGCGCGTAGCTAACGCCGCCTCTGAAGGGGGGGGGCGAGATTTGTACTGTTGTACTGTAACAAGAAGACCCACAATAGACGGCTTAGCTCTGAGGCGAGGGGATGATATGACGTCACTTTTTATTATTTTTTTATATACTGGAATGCCTTTTGAATGTACAACATGTATACAAATAATTGTAGTAAGCGAGGGACGCGAGGACGGAAGCCAACAGTTTAATTTCTGTTTATTAATTTCAACTGTACGAACAATAGTTTTAATAATAGTTT
Organism: Ampullaceana balthica; assembly: GCA_944989445.1. Classification (NCBI taxonomy): domain Eukaryota; kingdom Metazoa; phylum Mollusca; class Gastropoda; family Lymnaeidae; genus Ampullaceana; species Ampullaceana balthica. The sequence continues at coordinate 24,777 of CALYLW010000122.1, forward strand.
TTTTAACATCCTAATTTGATTATCCTGTTGCATAAACATCACAGCGTAAAGGCCGCGTCAGCTACTTAGAATGATTTCTGTTTTTTTTACCATGACTTCTAAAATTATGTTAAAAAGTCATATATATATTTGTGTAATAACGCTACGTTTGTGTTATAAGGTCATGTGTCCTAGTTTCGTATGCATATGTTATAGAGTCGAGTATGGGTTATTAAAAGTCGTGAATAAGTTATAAAGTTATGTATAAAGTCAAGTATAAATTACATGTCATGTATAAGTTTCTAATTTTCTGTTTCACCTTTTATTTTATTTGCCTCACTACCACCCACATCTTCTTGCTTTATTTAATAAAAAAATATTTTTTAATCTTCACTTACAAATGTTGATGCAAGGATGCTTGTCTTTGACTGTATTTTACAGTGTTTCTGACATGAATAGGGAAAATGTCATTGAACTGCGCAAAAACTGTTGGTGGCGCGTTCAATGCAGTCACGGGATGACCAATGTTGTCAACTGCGCGTTTTTTCGTATCTTTGAACAACATTTTTCATCGAGTGGTCTTTAGTATCTTGGATTTTTTTGTCTTGAAGCGTTCGTATCTCGAGGTACCACTGTATCTACTTGGGAAAGGGTAGTATAAGTAACTGTATGTATGTGTGTGGGTGTATATACAGTTAATGTTCGACTTGCGACCATGACCGTTTTGGACAGACCGCTCGCGACTCGTAAGTTGAGTAACGCTACGTGTACAATAATGTGAAGTGAAGTCCATTACGGTCAGGCTTGACATCCCCCAGACCCATACCCCCCCCCCGCCCCATTCACGTCCCTGCGCTCTTCGTCGTGGTCAGAATGTGTCCAATTTTGTAGCCAGGTAATCTGTTCTTGGCCGTGGCTCACCTGACCCCCCCCCCAAACCAGCCCAGCCCACTTTGATGTGACCGACAGTGGACCGAAAGTGACCACTCGATTTATAAAGATCACCTCCGGGACGTGATGCGGCACGGCGATAAGCTTGATGACAGGGGCAGATAGTTATCACGAGAGGTTACCTCCCTTTCCAGATGAGGACTGTGCGTTACGGGGACCGTGAGGTGGGGGTGGGGGTGGGGGTGCTTGTAATACGAAGGAATTACGAATTTTGGGGGGTTTGGGAAAGGATGAGGGGGGGAGGGGGTAATCTTTTCCTCCTACTAGAGTCTCCAAATTGAAGTTTTCAAAGAATCTTGGCTATCCAGGTTCTGGGGGAAGTCAGATGTTGATTATTTCAGTTCCGGGTGAAGTCAGATGTTGGTCATTTCATTTCTGGGTGATGTCAGATGTTGGTCATTCAGGGTTTGAGTGAGATGAGACTCGGTTGACATTCGTCGACGACGAACATGCCAAGACGGACGAAACACAATAAGGATAGAAGAACAAAGAGCGGAGTGGTCATAATACATAAGGCAATTTATTCCCACTTGGAAATACAACACAAACATACTCTATTACAACCCTCAGATCGACATATAGATTTTTTTTTAAAAAACGTTTCTTATTCCGTATTAGAAATAAAAACATACGGAGTTCAGACGGGGAATGGGTTGCCCGAGGAAACCAGGGAAACCAACACTCTGTGAACGTTTAAAACTCTAATAAATATGCAGAACTAGACACAAACCATGGATAAGCGTATGGCGCAATAACCTCCTGTATAGAAGGTGTGTCTGTAGCGGATAAGCTAAAAACTATAACTGTTAGGATTGTATTTCTGCTTGACTGTTGCTCTTTAAGTCTTTTCACAGTGTTTGTTGTTGACTTCTATTTTCTTATGACGTACTTCTAGCCGTGCACGCAATTTGATTACAAATCAGATAACGCAAAATACATCACAATTCAGTTCAGCCATGGGAGGGTGGTGGGGGGGAGACCGATGTGCTCGTAGTGACGTCATCCAGTCAATAAACAATCTACGACACAGTGTGTCAGCCGTCAGCACGAGACATTCACGCGATCTCCATTCTTCAGCTTCAGAAGCAAAAAATGACGGATAGACAAATTGTGCCTCCATATGTTTATTTTTTAAATATTTATTTTCCACAGTCTTCTAAATGTACCCTCTCCTTCCCGAACACACACGCAGATAAACACACACGCATACACACACCAACGCACACGCACATACACACACATCAACACACACACCAATGCATACACACACACCAACGCAAACACACACACATAAACACAAACACGTACAAAACACACACAGACACACATAAACACACACGTACAAAACACACACACACACCAACACACACACAAACACAACAACACACTCACTCGCATCAACACACACACATAAACACACACGTACAAAACACACACACATACACACACACAAACACATACACAAACACAACAACACACTCACACAACACAACAACACACTCACACGCATCGACACACACACACATGAACACATACGTACAAAACACACACATAAACACACACGTACAAAACACACACACACACAAACACACACGTACAAAACACACACACACATAAACACACACGTACAAAACACACACATACACAAGCACACACACAAACACAACAACACACTCACACGCATCAACACACACACTCACATTAACAGCTCGGAGGTTCAGATAAACCCTAACCCCTAATCTCCACCGCTGCCAGATAACAGCCCGTCAAGTGTAATTGCCCCGCTAACCTCCCCTGTAGTTAAGACAATCCTCGGCCAGGGCAAGACCGCGGCTCTGACATCCTAATTACAAGTCACAACGCTCTACCCACAGCTAAAACGTCATTGCTATGTATTCATTAATAGGAAGTAAATTAACAAATCATGTGCGGCCTAACAAATCTGCATACATGGATTATTATGGAGGTGTTTTTTTTTATTATTCTTATTCTTTATTTTCATTTTATTTTCATTCATTTTCAATGAATGCAAAAAAAGAAGAAAAAAACAAACAAAAAAGTAGCATAAAATTTCAAAAAATTATAATTCCCAAGCGGGGAATCGAACCCCGGCCGTCGCGGTGAGAGCGCGAAATCCTAACCACTAGACCACTTGGGACTTGTATCAGAGATGACAAATAATAATTCTATAGAGTACGCTTCCCACAAAGGTGAGTACTCACTACTTTACTACAGGTATTGACTGCACACACAGAAAAGAACAAGTCAAAAGCAAACGTCTGACACGTGACACGGTGTTTTATTCAGTCCGACGAGTATCTTCGGTTCACCGACAAAACGGCCCCGACAAATGAATGGGCTCCGACATAACGGCCCCGACACAACTGCCCTGGACAAATAGATGGACTAATCGTAAAAAATACAATTAAAATCAAATACATGTATTATATTCGTATTTTTACTCACCTATTCAGTGCCAGGTTTAGTTCACAGGAAACAATAATAATAACATCACAAGAATGAATTGTATAGCCTTTACTCGATATGGTACCAAGTCACGGTTGTTTGTTGACAAGTAATAATATAATATAATAAGATCACAAGAAATAAATTTAACAATTTTACTTTACCACTTTTTAAAGGGTGAAAAAGTTGACAAAAGCTTCTTTTTTTTAAATAAATAAATTTTTTGTTAAAAAATGTTAACAATTTGCCGTTTTGACGGGTCACCGTTTTGACGGGTCACCGTAATACGCATATTCAATAAAGATTTACTAGAAAAGGTTTCGCCTCATCCACAGATCTCCCACTCACCAATGACCAAGCAAATAATTGTTAGTAGTAGTAATAAGCCGATGGATATCTACCCCCCCCCCTTTTTCAATTCCACACCAGGGGTTAGAGAGGGTGATTAGCAATATTAAGTAATAGGCTAATTGAAATCAAAAGAACTCGCCGACCAAATAGATTTCTATAACATTACTGAACTACTAGTGTTACATGTCATTATCACAGAGGTACTACTTGTAGAATATGTTGGGAGTTCTATGACACCCGCACTACTTGTAGAATATGTTGGAGTTCTATAGTGACACCCGCACTACTTGTAGAATATGTTGGAGTTCTGTGACACCCGCACTACTTGTAGAATATGTTGGAGTTCTATGACACCCGCACTACTTGTAGAATATGTTGTAGTTCTTTGACACCCGCACTACTTGTAGAATATGTTGGAGTTCTATGACACCCCGCACTACTTGTACATGTTGAACACTATGTCTGAGATGTCTTCGTGTTCCGCGTCTTAACAGAGCTGCACATGTGCGCACTGTGTACTACCGTGAGAGCAGCTTTCGGCCCCCCTCGAGCACGTGGACTGGTCCCTAGGACCAACGTCTTGTTTGGAGACGACTGGGTTTAATTAAAAAACGTGTTGCGGGGGGGGGAGAAATATCACCCCACTCACTACCCCCTCCCCCATTTGGTGTATCAAACAGTGAGTATCGCTGTAGAGTACCACTGCATGGCTACCATATGTGAACTGGTACCGCGCTGTTGTATCAGACAGTGAGTACCACTGTGTCCCCATGGGTAGACGGACCACTGCATGGCTACCACGTGTTGACTGGTACCGTGCTGTTGTTCCACTCAAAGAAAATAAATCTAAACGGTCGGCTCGCTGCGGGGGGCTGGGGTTAGGGTGGGGGGGGGTCCCTGTCCACATAGACGCATAGCAACGTTCATACCACCAGAGCGAATGGCTAAAATAGCACACAAAAAAGGGGGGGGGGTTGTTTCAATAAGACATTTGTTGATATTAGGACGGGGGGCTGGTGAGACTCGTTCATAGATCGGGTCGAATGGTTACCAGATCTATACACATTGGCATGCTGTTGTTGACGACCAGGTCTATTACCAGTAGGTTTTGTCCGAAGGTCACCAGATCTGTACACATTGGCCTGTTGTTGTTGACGACCAGGTCTATTACCAGTAGGGTTTTGTCCGAAGGTCACCAGATCTATACACATTGGCCTGTTGTTCTTGACGACCAGGTCTATTACCAGTAGGTTTTGTCCGAAGGTCACCAGATCTATACACATTGGCCTGTTGTTGTTGACGACCAGGTCTATTACCAGTAGGGTTTTGTCCGAAGGTCACCAGATCTATACACATTGGCCTGTTGTTGTTGACGACCAGGTCTATTACCAGTAGGGTTTGTCCGAAGGTCACCAGATCTATACATATTGGCCTGTTGTTGTTGACGACCAGGTCTAATACCAGTAGGTTTTGTCCGATGGTCACCATATTTATACACATTGGCCTGTTGTTGTTGACGACCAGGTCTATTACCAGTCGGTTTTGTCCGAAGGTCACCAGATCTATACATATTGGCCTGTTGTTGTTGACGACCAGGTCTAATACCAGTAGGTTTTGTCCGATGGTCACCATATTTATACACATTGGCCTGTTGTTGTTGACGACCAGGTCTATTCCAGCGTTTTGTCGAAGGTACCAGTCTATCTTTGGCCTGTTGTGTGCCGACCAGGTCTATCCAGTAGGTTTTGTCCGAGGTCACCATATACATATTGGCCTGTTGTTGTTGACGACCAGGTCTATTACCAGTAGGTTTTGTCCGAAGGTCACCAGATCTGTACACATTGGCCTGTTGTTCTTGACGACCAGGTCTATTACCAGTAGGGTTTGTCCGAAGGTCACCAGATCTATACATATTGGCCTGTTGTTCTTGACGACCAGGTCTATTACCAGTATGTTTTGTCCGAAGGTCACCAGATCTATACACATTGGCCTGTTGTTCTTGACGACCAGGTCTATTACCAGTAGGTTTTGTCCGAAGGTCACCAGATCTATACATATTGGCCTGTTGTTGTTGACGACCAGGTCTAATACCAGTAGGTTTTGTCCGATGGTCACCAGATCTATACACATTGGCCTGTTATTGTTGACGACCAGGTCTAATACCAGTAGGTTTTGTCCGAAGGTCACCATATTTATACACATTGGCCTGTTGTTGTTGACGACCAGGTCTAATACCAGTAGGTTTTGTCCGAAGGTCACCATATTTATACACATTGGCCTGTTGTTGTTGACGACCAGGTCTAATACCAGTAGGTTTTGTCCGAATGTCACCATATTTATACACATTGGCCTGTTGTTGTTGACGACCAGGTCTATTACCCGATGGTCTTGTCTGAATATCAACAGATCTGTACACATTGGCTTGTTGTTTTTTGAGGTCGAGATCTATTACCCATTGGTCTTGTTTGATTGTCATCAGGGCGATTAAATCTGAAGGTCATGGGGTCCATAAATCTATCTCGTTGACGATGATGTTCATTCTAAAAATCTATTGTTAAAACTTGTACAAGTTTAGCTGCCTTAAAGGGAAGTTACCAACAGATGAAGTCATCATCACAAAAAGAAGAGATTCAAACGGAAATTTAAAAAATAACAAGCCACATGATAATTATAGAAATTATATATGGAATAACCGATAGAGAATTATTCTCAGTATCATCATGGTCTTTCAAAAATAAAATAAAAATTAATAATAATGAAAAATAAATAGAATAAAAAATTAATTAATAAATATACCCGGGCCTTGACGCGCAAAGATATCAACAGTTGTTTGTATTTAAATCCCTTATATTAACTTCGCCGCCGTCTCGTCATCTCTCTCTGTCTGGCTTGGGCGGGCGGGCAGACGGAAAAACAAAAGTCAAAAATGACCCACTTCCTGTGCGCCGATCGAGCTGAAATTTGGCACACGGACCCGTCTCACCTAACAATGCATCGTATCAAAATTTCAGATCGATCGATCGTACCGTAATTAAATTAATGCATTTTTAGTTTATCCTTATATGAGGTATGTAATTCAAATTCACTGTTTGTTATTGTTTTTTTCCCACATGAATGTTTGAGTTGACGCGACCCATCGAAGTACCGTGTGCTTTTGTTTACATTTTACGTGTCATGCTGAGCTCAGTCCCCCCCCCACCCCCAAGGGTTATGAAGCAAAGTTGAGTTAAGAGTTTGAAAATACTGTTAGTTATGTCTCATATATAAGGGATTTATAGTCAAAAACTTTGTTTTTACGGGTTTGTTTTATTTATGACTTCGAGACAAGCCAGGGACGTTCAGTTGTCAAAGCGTGGTGTCCGGCAATGTTCCTTTTAAGCTGCGCTGCTGCTCAGATATCTGACCGACGGCGCGCAGTTTTTAATTCCCGCGCAGCAAAATTTGTAAAATATTGCACAAAAATTGGATGCTGTGCAACTTTGAACACGAGTATTTATTTTTTAAAATTTGCACAAGGACCAACCAAACTTAGAGGGAGCGTTGGTGGCCGGATGACATCAGCCCATGTTTTCCTCATCGCCTGTCCGCCGAAACCAGGTCTCCGTAGTTCTGTCGTCCGGTGTTATTGTCCTCTGGTCACTTGACATATTTATTTATTTATTTTGTTCTCTTATATAGCGCAGTACCCCAGCCTACGGTTGGGCTCACAGCGCTTTACAAACATGTTCAACAACTACATAAAACACAATGCACCCTAAATCATCCTAAACATAGTCTTCTCAACATCCTTATATAATAAAAGGCAAGTTTATGTCCGTTCTGTCCCATCAACTATAGCGATTGGTCCCTCAAACACATATGACTCCTACAGCCAATCATATTGACAACGTTTACGCGAACGTTCAAAACGAGTTACTTTTGGTGCAGTATTTCTTCCAAGACTTTATTTTGAGTTATGCGCGTTTGGGATTTATAGCAAAAACGCTCTGTTTTTACGAGTTATTTATTTTAACTATAATGAATAGTATTTTTGACGCGATGCACATGAAATGCCGGTCGAGACGGCTGTCGGAGGTTAGTTCCAACATGCCACCGAACGGTTCAGAAATGGACGGGTCACCGACATAAATTGGTAATTTGATGCAGCGAGATCAATGCACCTCATCGCTTGTCCGCCGTGACAGACGCCCTGGACTAAAATAATGTCCTTGGCGAAACAGGAATCCACGAGTAAGCTTGCTGACCACGGATGTGTACTGTATTCACTAAAAACATCTTCGTGGCTGTGCTCCTGAAAACGCTATCGATTCGTCGGTCGGAGCGATGATGATGACTTCAGAGACAGATGATGACATTGCGGCCCAATGCCCTGTCTCTGAGCACTTCAACAACAGCGCTGATCATGGCGGGATTTCTGATATGTCTTTGCGGTTACAATTAACGCCTCCTTCCCCAGCACGCTTCTGTACTTCGTTTGCACACCCCCCCCCCACTTTCTTTTGATGAACGCGCCACTCGCTCCCCGCTCCCCCCCCCCAAATCATCGCTACCCGTTTCACCATCCCCTCTTGTTCAAATATTGTGTTAACACTTAAGGATGATGGTTAAAAAAAAACTATCGGTTTAAAAAAAGGGGCTCCCTTTGATGTTCGGACTACGATGGACAATGACCAAATGTGTCCGTCCGTTCACGCTTGTCGGACCAGCTTTGGTACGCCTCGATGAACATGATGGTCTCTATTATGTCAACGTACCACCGTCACAACTCAATGGGTAACCAACGAAATGTTTTATTGACGAAGAAACGTAGACAAAGAAACCAAATGGATTAGCGAAAACTATAACCATCTGAATGTAGCGCGATGAAAAGCGTCTAGTTAGACCCAGCGACGCTCCAAAATAAAGTATTAAGAGATCTAAGAAAATGATCAAACAGGGTTCCAGCTGCAATCGGGATATCTGGATAGAACTTGACAAAACAAGGGGAGATCTTTTTTTTTAACGCAACAAAAGGAATACACACAAAATACCGCTTCAGCGAACAAACATGTAACGTGACGTAACACAAACCGCCTGTTGTTTTCTTAAATAGCATGTGGCACCTAACTTTGTTCATTGCATTCTAACACCTTTTGAGTGGGGTTTTTAAATATCCTCTGTGTCGCCCCATTCCTATTTTTATACATTTCTCAGTTTATAACCACAACAAACCACATTCGTGACCAATAAATAAAGTGTCAAACAAAACAAAAGAGCGGACCAAGTACGGTGGCTTTTTCTTTTCTTTCTTACTTCCCCTAAGCCTAAAGAGAAAGTGTGACAATCAACACTTTTTGGTTTGGTTAACTGCAGAAATAATATCACAGGTCTGCTATGTACAACTGTACCGCCGTACCGGTGTTGGTATCTGCTTTGTACAACTGTACCGCCGTACCGGTGTTGGTATCTGCTTTGTACAACTGTACCGCCGTACCGGTGTTGGTATCTGCTTTCTACAACTGTACCGCCGTGCCGGTGTCTGCTTTCTACAACTGTACCGCCGTGCCGGTGTAACAGGCCAGATTAAACCCCTGACCAGAATATACCCGGGTATAATCTGGCCTAGGCCAGAATATACCCCCGGGGTTAAACTGGCCTAGGCCAGAATATACCCCCTCAGGCCAGAATATACCCCTTTGACAACATGGGGATATATAGTAAAAAATGGATAAATGACTTTTTAGACTTTCTCTTCATGTTTTAGCTGTGTCAAAGAAATTAAACTCTTTTCTTAAGTAGCAAAATTGTTTTAATTAAAATAAAATAATATTTATAAAACATTTTACGTTTCAAATGTTGATATTGTTAGTTTCAAATGTTGATAGTGCTAGTTTTTAATGTTGATAGAGTTGGTTTTAAATGTTGATAGAGTTAAATTAAATGTTGATAGTGTTGGTTTTAAATGTTGATAGTGTTAGTTTTAAATGTTGATAGTTTTAGTTTTAAATGTTGATAGTGTTAGTTTTTAATGTTGATTGTGTTGGTTTTAAATGTTGATAGTGTTGGTTTTAAATGTTGATAATGTTAGTTTTTACTGTTGATATAGTTGGTTTTAAATGTTGATAATGTTGGTTTTAAATGTTGATAGTTTTGGTTTCAAATGTTGATAGTTTTGGTTTTCCTGGTTGTTATGTAGTTGTTATCTAGTTGTGTATTTGTTATGTAGTTATGTAGTAGTTATGTAGTAGTTATGTAGTAGTTATGTAGTATGTAGTAGTTATGTAGTTATGTAGTTGTTATCTAGTTGTGTAGTTGTTATGTAGTTATGTAGTAGTTATGTAGTAGTTATGTAGTTATGTAGTAGTTATGTATTATTTATGTAGTTATGTAGTAGTTATGTTGTTATATAGTTATGTAGTTGTGTAGTTGTTATGTAGTTGTTATGTAGTTGTCATGTAGTTGTTATGTAGTTGTTATGTAGTTATTATGTAGTTGTTATGTAGTAGTTATGTAGTTGTCATGTAGTTGTTATGTAGTTATGTAGTTGTTATGTGGTTTTTATGTAGTTATGTAGTTGTTATGTAGCTATGTAGTTGTTATGTAGTTATGTAGTTGTTATGTGGTTGTTATGTAGTTGTTATGTATTGCCAGTGTTCATGTGTTGAATTACTTTATCGCTAAGGAGGATATGGTTGTCCTCTGTTCCTGTCAGAATGTAGCTTATGGACGTATGGCCCTGAAGGTACCTTCCCTCCCCCTTTTAATATGTACACCTTGGTTTTTTAAGATCTCGAGTGCGGCCATAATATGAAAACTTGTCTAAAGTAAGGCCAAGAGTTGTGCTAAGACGCTTTCTTCTTGAAATTGTTAGTGGCTTAAAAGTCCTGATCTGCTTTTGTTTTGAGACAGGTTGTATTTACGATGATATCTGTTTATTCACCTGTGCTTTCTTGTTCCTTTTGTTGTATGCTCCAATTGACATTACCTTTAACAGAGTCATCGGGGAACTGATTGGGTGAAGAAACCTGTTAATTGCTGTAAACTTTTACGTTACTGACATTGTCGGTGTTTCCTAGTATTTTGTCAGTCGATATATTTTTTAGCTAAACTCTTCTCTTGTTTAATGATTCTACCACGAGGTAGGGACCAATCCATCAGGGTTGCATGATTTATATTTACGGCTTTCAAAATAAATTAGGCTGGTTTAAAATATAATAATAGTGGGCGACGAGATCAGAGGTTCTTTTGAATACAGATAAAACGGAACGCAATCCGTGCTTCATTACAATAGATAAATGCATGGAAAGTGGACAATCCAACTTTGGCGAAATCCATAAGGATGACCGTACTGTTTTAAGGGTAACACAGGTAACTGAATTACGCTGATTTAAAAAATAACAATAATTTGCGCTACTGGAACAAAGGTTTCTTTTGAATGTCTTAAGACGCCGCAATGTCAAACCGAGCTACAGATAAAGGTTCGGAAATACGACAAGCAACATGGGGTGAAGTCAAACGATGTTTCCCACACTTTATTCGGCCCATTCTTTTAATTATTTTGCAGATCAGTGTGTATTCAGATAGATTTTTTTAAAAAGGAAAAGTGCCATGATATGTTTATTTCAAAAATAAAATGAAGATAGCTCTAAACCTTGGTTGCCAGTAACATTTAAAATGTATGCCATGAAAAAACATTCATGCATAATTTAATTCAATACTTTAAAAAAATCTTTATTGCCATACTCAAAATAATTAAACAATGATTGGATTAATAAGCGAGGTACACGAAAAAAATATTCGCAAGTGTTTGAAAAGCTACAACTATAGTCCCTATCGCGCTTAAATTACTTTTTTTTTAAAATAATAAATTCATCTATTGTTTGAATAATTCAACTTTAGACATCGTAATAAAAGAAATTGTTTTTTTTTATTGTTAATAAAACATCTTTCCTACTTAAGAAATAAGTTTAACCTCTATGACAAAGCTAAAACTCCAATAGAATGTCTAAATAGTCATTCAGTCATTTTTTACTATATATCCTCATGTTGTCAAAGGGGTATATTCTGGCCTGGAGGGGTATAATCTGGCCTAGGCCAATTTAACCCCCGGGGTATATTCTGGCCTAGGCCAGATTATACCCGGGTATATTCTGGCCTAGGCCAGTTTATACCCGGGTATATTCTGGTCGGGGGTTTAATCTGGCCTGTTACACCGGTGTCTGCTTTCTACAACTGTACCGCCGTGCCGGTGTCTGCTTTCTACAACTGTACCGCCGTGCCGGTGTCTGCTTTCTACAACTGTACCGCCGTGCCGGTGTCTGCTTTCTACAACTGTACCGCCGTGCCGGTGTCTGCTTTCTACAACTGTACCGCCGTGCCGGTGTCTGCTTTCTACAACTGTACCGCCGTGCCGGTGTCTGCTTTCTACAACTGTACCGCCGTGCCGGTGTCTGCTTTCTACAACTGTACCGCCGTGCCGGTGTCTGCTTTCTACAACTGTACCGCCGTGCCGGTGTCTGCTTTCTACAACTGTACCGCCGTGCCGGTGTCTGCTTTCTACAACTGTACCGCCGTGCCGGTGTTGGTATCTGCTTTCTACAACTGTACCGCCGTGCCGGTGTCTGCTTTCCACAACTGTACCGCCGTGCCGGTGTTTGCTTTCTACAACTGTACCGCCGTGCCGGTGTCTGCTTTCTACAACTGTACCGCCGTGCCGGTGTCTGCTTTCTACAACTGTACCGCCGTGCCGGTGTCTGCTTTCTACAACTGTACCGCCGTGCCGGTGTCTGCTTTCTACAACTGTACCGCCGTGCCGGTGTTGGTATCTGCTTTCTACAACTGTACCGCCGTGCCGGTGTCTGCTTTCTACAACTGTACCGCCGTGCCGGTGTCTGCTTTCTACAACTGTACCGCCGTGCCGGTGTCTGCTTTCTACAACTGTACCGCCGTGCCGGTGTTGGTATCTGCTATGTACGACTGTACCACCGTACCGGTGTTGGTATCTGCTTTGTACAACTGTACCGCCGTACCGGTGTTGGTATCTGCTTTCTACAACTGTACCACCGTGCCGGTGTTGGTATCTGCTTTGTACAACTGTACCGCCGTACCGGTGTTGGTATCTGCTTTCTACAACTGTACCACCGTGCCGGTGTTGGTATCTGCTTTGTACAACTGTACCGCCGTACCGGTGTTGGTATCTGCTTTGTACAACTGTACCACCGTGCCGGTGTTGGTATCTGCTTTCTACAACTGTACCGCCGTACCGGTGTTGGTATCTGCTTTGTACAACTGTACCACCGTGCCGGTGTTGGTATCTGCTTTCTACAACTGTACCGCCGTGCCGGTGTTGGTATCTGCTTTGTACAACTGTACCGCCGTACCGGTGTTGGTATCTGCTTTGTACAACTGTACCGCCGTGCCGGTGTTGGTATCTGCTTTGTACAACTGTACCACCGTGCCGGTGTTGGTATCTGCTTTCTACAACTGTACCGCCGTGCCTGTGTTGGTATCTGCTTTGTACAACTGTACCACCGTGCCGGTGTTGGTATCTGCTTTCTACAACTGTACCACCGTGCCGGTATTGGTATCTGGTTTTTTCATTGTACTGCCATACCGGTGTTGGTATCTGCTTTGTACAACTGTACCGCCATACCGGTGTTGGTATCTGCTTTGTACAACTGTACCGCCGTGCCGGTGTTGTTGGTATCTGCTTTCTACAACTGTACCGCCATACCGGTATTGGTATCTGCTTTCTACAACTGTACCGCCGTGCCAGTGTTGGTATCTGCTTTGTACAACTGTACCGCCATACCGGTGTTGGTATCTGCTTTCTACAACTTTACCGCCGTGCCGGTGTTGGTATCTGCTTTCTACAACTGTACCGCCTTGCCGGTGTTGGTATCTGCTTTCTACAACTGTACCGCCATACCGGTGTTGGTATCTGCTTTGTACAACTGTACTGCCATACCGGTGTTGGTATCTGCTATGTACAACTGTACTGCCATACCGGTGTTGGTATCTGCTTTGTACAACTGTACTGCCATACCGGTGTTGGTATCTGCTATGTACATCTGTACTGCCATACCGGTGTTGATATCTGCTTTGTACAACTGTACCGCCATACCGGTGTTGGTATCTGCTTTGTACAACTGTACTGCCATACCGGTGTTGGTATCTGCTTTGTACAACTGTACCGTCATACCGGTGTTGTTGGTATCTGCTTTGTACAACTGTACTGCCATACCGGTGTTGGTATCTGCTTTATACAACTGTACCGCCGTACCGGTGTTGTAGGTATCTGCTTTGTACAACTGTACCGCCGTACCGGTGTTGTTGGTATCTGCTTTGTACAACTGTACCGCCGTACCGGTGTTGTTGGTATCTGCTTTGTACAACTGTACCGCCATACCGGTGTTGGTATCTGATTTGTACAACTGTACCGCCATACCGGTGTTGGTATCTGCTATATACAACTGTACCGCCATACCGGTGTTGTTGGTATCTGCTATGTACAACTGTACCGCCGTACCGGTGTTGTTGGTATCTGCTTTGTACAACTGTACTGCCGTACCGGTGTTGTTGTTGGTATCTGCCCATGTCTTCAATGGATCAGCGAACAATCACCGCTCAGCCCAGGACACCAAATGTTTGTATGGACAACTTACCCACTCCAAATGGGTTTGGTGGGGTTTGAGTTTTACAACAACAAACTTGACGGCACCACCAGAGGGCGCACGTGGTCGGAAAAAAAGTGAGAACTTTTGCCGTACCGGACCGGCAGCAATGTGTGCTGTTGGTTTGTCTTTAGTTTTTTCTGAACTTCTAAAAAGACAACAAACCCATATCTTTAAACGTACAGTCACGTGACGACTCCCTGAACCAAATTTCCCTCCACGTGGTCTGCATTGCGAGTAAAGAATGGTGTTAATTCGAACAGTCTGGAAGGGCTGTGGGGATGAGGCTTGGCCCTGGGGGGGGGGAGTTGTACAGCCACAATATAGTCCAGTCTTTGGTTATTAATCTCAGATAAGAGTGTAGTATAGATATTTTTTTTCCAATTTAACAAAGAACGCGTTTGAGTACTCACCGCGGGTAGTGGAACCACTGGGATGACGTCATCCGGTGGAGTCTTTCAGTCAGAGTGGATAGTCTATGGAGCAGCTAACGAGAATTATTTTTTTAATAAAATGAAACCAATGTTGTCTGTTAAAGGTATACAGTATCACCAATGTTGTCTGTTAAAGGTATACAGTATACTTTCCACCCAATACCGTCCCCGCGGAAAGTGTGTTTTGATTTTTTTTCAAAATTTCGGCAAATTTCGTGAATTTCTTAGGGCCTTTTTTAGCACGCAAAACGCATAGATTCACCAACTAGTATATAATTTTTATATAACAATTAGTTATTTTTTTTTAACTAACAAAAGAGAGATGATACAGTATAGATTTGAGGATATTTCAGCGCATACTAATAATCTTACATATAGTCGTTTTAAAACTGCACATATAATTCGCGGATTTTCTGGACTCGCGGGTGGAAAAAGGGGGGGGGGTACTGTCTACGCTTGACGAATGGTCCCATCTCAAATACCATGCAAGCCAGTGTGAACATGCGTGTTTTGGAATGGTCCCATCTCAAATACATAATGCAAGCCAGTGTGAACTATTCGTGTTTGTGGAAAGATCACATCTCTGACACAAGCCAATTCAATGTGACCTATGTATGTTTGTGCAATGGACACATCTCTTACACAAGCCAATTCAATGTGACCTATGTATGTTTGTGCAATGGTCACATCTCTTACACAAGCCAATTCAATGTGACCTATGTATGTTTGTGCAATGGTCACATCTCTTACACAAGCCAATTCAATCTGACCTATGTATGTTTGTGCAATGGTCACATCTCTTACACAAGCCAATTCAATGTGACCTATGTATGTTTGTGCAATGGTCACATCTCTTACACAAGCCAATTCAATGTGACCTATGTATGTTTGTGCAATGGTCACATCTCTTACACAAGCCAATTCAATGTGACCTATGTATGTTTGTGCAATGGTCACATCTCTTACACAAGCCAATTCAATGTGACCTATGTATGTTTGTTGAGTGGTCCTATGTCTATTAGATGCCAATGCCAATGTGACCAATGTGATGAGTGTTAATGATGATGGTAGTCGTAGTGAATTGTGATGATGATGATGCTGTCATCACAGACGATCACACAAACCAACTGTTGTTTCTATTTTCACGACATCTATCGCATCTATCGTAATTTTATTCAAAACATGAGGGAATCTTGCTTCTCCGAAGCCGGCAAAAACTTTCCCTCCGGGGCTGAAAACCACCTGTGTGTGTGTGGGGGGGGGGACAAAAATCACGTGACGTGGTGGGGAAGGGGGCGGAGTTTTCCCAGGAGCAACTCGGTCCTCCACAATCCACTCTAGGCACGCGAGGACTATTTATTGACAAGCACTCCTGATCTTGATTGACGCGTTTAAACCTCACCGTGAAGGCGAAGGGGGGAGAGAGATGGGGGGATTCCCCATAGCCGAGAGAAGAAAGCTTAAAAGAAAAAAATGACGAAAAAAACGTGCCCTGGGCCAATCAGGACGCGGTACTGCACGAGCCGAAGGGTGTCGAAGCGAGCTCGGCACATTCCGGAAGTTCCCCATTGGCTGGTGGGTTACATGGGGCCTAGCGAGCGTGGGAACGGAGCGACTTGTTGCTTCACACCGGGCGCTTGTCATTGCCACCGAGAGAACTGACCCCTGCGATAGTAGACGGGGGGGGGGATTTCTGGCCATATCGGTGTGACGGGGAGGACGGATCGGGGAGGGGGGAGGGGGGAGAGGACGAAGTCTCTGTGACGTGTGTAAAGTTGGGCCAGAAAAAAAAATTAGGGAGAGTGGGGATGAAGTGAAAAGGAAGTGGACACCATGGCGTTTTGTGTTTGCCTATCCCAGCGCCGCCTTGTTATTACGTTTACTCCCCCCCCCCACCCCGGCAAGGTATTTTACCCCCCCCCCAAATGTAACAAGCTGTTGGTGTAGACTCCAGTGCCCCCCCACCCCCGATCTCGGCTCTCTTCTCTCCACCCTCCCATCACCTCACCACTTGTTGATTAATTCCCCCCCCCCGCCCCCCACTCACCCACAACGCCACCACCACCACCCGCCTGGCAGAAGTGAAAATGTAGAATTTAAGGTTTCTGTCCCACGGTCCGTCGTCCGGCTCATTACTCCGTGCCGTGGTACAGGTCGTTCGTTACGACCGTCAATTCGGCCCTTGAGTTCCCACCACCACCACCTCCACATCTGCGGGACACACCACGTTCCTGGACTGTTTCTTGCTGTGATAACTTCCCAACGCCCGGACCGCACCGCCGTGTTGTTTTTCACTCCGGCCGATCGAGCATCTCTACTGAACACAAGACGTGGGCCCGTGGGACTCACAGACAGACAGACAGACAACCTGTTGGATTAGATGCAGCGAGTTTGAACCGAGAGACCGCCAGTGTGTATTAAACTACGTTTTGTGTATCGCTTGGTGCCCGCAGTAAAACTACATTTTGTGTATAGCTTGATGCCATTCCGTTGGTGAAGTTAAAGTTCTGCTTGTACTAACAGACAATCTGCTGGATCGTATTGTCAAGGCAACATTGGAGCGAGGGACCTCCAGTCAACTTCTTTCTGTTGATCGCTCGGTGCCAATCAGTTCGTTACGTTAGAGCTTTGAGAAGACGAGTGGTGGTATTCTGATATTCCTGTTGGATACTGTGTTTCTTCTGCGTATTTACACCAGTCTCCGTGACTACTACTTGCTGTGAGCCGTGGTTTACTCAATTTATTCCTCTAAGTAACCATCTTAGACTTATTACTATTACTATCAGTGGCGCACGTGGATTTTTGCCACTGTCCAGCCGCACTAGAGCCATTCAACCGTGGCCAAAATCATTTCTATTGATTTTTTAAATATAAAATACATCGATTTTCGATAACTGACGTGCTGGTTCGATGCTGTGACGTGACCCAGTCAATCGCGCGGCAGCTCCATCGATCTCTGACGTCACCCATGATGACCCAGACCGACGTGTCGTCTGCGGCCTCGACCACGTCATCGTCCGGAGAGTTGAGTCCCGAGGGCATGGAGGACAAGGCGAACTACAGAAAGGTGAGTGACAGGTAGACAGGGGACCACACCAGTTAAGGTACCTTTAAAATATACGTTATTTCACCTGGGTTAGATATAGAAGAACAATGAGAAAAAGTAGTAATAATACATGAAGGCAAAAAATTCTAACTTGGAAATACAAGACAAAGGTTACTGTAAATACAACCCTCAGATAAACATAGGGATAAAATCACTTTTTTTAAAAATTCCGTATGCAAGAACAAACACATATAAATTCTCGTTCTTCCCGTCCGGAATTCTGACGTGGAATGGGTTTGCATGATTTAAACCAGGAAAGCCAACACTTTATCATTTAAAACTCTAATAAAAATGCAAGACTAGATACAACCTTGGAAAAGCGTAGGACGCAATAATCTTCTGCGTAGAAGAAGCGTCTGTAACAGATGAGATAAGATAAGGTTCTGTCTGCACCCATATCAACATAACGCCATTGAGTCTTTACATTGAATTTACATAGCATCTAAGCGTTTCATTTTGATAGTTCTGTTGTTTGTTTTTTTTTACACTTTATATTTTTGTTCAAGAAGGCACCGCGCCGACATATTGTTTATTTTATTTGGATAATTGCGCCTTGTACTTCCCACTCCCACGCTCTGTTTCACTCGGTCCTAGAATTTAAATCCGAAATCGGTTCTCTCCATTGTGTATCGTGCACACAATTTGTGGGAGGATTTTTGCTTACCGACTGAACAATTTCTTTTTTGTTGTTGACAATTTTACAATAACATTGAAAGCACGTGTAGAATGCACACACCGCCGCGATGTCTTGTGTGCTGTCAGCAAATCGGAAGCAAAATATTGACTAGGGTTTGGGTGAACCTGAACAACACGCAACGAAACAAATCACAAATGAGCCACCGTAGCGAACAAACATAAAAAAAGAAGAAGTGAGTAAAGAATGTTTTAAAAAAAATTTAGCTGCGGATTTGTAGTCCAATAAGAGACTATCTAGAAACAATTATCAACTGGAGAAACCGACAGAAAAGCTGTTGGGACCAATGTTCCCAACATTTCGGCGCGCAGATATCTGACCGACGCCGCGCAGTAATTTTTTTTCCATACAAAGGACAATCTGTGTTTGTGGGGGTGTAACATTTGCACACAAAAATGGATGCCTTGCAAATTTGCACACGAGTTTGTTATATTGCTACACGGTCCCACGAATGTTAGAGGAAACATTGCAGGGAACATTAATTGGGATGATGGTGCACACGATGCTTGGAAGTTCTCCATGACTTTCATTGTCTCTCCTCCCCCCCCCCACAGAGTAACAAGCCGCTGATGGAGAAGAAGCGAAGAGCCCGGATCAACTCGTGCCTCTCACAGCTCAAGTCATTGGTCCTGCAGGCCATGAAGAAAGACGTAAGTAGCCTCTTGAATTTCAAAATAAACCGCAAAACGACATCTCGTCACACAAGAAAAGGAATTCTTTGGTTAGATCAGTAAACTATTTGAGTTTTGGGTGATAAAATGATACTCTGATCCTACAAGGTATTTTGACCAAATAAACACCATCCTTGGGGTTGAAGGAGGTAATTTTGGGGTAATGGATACCATCCTAGCAGTCAAAGGAGGCGATTTAGGTATATGAGTACAATCCTAAATACAATAACATGGACGGAAGTAAGAGAAGTCAACACTCATTGTTTGAGACTAAACTGTAGCCATGATATAGTCTTTGTCTGCGTTCCATGATCGAACGATGTCGCGGGGGGTGGGGGTATTCCAAGAATGACTTGGGAATGTGACAACTCTGTATAACACACCGGGTCCATCCATTTCAAGCTCCCATATCTTTAACCCCTGCACGCCGCCCGAGGTTAGTGGCCGTGAAAAGGTAAACATTCAGGTATCCACCCACAGCTCAATTGGGCAGTACCCAGCCACGCCTATCATGGGCAGTGGCAGTACCCAGCCACGCCTATCATGGGCAGTGGAAGTACCCAGCCACGCCTATCATGGGCAGTGGCAGTACCCAGCCACGCCTATCATGGGCAGTGGCAGTACCCAGCCACGCCTATCATGGGCAGTGGCAGTACCCAGCCACGCCTATCATGGGCAGTGGCAGTACCCAGCCACGCTATCATGGGCAGTGGCAGTACCCAGCCACGCCTATCATGGGCAGTGGCAGTACCCAGCCACGCCTATCATGGGCAGTGGCAGTACCCAGCCACGCTATCATGGGCAGTGGCAGTACCAGCCACGCCTATCATGGGCAGTGGCAGTACCCAGCCACGCCTATCATGGGCAGTGGCAGTACCCAGCCACGCCTATCATGGGCAGTGGCAGTACCCATCCACGCCTATCATGGGCAGTAGAAGTACCAGCCACGCCTATCATGGGCAGTTCCAGTACCCAGCCAAGCCTATCATGGGCAGTTCCAGTACCAGCCAAGCCTATCATGGGCAGTGGCAGTAACCAGCCACGCCTATCATGGGCAGTGGCAGTACCCAGCCACACATAGCATGGGCAGTGCAGTACCCAGCCACAAATATCATGGGCAGTGGCACTAAACCCACCCCCACCCCTCTTTCCCCAAAATGGACATCTCAGAAGTCATTAATCACGACCCCCAGCCGATACGCTGGGGTGCCGACATGAAATGTTTGCGCGCCCCGAAACTCCAGGCTTGTTTGTAGGAACTACAAACACGCGTTATCTGCGATCTTTTTGAATTTTATGACCTCCTCGCACCCTTCTCTCTCCCCTCCCCCTCCCACACACGGGTACAGGTCTTTTGGGTGACTCGGGGGCCCGAGAAAAATTGCGTCGCCTGGGAACATGGTCCGGGTGGTGAGTATGACTGATTGCGGTCTACCTGGCAAGTTTCGGTCCCCATTAATTCCGATCCCGGCCAATAAATTCTCAATGTTTAATCTGCGATCGAAACAAATTCGTACATTAACCCCTCGGTGACCCCCGTGGCGGACCCCTCGACGTCTCCAAATTATGTTGACCTCCACGCGTTATGAGTAGAATGTACAGTACGACGTGTGGCCTTGACTTCCATTGAGTACATTAGGACGTCCTTTGGCCGGGGGGGGGGCGAGGTTAGGTTTGTTAATACTGTGGGGGAGAGTGTGTTGGTGGTGGAGTCGTGAGGACAGATTAGGTGTTTGCGTGCGTGTGTTGGGTGAGAGCCGTGAATTGGAGACCACTTGACTTGATTGTTGATATTTGAACTGAATTTTGATATCTGGGCGCCAGGCTAGTGAGAAAGGTCTCCCGTCTGATAGATTGGGCATTGAGTCCCGTAAAGCTTAGCTGAAAGAATAAAGGCTGGTACCAAACCTGACGTGTGTATACGTCAGTGCTTTTATTGGACTCGTTATATCCACGCTCGTGGCCACACAGGATCAAACTAAAGTGGGACTTGAAATCCCTATTAAATTTCGCCTAATACATTCGCCGCGTTATACATATACTAATACATGCAAAGAAAAAGAAAAGAAATTATGGGTCGGTTTTAGATAAACATTCATTGCTATAGAGCACGATAATCTAATATAACCCTCAGACACACAAAGATAATCTAATACAACCCTCAGATAGACATAGGATGAAAACACGTTTCTTAATCCATATGCAAGAACAAACACTTACAAATTCTCGCACTTATCTTCCGGAATTCGGTCGTGGAGTGGGTTGCCTGAGGAAACCGGGTGGGGTGGGGGGGCGGGCAACACTCTATCAACATTTGAAACTCTGATAAAATGCAAGACTAGAAATAAACCATGGATAAGCGTAGGAAGCAATAATCTTCTGTATAGAAGGAGCGCCTGTAAACTATAAGATTATACAACTCCGTCCATTGTTTCAGAACTCGCAGTACTCCAAGCTTGAGAAGGCGGATATACTGGAGCTGACAGTCAAACATTTGAAGAACGTTCAGAGATTTCAGATCAATGGTAAGATTATGTTCTGAGATTATACTCTAAGATGATATACTAAGAAACATTCTAAGATTATATTCTAAGATGATATACTAAGAAACATTCTAAGATTATTTACTAAGATATGTTCCAATCCTGAGATTATGGAGTATGACAACTGTAGCCGTAGTATAATATTGTTCAGTTTTAAATGTTAATGTCATTTTAAACACATCCAGTTAAGAAATAAGAAATTGTTTTGGCAAGAAAATGTGCACATCTTGTGGAAATTGTTTTATGTATGCCTTAGGGTCGTCCATAAAGTACGTCACGCTATTTTTGACCATTTTTACCCCCCCCCCTCCGCCCCTGTCACAAAATATCTCAAATCTCTGAACTAAAGTACGTCACACTTTCGAACAAAAATGTGTTTTTTATTAACAAAATAATTAAAATGTAATTTAAAACACCGTGATGTCACACATGGCCGGAAACCCACCCTCCCCCCTGTACACTTTCTTACATCCCCTCCCCCCCCCTCTGGAGAGTGACGTACTGTATGGACAGCCCCCTTGGTTTTTTTTGCTTACCTTCCCAAAATTCAATTTTTTCACGTATTCAAATGTTGTTATAGTATTGAAGAGATAAGAGCTTCTAACTGTGACAAATGTGTAGCTGTCTAGGACGGTCTACAGCTATTTTAAAAAAAAACTGTTCCTTTATCCAGATGGATACATCGTCATCATTATTATGTTTCAATTCGTGTCCCCTCGTCCACTCTGCAGGCATGCCCCAGGTCCCGGACTCCATCACCAAGTACCGGGCCGGGTTCAACGAGTGCGCCAACGAGGTGATGCGCTACCTGTCCGAGTCCCAGGGCGTCAACGACGAGGCGCGGGCCCGCATCCTGACCCACCTAGCCTCCATCCTCACGCCGCTCAACACCCTCCCCCTCCAGCAGAGCCACACGCCGATTCTGCCCGCCCCGTCTGCAGCAGCTGCAGCAGCAGCTCCAACAGCTTCACCACCACCATCAGCAGCAACAGCAGCAGCAGGGGTTGTTCCTGACGGCCCAGGCGCAGATTTTGACCATAGACACAAACAACAACAACCACCACCACCACCAGTCCATGACCCGTGCCCACCACGACAACGTGGATATAAAGAACATCCTTCCAAACGCCGCCGACTCGCCCACAGCGTTTCAGTCTCCCATAGCAACGGGCGGAAGCCCCGCCACGGGACTGCAACTCCCGTGTATAACCGCGGTGCCGACCACCCAGCTCCACCTGGTGCCGGGCACCCTCCCCTCGGGCCAGGTGGCGCTGGTGCTGGCTCCCCATGCCGTGCCGGCCTTGAACTTGTACGCCAGCCAGCAGACGGGCAGGCAGCAGCACCTCGCCCAGCAGCACCCCAAACCTGTCATCAAGCTCGAGAACAACCAAGACAACACCAACGACAAGAAGCTACTCCCCAGCGCAGAGGACAGTTTCAGGCTCGTGTCCAACACCAGCCCCGTCGCCTTGGTGACCAAGTCTTCCAGGTCGCACCACAGGACTGACCACTCGACTGGACCTTACAAGCGTCCGGCCTCGCCTTACCTGGTCAGGTCTCCTTCCACCCATCTCTCCCAATCCACTTTACCCAATGACCAAAGACAATCTCAGGCCGAAAATTCGCCGAACAAAGACAATCTCAGGCTGAACAAAGACAATCTCAGGCCGAACAAAGACAATATCAGGCCGAACAAAGACAACCTCAGGCTGTCTGCCCCAAATACTACACCACCCCAGCCTCGGCCACGCCACCAAAGTTTCCACTGAGCTCTGTCAACTACAACAGCAACATCCACAACAACTCTGGTCATTACAACAACGTCGTGAGGGCGACTTCTACCTGGAGGCCCTGGTGACCCAAACACCATGACGATTCTGACTGAGCGTTATTTATAACATTACACACGGGATGTCCTCTGTGACTTTTGAAATTCCAGAGTATTGCTCACTGGACAACCACTTAATTTTTTTTGTTGGGGCTTATGACATGATTTCAACTGAATATTATTTCAAAAACTACAATTACATCTGGATGTGCCTCTGTAACCTATAGACTATTCCGGAGCATCGCTCACTGGACAAACATGCACTGGTTCTTTTTATTATTTTTAAATAAGTAATTGATTTGATGTGAATGCCAAATTGGCATTGCCAATGAACTCTACGTAGATCAATATCGTCTCAGAGAAATGAGAT
Organism: Ampullaceana balthica; assembly: GCA_944989445.1. Lineage (NCBI taxonomy): Eukaryota > Metazoa > Mollusca > Gastropoda > Lymnaeidae > Ampullaceana > Ampullaceana balthica. The sequence continues at coordinate 48,822 of CALYLW010000122.1, forward strand.
TGGAATCATGGATTTGTTGGGGAACTATCATGGAAGGTGGGGAATGTATTATTATTAGTTGGGGAATCTAGTATTATTTGTTGGGGAATCTATTATTATTAGTTGGGGAATCTAGTATTATTTGTTGGGGAATCTATTATTATTAGTTGGGGAATCTATTATTATTAGTTGGGGAATCTATTATTATTTGTTGGGGACCGAGGATTGGATACTATTTATAGGGAATAAATTATCGTTAAGGGAATCAGGGAGTAAAAGTAAATCCAGTGATTCCTTGAAAGGTGCGATTGACTTATAACTTATAAGCGCTCCAGTATGTTGTACATGTTTCATTCCTTTCTCCAGTGCTGACCATTGTTGCCTTGAAACCGAACATTAGAGAGGGGAACCAACATTAGAGAGGGGAACCAACATTAGAGAGGGGAACGAACATTAGGGAGGGAAACGTTGTAGGGACCAAACGTCTGTTAGTGTTGAAATAACATGTCAGAACCTATTAAAATACAAACTACACAAAACCAATTGTGTAATTAAACATGTGGAAGATTGATTAATTGACTAATACAAAAGTAAGCCGCTTCCGCTGATTCCTTCGCCAGTATACATATAACTATTAGGTAGTTTGACTATTTTTGTATTTTATTTAAAAGCTTAATGGCTGTCCTGTTCTATATTCTATCTATATGATAGAGAACCTAATAGTCGTGTTACTAAGGTTAGTTCATTTTTTGTAAGAGGAATTTTCGGTATGAGGGATTATGTGTTTGGGGACGAGGGATTGTGTTTTTGGGAACGAGGGATTATATGTCCAGTTTACCTGGTCATTGGGAACTGTGGTGTCCATTTTACCTGGTCTTTGGAACTAAGTCCAGTTGAAAAGAATATTTTTAGTGTGTGCAAACGTTGCCAAAATTTTATTCACATTATTAACTGTTGAGTACGTGCCTTATTAATTTTCAAATACTATATATACGGCCCCACCCGTGGCCAGGAGTTTTGACTTTGACTTTGTTCAATTAAAATTAAAATGTTGTTTTACAGTAATTTGTTGTTCCTTGATGCACTTCATTTACATTGGCTGTACTTCATTGTTCCTCATTGCACTTTATTTACCTTTATTGCAATTCATTGTTCCTCATCGCACTTCATTTCCATTGATTGTACTTCATTGATCCTCATTGCACTTTATTTCCAATGATTGCACATCCTTATTTATTGTGATTCTTTGTTAGGTATTGTGTAGTTCGTTCTAGATTTATTATGTTTCAGACTTCCTTAGTGGATACGGTGGTCGAGTGGCAGCACGCTCGACTGGTGTACCGATGGTCACGGGTTCGAATCCATGGAAAGCCAAGGATATGTTCCCGGGGCCTAGGGCGTCCCCGAGTCCACCCAGCTTCGAGTGGGTACCTAACACATAGTTAGGGAAATAAAAGGCGGCTGTGTAATGCGTGGAACCCTTATAGCCGTGGCATGTGAACGCTGCATCACTTGCCAAATTCAACTGCTGCCTTGCAGATGGTCTTGGCTGACCAAAGGCTATGGAAGCAAATCCAGAAAAAACAGCAGGCTGAAGTCGGAGACCACGGGCCAATTGACGCAAAACTAGTCGGCACGCAAAACTCAATTTGAGAACGAAGAAGAAGAAGAAGACTTCCTTAATTTCTTTTTAAATTTTTGTATTGTACCTCTGTCTCTGTTATACACAGTCCAGCTATTCATTGTACACCATTCTTTCACCATTTCTCTGTTATACACAGTCCAGCTATTCATTGTACACCATTCTTTCACCATTTGTCTGTTATACACAGTCCAGCTATTCATTGTACACCATTCTTTCACCATTTGTCTGTTATACACAGTCCAGCTATTCATTGTACACCATTCTTTCACCATTTGTCTGTTATACACAGTCCAGCTATTCATTGTACACCATTCTTTCACCATTTGTCTGTTATACACAGTCCAGCTATTCATTGTACACCATTCTTTCACCATTTGTCTGTTATACACAGTCCAGCTATTCATTGTACACCATTCTTTCACCATTTGTCTGTTATACCCAGTCCAGCAATTCATTGTACACCATTCTTTCACCATTTGTCTGTTATACCCAGTCCAGCAATTCATTGTAAACCAGTCCTTTTTTATTTCTCAGTTGTATACGCTTCAGCTTCTTGTGTTGTACTTTCTTTTATGTTCTTCGTAGTCAATTTATTTATAAACTTTAATAAAACACTAAAAATCATTTTTTTCCTAAATAGACTTTGATTTGCATGACCTTTTGCAATCTAACCTCCTTTATTTACGTGACAATAACGGTAACACATACAGGACCAGCGGCGTAGCGAGTTGGGGGGGGGGCAGTAGGTAAATATGTCCCAGGGGCGTCAAGATACAGGGGTTCCTTAATGTGGTGTATGACGTCACATTATACTTTTTTTAAATGGATAGGTTATTTACTTAACGTTCAATTTAATATATGTTCCCCTGAATCGAAATATCATAGCTACGCCTCTGACCTGCACCATAGTTTGGTCACATTTCAAATTTTTGTGAAGTCGTCTTATGTGAACGGCAGAATTTTTATTAATATTACCAGAAGAGTTTTATGGACCGAGGTACACCTAGCTACTCTAGCTACGCCACTGGGTTCCGTTTGATAATTTATTAACATACAATACTTTGGTCCTGTAATATAGTTTGGTCCCATACAATACTTTGGTAGAGAACTATAGTTTGGTCCCGTACAATACTTTGGTCCTGTAATATAGTTTGGTCCCATACAATACTTTGGTAGAGAACTATAGTTTGGTCCCGTACAATACTTTGGTCCTGTAATATAGTTTGGTCCCGTACAATACTTTGGTAGAGAACTATAGTTTGGTCCCGTACAATACTTTGGTCCTGTAATATAGTTTGGTCCCATACAATACTTTGGTAGAGAACTATAGTTTGGTCCCATACAATACTTTGGTCCTGTAATATAGTTTGGTCCCATACAATACTTTGGTAGAGAACTATAGTTTGGTCCCGTACAATACTTTGGTCCTGTAATATAGTTTGGTCCCGTACAATACTTTGGTCCTGTAATATAGTTTGGTCCCATACAATACTTTGGTAGAGAACTATAGTTTGGTCCCGTACAATACTTTGGTCCTGTAATATAGTTTGGTCCCATTACCAAATATTTGTCAAGACTTCTCACGTGATTATTAAGACGTGTACTAATTATAGGTATTGTCATCGCGGGAAGGGGGATTGAATAAGACAGACTATCCAGAGACTTCATGCTATCATTATCTCCCCTCAATCAGGTAATCTGAATTATTATTTTCTTTAAATATTACTTAACTGGATACGACCCGCGGCGTAGCATGCGCCGCAGACATGCTCATAGATCGTGCAAAGAAATTGGGGAAAGAACGGACACAAACTACAGCACGAAGAAATCAGAACAACGCGAGTGAAAGTCGGGGAGGGGGACCGCCGACGCGTTGTTGGTCTCGAGACATGCGCACTGCGGTTAGCTACACCCCACCCTACACCACCCTAGCTTGCCGACCATAAAACTGTGATTGGCCAACCCTAGCAAGGGTCATTCGTCATGCTTAGTTGCACTCGTCTTGTGCTGATCCTGATGAATTATAGATATCAACTAAAGATAACACGCCGAAAGTGACGGAATCTTTTTTGGTTCAAACAGCACTTTAAAACAAAATCGATCGCAGCGCCACTTAACAGCACTACATCCATACAGACAACGGGAATCAATAACATAAGTAACTTATCCTTGTTTGATAAATACGAACTATTAAAATTGCTGAAATGTACACAAAGTATTTCAAAATTATAAATCCTCAAATCCTATTTATACATCGTCCCCTTTTCAAAAATTAAAATATAAGCTAAAACAATGACGTCATATAAGTGTTGTTGTTTTTTTACAGCGCGTCTTTAATTTATAATTATTTTGCACACCTTTTTGCGCGCCTCCCGATGCACGCCTTGTATTAAAATATAAGCTCAAACTTTTATACTAAGGCGAAAAGGAATTTAATGGGTAAGCCCGAAAAAACCCCATCAAGAGAATAAAACAAAATCCATCGCAGCGCCACCTAACAGCATTACAAATTACATCCATCCATACATACAGACAACGGGAATTATGTATATTGGTTATTTAGAGTATGTAATGTTTATAAAAACTCTTAGTCCTGTTTCGGAGATTCCCACATTACCTTAAATCCCACATAAGGGGCCGTCCATAAATGACGTCACGCGCCCAGGGGAGAGGGGGGTCACGGATTTTAGACGATGTGTGACGACGGGGAGGGGGGGGGGTCTTTAAGAAATGTGATGTCACATCAAAAACTTGCAACTTTAAATAAATGTACCGATTAAATATTTGATTTCTTGCAATTTAACTAATGAAGTTTTCAATGGATTCATACTTGTTTCCATATTAGATTACAGACTTACACTAAACACATATTTAATTGACAAAAAAATTATTTGCAACATGCTAATTTTCAATGAGAAAATACGGTTTTTAGGGGGGGGGATTTTTGACGTCATATTGGAGGAGGGATCCAAGTTTTTGTGACTAAGTGTGACGGAAAAAAGGGGGGGGGTAGAAATCGGCCAAAATCGCGTGACGTCATTTATGGACGGTCCCTAAGACCATTATCTCACCTCTCCTACAAGTACATTACCTATCATCTTATTGACATTTCCCTATGCCATGCAAGTGTGACCCAACCCTGAGATGTGCGCCAAATAGAGATGTAAGCCAAATAGAGATTACGCCGAATAGAGATGTACGCCAAGTAGAGATGTACGTCAAATAGAGATGTACGCCGAATAGAGATGTATGCCGAATAACTTTCAAGGTTAAACAGTGAACGAACAAGTGTTGTTAGCTAATGTCTGAGGCATGCCTTGACAAACTATAGTTAACCGTCCTATAAATAAATATGTACATATTACATTGCAATATTTTCTCAGTACGTTTTATTATTTATGTTTAACCTTTTTGTTCGTTGCGGTAAAACTTCCTTCCTTTTATTTACATTTTATTTTTGATGTACGCTTCTTTTTGAGCTAACATTCAACACGGCCAAATACGTCAGCGAGTATAATAGAATTATCTAGGACAGTGCTTCTCAAACTTTTTAGTACGGCGGACCTGCAGGCGTTTATCCATTGCACCAGGGACCGGTGCACTATTTTCCCTGTATAGACGTGAGCCCCCCCAACCCCCACCACAGCCTTAAAATATTTGGCATGACTTCGGTCACTTATATCCGACAAATTTTGAAAAGAACAACCACTTGTCTCGATGTTCGTGGGCGGTAGCTAGATAAGCGTAGGACGCAATAATCTTCTGTACAGAAGGAGCGTCTGTAACAGATAAGATAAGGTAACTAATTTACTTCACCCGTGTTGTTTTTTTTCATCGTCAACGACTGGAACTATGAATTGTTCACTTAAAATGTGGCTTGAGAATAAAAGGTGTCATATGTTGGGCCTCATTTTTATCAATGATAAAAAAAAATATTAATAGTAAATGATTGTCTCCCTAATTGAGTTTCAAAGACAATTTAATTATTTTTTTTTGACATTCAAGTTAACAATTTTATGAAACGTTAGAAATTTTAAAAAATACCATATAGATCTAATAGAGTTTTTAAAGTTAACGTTAACAGATACGTATGAAGACCGTTGAATTTCATTGTACCCCTATGTTTAGGTATCGAAGTCAAGTGGCGTGCCACTTACATGCTTTAAAACTTTCGAAGCAACCATACTAGATACAAATAGTTTAAGATAAATGTACATCAATTTACGTTAATATATTAATTTAATAGTTTCTTTAATTATAAATAAAGGCACTATTTAAAACGTATTTTTATTTAAATTTAATTTTTTTGCATAAGTTACTAAAAAAAAATTTTTTTAAGTAACACAAGTTAATAATAATATGTCTCACAGAATTTTAAATGAAATTTTAATTAAAAGAGTTTAAAAAATTAATGAACAATTCTTAACTAGTCACCTAAATTTTCTCAAGAACAACGCAATTGATAAAATGTATTTGCACCGGTGCTTTGTGTTGCAGCGATTACTGACAATTAAATTGTAATGCACATCAGATTTTAACAATTAAAATAAAAATATTTTAAGATAAAGTGACTTTCTCAATAACAAAATAGAGTGCCTATTTGTATACCCATATACATGTATTTACAAATATAATTGTATTATTTCGGTATATTTGGAAACAAATTATGTCATCCACGTTTTTTAAAAGAAAAATCTTAATCAGTAGTGGCTTATTGTTCATTTACTTTCGTTTTTAATTATTTAGACTTATAATAAATCAATTCAAATAAATACAATCAATTCATCAATGATGTTTGTAAAAAATTAAAGTACAGTAATAATATAAAATAATTTTTAAAAATTTTAGCTTAAAAATAAATACACAGTGACATGGTCAAAAAGATTTTTTTTTCTTTAACCTTATTATTTATATAATATTCACTAAAATTAACTAAATATTTCATTGAAATCAATATAAGTTATTAATCTGTTCATTTAAATTTATTTTCAGTCTGACTTTTTGTTTACATCAGCAGATGGCAAGTTCCAAATGCTGGTGTAAGAAATCTTAAAGATCTATTTTTACTGTGTGGGCCAGTTAGAAAACTCGCATCTGTTTCACATTAACAGGCAAAAATAATATTAATTTATAAGTATTGGAATTAAATAATTACAATGTAATATAATTTATATGTGTTTTTTAATTGTATGTGCTTTTTCTTTTCTTTCTGGATAATTTCTGCGGACCGGCAGCTGATGGTTCTCGGACCCGTGTCGGTCCGCGGACCACCACTTTGAGTAGCACTGATCTAGGAAATAACAATCTTCATAATAGAAGGAGCGTGTATATTAGATAAGGTAGGGGTCGCCAAACCTTTCCCTCGGCGGACCGGATGGCTGAGATCATGACGAGCGCGGGCCGCATAACCATTCTAGAAGAAAAAGTCAGATTAAGTTCAGCCTTGACAGCTAGTCTGTTAGTCCAGGGTCCGGCCCACGGGCCATAGTTTGGTGACCCCTGATATAAAGTCATGAAACAGTCGCTCGGTTGGGGTTTCCAGGTGTGGGATTTGAGAGGGGGTGGAGGAGGCCAGCCATCTTAATGACCATGGTTATATGTATACAGTACAGTAATGCACTGACCACCTTGAGTGAGCTCCTTCTTCAACAGTTTCAAATCACATCTCACTGAAAGTGATTATTTCCCGGCTATTAATACAGTGCCAGCATGGTATAGGGGATAGTACAGAGCCAGCATGGTATAGGGGATGGTACAGAGCCAGCATGGTACATGGGATGGTACAAAGCCAGCATGGTACAGGGGATGGTACAGAGCCAGCATGGTACAGAGCCAGCATGGTACAGGGGATGGTACAGAGCCAGCATGGTACAGGGGATGGTACAGAGCCAGCATGGTACAGGGGATGGTACAGAGCCAGCATGGTACAGGGGATGGTACAGAGCCAGCATGGTACAGGGGATGGTACAGAGCCAGCATGGTACATGGGATGGTACAAAGCCAGCATTGTACAGGGGATGGTACAGAGCCAGCATGGTACAGGGGATGGTACAGAGCCAGCATGGTACAGGGGATGGTACAGAGCCAGCATGGTACAGAGCCAGCATGGTACAGGGGATGGTACAGAGCCAGCATGGTACATGGGATGGTACAAAGCCAGCATGGTACAGGGGATGGTACAGAGCCAGCATGGTACAGGGGATGGTACAGAGCCAGCATGGTACAGGGGGATGGTAAAGACCAGGAGGTGGAGGGGGTCACCGACAAAACGGCCACGATAAATGGGCTCCGACATAACGACCCCGGTCAAAACGGCCCTGGACTAATAGATGGACTAAAAGTCAAAAATACAATCAAATATTATATTCGTATTTTTACTCACCTATTCAGTGCCAGGTTTAGTTCACAAGAAACAATAATAATGACATCACAAGAATGAATTGTATAGCCTTTACTCGATATGGTACCAAGTCACGGTTGTTTGTTGACAAGAAATGATATAATAACATCACAAGAATGAATTTTACAATTTTATCAATTTTTTAAAGGGTGAAAAAGTTAACAAAAGGTTAAAATGCACAACAACAAACAAACAAAAAATTATAAAAATAATACATTTTTGTTAAAAAATGTAGACAATTTGTGTGGGGCCGTTTTGACCGGTGCCTTTGTGTCGGGGGCCGTTTTGTCCGGGGCCGCTTTGACGGGTCACGGGTACAGGGGATGGTACAGAGCAAGCATGGTACTAAGCACAATACATCAATTTACCATAACAAGCCTGGACCCTCTTCATATGACATGTTGGTAGGACGCTAATACATGAGTATTTTAATTTACGGATGCGTGACGTGTAACTTACCACCTTTATACAAACAACCCAACCCGGCCCCACCCCTTTTTAAATTTTCATTGACATGTTATCAATGTAAACACATAGTAGTACTCTTTACGTGTTAGTGAAAGTAATTTTTAAGAGTTGCACTTTAGTGACTAGGTATATAGACAGGTGCAATTTCTTAATTGGGACGGGGAAAGTATGGGGGAAACAGGGGCGGCCGGGGGGGGGGACGTCTTGTAGGTGGCATGATGAAGTAGAAAAGTTTATTTCAAGCAGTAAATTAGGTCAAAGATCTATAAAAATATAAAAATGGAACAGCTTAAAAACGCAGTTTGCATATTTTTTTATTTTTTTTTACATTTTAATTTTTTTTTAAAATAGATTACATTCAAATATTTTTTTTTATAAAGTTTTAGAAAATAAGTTATAACATAATTCACATTCAGATATTCTTGCAAGGCGGGTCTTAAATACTATTTATATTTAAGCCATTTCAATACTATTTATATTTAGGTCATTTCATTTTCAGGGCAGGACTACCCAGCTTGCATCTACACTAGCCTCATGCGGTGCCAACTAAGCTGGGCGGGGCATGTAGTGCGCATGCCCGACCATCGCCTCCCCATGGTGAGCTTACTGCAGGGCATAGAGCACGCGGACGTCCCCGTAAGCGCTAAAAGGATGCGCTTAAAACTGCTCTAAACGCCTTTGACATTGGGCATGACTCCTGACTCCTGGCAGGCAGCAGCCAGTGACCGGACTCTCTCTCTCAGCGCTCTATGACTCGGAATGGCTGTCTAATAGACAACAAGCTGCCAAGACCAAACGTCAGGCCAGGAAGGACCGTGTAGAAAACCCTCCTGAAGGGATCCCAACCATCTCTTGTCCGACATGCGGACGCACCTTTCGTGCAAGAATGGGGTTAATAAGCCACCAGAGGACACACGTGGCGGTCCAAGCACTGGACGAATATGATGAGAGTGGTCGTTGTCGACTACGACGGATGAACAACAAGACAATGTTTACGTTTATGGCGCTATACTAAAAACGTTAAAATTAGGCATTACATTTTTAGGTCTAAAATATTGTCTACATTTAGGAGTAAAACTTCATAGAATTCAAACTTAGGATTCGTTCACGCTGCGGCTTTGTATTGTGCCCCACCCGCGGTTCAAAGGTTAATTTAATGTTGAGCATCCATGCGATGAACGTCCTACTTAAAGGTCCCCAAAGAACGATTGCGGCAATGACAACTATGGACCGACCTATGGTTATCATATATATATATATATATATGAATCAATTTCTATTTTTATTTTATTTTTTTAAATTATTTTTTTTTCTTTCATGGCTTCTTCCCCTTTTAAAACGTCATTCACTAATAAACCACGTGGTTAACAACGGAAAACTGGCCAAATTTAATATTTTAAAAATAATCAATTCAGTATATTCGTTGTTTTAAAAATAAATAATTTTTTTTTAAATGGACTGGATATATTTTTTTTTAAATCCAGATATGTGACCGACGTCGCGTAGCAGTTTAGAATTACCACGCAGCAATTTTGAAATATATTGCCCCAAAAATGGATGCTGTGCAACTTTGGACACCAATTTTATTTATTTTTTTTACTTTGCACACTGACCGTTCAAGCTTAGAGGGAACATTGGTCCGCACCCCCTAGTGACGCCTCTGATGTAATAGAAAGAATAATGTTAAAATATGTAAAGGTCCGTTCACGATGTGGAAATGTGTACGTTTTGTTGATTAAAAAAAATATTATTTTCATTGATACAAATTATTTGTGTATTTTCTCAACTTAATGTGATCAGGAGATGCGTGGGGAAAGAGTGGGGTGGAGGTCAATGTACGCCGGGTGACAACAAAACTTAAAATTATGTATAATGTTATTTGGCACTGGCAGACTCGGAGGAGGTCCATGGGGTTGGGGTAAGTCCTGAAAGGGGTGAAACCATGAGCTACCGCGCTGGGTGACACCGACCCTAGTGACGCCTCGGGTTTACATGTTTAAATTTGTTATATACATTTTTTATTTATTTATTTTTATCTGAAACATGAAAATGTTTCAGAGTCCTGTATATTCTGGTGACCTTCGTCAAATTTTTTATTGAAACCCAGAGAGCGCCTGACTACCTCCGCCTTAAGTTTGTTGCACTGCTTGCCTCGCCGGTTTGTTTTTATGGCTATCACCTGGACGGTGAAGTTCGGGGCTTCAATTAATTCCACCCGACAAGATCTTTCGTTACGTGCGTGATGTCGCGCTACGTCCATGGCTGGGTGCGGTTTCATGGCCTCGCCGACGACGACTAACTCCCTGTGATGTTGTCACCGTGTTCATATATAGGTCACCGTATTACTAGGACAAAGATGGAAAGTTTGGAATTCGGTTAAAACTTTTCTGGCCTAGTTGCCAAGTGGGTCAATTGGGGACGTCGTCTTCACTCCTGCACTCAAACGTTGGGAGGGGCTGAGCGTAATCATTGATGGATTTGGGACCAGGTACACGGAGGTGTGGCTGGGATCGTGGGCGTGACGTCAAGGGCGATCACCACCGCTGGGGTGTGGGGGTGGGGAGAGAAAAGACGGGTCACTCCCACGAGGCAATGAACTGATGAGAATAATTAACCTTAAAAACACTTTTTAAAAACTAGTCTTAATATTAAAAATGCACTAATTTTCTACTTTTTCGTCTACGCATTTTACAGTAAGTGCAAAGCCAGCTTACCTTTTGACTATAAATCCCTTATATATGAGACATAACTAAAAGTAGTGAAACTAAAATGCTACCTCACTTTGGTGAGACCTGCACTAGAATATGCATCTTCTGTATGGGACCCATCCTCCAAAGAAAACATTGATAAACTAGAACAAATTCAAAAAAGAGCTGCCAGATTCATTACTGGAGAATATTCGAAACTGACAAGAGTAACACCATTAGTTAAATCATTAAACCTTGAAACACTAGAGGATAGAAGAACCAAGAGCAAAGTAGTAATCATACATAAAGCAATTAATTCTAATTTAGAAATACAACACAAAGATAACTTAATACAACCCTCAGATAGACATAAGGATAAAAACACCTTTCTTATTCCGTATGCAAGAACAAACACATACAAGTTTTCCTTCTTCCCGTCCGGAATTCGGGCGTGGAATGGGTTGCCTGAAGAATCCAGGAAAACCAACACTTTATCAACATTTAAATCTCTAATAAAAATGCAGGACTAAACACAAACCATAGATAAGCGTAGGACGCAATAATCTTCTGTATAGAAGGAGCGTCTGTAAACAGATAAGATAAGATAAGATGTTCAAACGCGACATTTACAGACTAAAACAGAATTATCTCCCCTGGTTTTTATCTCCCCTGGGCGCAGGGACGGTAGGGGGTGTGAACAGTGACGGTCGGCGTCAACGCGTGAACTGGGCACGTGAAAAAATTATAAACAAATAGTTGGACGGACGGTTCCGATTAAACTTACAAAGCAAGCTCATATAAGACTAGTAATAAAACAAACCCGTAAAAACAAAGTTTTTGACTATAAATCCCTTATATATGAGACATAACTAACAGTATTGATTATTTTCAAACATTTACAGACTGAATCTGTCTTAACTCAACTTTGCATCATAACCCTAGTGGGGGGGAGGGGTGGGTGGGGGGGAGAGGGGAAAAGTCTGGTCACCGATTCGCTTGACCGAGCTCAGAGTGACACGTAAAATGTAAACAAAAGCGCCCGTCGCTTCGTTGGGTCGCCTCAATGCGTCAGCTCAAAATTTCACGTGGCAAAAAAACAATAACAAACCGTGAATTTAAAATTACATACCTCATATAAGGATAAACTAAAAATGCATTAATTTAATTACGGTACGTTCGATCGATCTGAAATTTTGATACGATGCATTGTTAGGTCAGACGGGTCCGTGTGCCAAATTTCAGTTCGATCGGATCATGGGAAGTGGGTCATTTTTGACTTCTGTTTTTCCGCCCGCCGAGCCCAAGACAGAGAGAGAGAGAGAGAGAGAGAGAGACGGCCGCGAAGTTAATATAAGGGATTTAAAAAACAAACCCGTAAAAACAAAGTTTTTGACTATAAATCCCTTATATATGAGACATAACTAACAGTATTGATTATTTTCAAACATTTACAGACTGAATCTGTCTTAACTCAACTTTGCATCATAACCCTAGTGGGGGGGGGGAGTGGGTGGGGGAGGGGTGGGAGGGGAGAGGGGAAAAGTCTGGTCACCGATTCGCTTGACCGAGCTCAGAGTGACACGTAAAATGTAAACAAAAGCGCCCGTCGCTTCGTTGGGTCGCCTCAATGCGTCAGCTCAAAATTTCACGTGGCAAAAAAACAATAACAAACAGTGAATTTTGAATTACATACCTCATATAAGGATAAACTAAAAATGCATTAATTTAATTACGGTACGTTCGATCGATCTGAAATTTTGATACGATGCATTGTTAGGTCAGACGGGTCCGTGTGCCAAATTTCAGTTCGATCGGATCATGGGAAGTGGGTTCATTTTTGACTTCTGTTTTTCCGCCCGCCCGCCCGCCGAGCCCAAGACAGAGAGACGGCCGCGAAGTTAATATAAGGGATTTAATAAAACAAACCCGTAAAAACAAAGTTTTTGACTATAAATCCCTTATATATGAGACATAACTAACAGTATTGATTATTTTCAAACATTTACAGACTGAATCTGTCTTAACTCAACTTTGCATCATAACCCTAGGGGGGAGGGGTGGGGGTGGGATGGGGGGGGAGAGGGGAAAAGTCTGGTCACCGATTCGCTTGACCGAGCTCAGAGTGACACGTAAAATGTAAACAAAAGCGCCCGTCGCTTCGTTGGGTCGCCTCAATGCTCAAAATTTCACGTGGCAAAAAAACAATAACAAACGTGAATTTTGAATTACATACCTCATATAAGGATAAACTAAAAATGCATTAATTTAATTACGGTACGTTCGATCGATCTGAAATTTTGATACGATGCATTGTTAGGTCAGACGGGTCCGTGTGCCAAATTTCAGTTCGATCGGATCATGGGAAGTGGGTCATTTTTGACTTCTGTTTTTCCGCCCGCCCGCCCGCCGAGCCCAAGACAGAGAGAGACGGCCGCGAAGTTAATATAAGGGATTTAATAAAACAAACCCGTAAAAACAAAGTTTTTGACTATAAATCCCTTATATATGAGACATAACTAACAGTATTGATTATTTTCAAACATTTACAGACTGAATCTGTCTTAACACAAGTTTGCTTCATAACCCTAGGGGGGGAGGGGTGGGTGGGAGGGGGAGAGGGGAAAAGTCTGGTCACCGATTCGCTTGACCGAGCTCAGAGTGACACGTAAAATGTAAACAAAAGCGCACCGTCGTTTCGTTGGGTCGCCTCAATGCTCAAACTTTCACGTGGCAAAAAAACAATAACAAATCGTGAATTTAAATTACATACCTCATATAAGGATAAACTAAAAATGCATTAATTTAATTACGGTACGTTCGATCGATCTGAAATTTTGATACGATGCATTGTTAGGTAAGACGGGTCCGTGTGCCAAATTTCAGTTCGATCGGATCATGGAAGTGGGTCATTTTTGACTTCTGTTTTTCCGCCCGCCGAGCCCATGAGATGATGAGAGAGAGACAGAGAGAGAGAGACGGCCGCGAAGTTAATATAAGGGATTTAATAAAACAAACCCGTAAAAACAAAGTTTTTGACTATAAATCCCTTATATATGAGACATAACTAACAGTATTGATTATTTTCAAACATTTACAGACTGAATCTGTCTTAACACAAGTTTGCTTCATAACCCTAGTGGGGGGGAGGGGTGGGTGGGAGGGGGAGAGGGGAAAAGTCTGGTCACCGATTCGCTTGACCGAGCTCAGAGTGACACGTAAAATGTAAACAAAAGCGCACCGTCGTTTCGTTGGGTCGCCTCAATGCTCAAACTTTCACGTGGCAAAAAAACAATAACAAATCGTGAATTTAAATTACATACCTCATATAAGGATAAACTAAAAATGCATTAATTTAATTACGGTACGTTCGATCGATCTGAAATTTTGATACGATGCATTGTTAGGTAAGACGGGTCCGTGTGCCAAATTTCAGTTCGATCGGATCATTGGAAGTGGGTCATTTTTGACTTTCTGTTTTTCCGCCCGCCGAGCCCATGAGATGATGAGAGAGAGACAGAGAGAGAGAGAGACGGCCGGCTGAAGTTAATATAAGGGATTTAATTAAACAACCCCGTAAAAACAAAGTTTTTGACTATAAATCCCTTATAGATGAGACATAACTAAAAGTATTGATTATATTCAAACATTTACAGACTGAATCTGTCTTAACTCAACTTTGCATCATAACCCTAGTGGGGGGGGGGAGGGGTGGGTGGGGGGAGAGGGGAAAAGTCTGGTCACCGATTCGCTTGACCGAGCTCAGAGTGACACGTAAAATGTAAACAAAAGCGCACCGTCGTTTCGTTGGGTCGCCTCAATGCTCAAACTTTCACGTGGCAAAAAAACAATAACAAATCGTGAATTAAAATTACATACCTCATATAAGGATAAACTAAAAATGCATTAATTTAATTACGGTACGTTCGATCGATCTGAAATTTTGATACGATGCATTGTTAGGTAAGACGGGTCCGTGTGCCAAATTTCAGTTCGATCGGATCATTGGAAGTGGGTCATTTTCGACTTTTGTTTTTCCGCCCGCCGAGCCCATGAGATGATGAGAGAGAGACAGAGAGAGAGACAGACAGACAGAGAGAGACGGCGGTGAAGTTAATATAAGGGATTTAAAAACTACCTTAAGCCTTATAACTAATTGATCATGGTGCATGAAACAAAATCGTTCGGTTTAAAATTAATACGGAAGCGATATTCCCTTTAAGGCACCTGACCGACGCCGCGCAGCAGCTTCGAACAACGGCGCAGACATTTGTTTGTAAAATATTGCACAAAAAATGGATGATGTTTTATGTTGGTTTTTTTTGTTTGTTTTTTTAAAGTTTGCACAAGGACCATCGAACCTTGGAGGGAACATTGTCACTGGTCGGTGGGACAGAATCAGTTGTGAGGGTGCGCCTCTGGAAGTGGGTGGGGGTGGGTTGGTTGTTTCCATTCAGATGGCGTCAAGGGGGATTTTCTGAGTGAACGGTGTCTTCACAGGGTGATTCACGGCAATTCCGCCAGCAGTCAGCTAGCACAACCAGAGTTTAGATATCAAATTGAGATAAGTAAGTGCTCAGAGAAGTCAAACAACCAACTCGTGGGGGAGAGATCGACCGATAGAACAATTAAAGTTTGGGAAAGGGATGGGGGGAGGGGGCTAGTATAACCTAACAGCACTTAGGGGTCGGGTCTGACATAACTGTATATCACATAGGGGTCGGGGGCTGCTATAACGTCATAGAACTTACTTAGGGGTCGGGAGCTGCTATAACGTCATAGAACTTACTTAGGGGTCGGGAGCTGCTATAACGTCATAGAACTTACTTAGGGGTCGGGAGCTGCTATAACGTCATAGAACTTACTTAGGGGTCGGGAGCTGCTATAACGTCATAGAACTTACTTAGGGGTCGGGAGCTGCTATAACATCATAGAACTTACTTAGGGGTCGGGAGCTGCTATAACGTCATAGAACTTACTTAGGGGTCGGGAGCTGCTATAACGTAATAGAACTTACTTAGGGGTCGGGAGCTGCTATAACGTAATAGAACTTACTTAGGGGTCGGGAGCTGCTATAACGTCATAGAACTTACTTAGGGGTCGGGAGCTGCTATAACATCATAGAACTTACTTAGGGGTCGGGAGCTTCTATAACATCATATAACTTAGACTTCTTAGGGGTCGGGTCTGCTATAACTTAATATCACTTACAAGGGTCGGGGCTGGCATAATAAATTGTATAGGGGTCGGAAGCCGATATAAATGTAATTATTGCGTTAGGCTTATCCGTGGAAGTGTGTGGGGGAGGGAGGGGGACTGATATAGTCACATAACACAAGTTAGCTATAGGGTAAGTGCCACCCTGGAAGCTCCGAGATTACCACCCCCTTCCCACTTTCCCACGATATAAACTCTGCACTAAAAACTCAACCGTGGTAAAAGTAAGGTGTCGGTCATATTTTAAGATAATTAGAAATCCAGACCAACGGAAATTGGTTAAGATCTAAGTATGTGTTCGTTATATCTACAGCGATCAACAAATATGATAAAGAAATGAACCCTACGGCCAAATTCAGGCATTAGATAATTTGAAGGATTTTTTTCATACGCTACAATCTTTCAATATTTCGTTAATAATAAATCCAAGGATTTGAAAAGCAAGAGCAGCCTTCCAGCAACTCAAGAATGTTTTGGCATCTAACAACTTAAGCAGCAAGTTAAAAGTAATGATTTTGAACGCTATGGTGAAACCTGTGCTGCTATATTGAGCCGAGACGTGGAGAACAATGGCCGTAAACCTGACCAGAATCCAGTCCTTCATCAACAATTGTCTAAGAAGGATTCTCAGAATTCACTGGCCGGACAAAATCAGCAACTGGGAACTGTGGCAGCGGACAAAACAGAAGCCCATTGAGGAAGAGATTCTTCAGAAGCGGTGGAGGTGGATTGGTCATACATTAAGAAAACCTGCTTCTAATATAACAAAGCAAGCCTTGAAATGGAACCCACAGGGTATAGCGGAAAAGAGGTCGTCCAAGAAACACTTGGCTTCGAGAATTGGAGGCAGACATCAAGAGAATTGGCCATGACTGGAAGATCTTGGAGAAGCTGGCCCAGGATAGAGATGCCTGGAGGACTCTCGTAGGTGGTCTATGCCCTTGGAGGAATCGCAGACGCCGACGATGATCGGTGGATGCCCCTCATGGACGAGAAGCCTCAACAACAATAAAACCAAGCCACTTCTATTACAATCATCTACAAATATTAGTAATGAATTAAGAATAGAGATTATATCACGTCATGGGTGACAAGTTTAATTGATTGCCACAAATGAAAAAGGATTCAACGATTGTCGCTACGGGGTGTGAGATCATATGAATGCCACAAAAGAAAAGAGATGAAATTCTGGTAACAAAACGTGGCGATCTCAAATGATTATATTACTAATTGCTGGGTTGGGGGCACAAAAAGGGGGATGGGTGGGGTAGGACCCCATTAACGATGCCCATTGCACACGAACCCTCACATACGATATTTGATGCACCCACTTTCAGAAGATTACCCTGGTATTTGTGCCGCCCCGGGGCGGCGGCATAGCTCCCATAAAATCCCCCAGGGCGACAGAAAATTCCACCTCTCCTTTTAAAGGATTTAAAACATATTCCCCCACCCCCCACCAACCCGCCACTCCCCCCTCTGATACGCCTCTGATTGCGTTAAGTTGGTAGAAATATCAAAGACCTCGGCGGCCAGGCATCCTATTGTTTGGTTTCCTCAAACCTCCAGTTTAAAAAAAAAGTTTTGGATAAGGATCTAACAAGAGCTCATTGTCGTACCTAGTGACGTGGCACGCGTATATTCAATACAATTTTTTTTTAACCTGGTTACGGTGGGAAATTTTGTGGGACGTGGTGTGTGGGGGGGAATAGAAGTAAACAGGATGTGTGGGCGGTAGACAGTCCCAACGAGATTTGCAATACGTAGAAAACTTCTCCTCGCGTCGCTTTCGGCACGCGTTGTGACGAGGTTGCCCCAGCCCCCCCCCCACCCACACCGTTCATGTTGGTCTATTCACACACGCACACGCACGCACACACACACAAAATAACAAACTCCCCCCCCCCGTTGTACGTTTGACACTTGCTGTCACTCGAGTACCAGGGTCTCCTAGATTATCTGTCACTGGATTACCAGGGTCGCCTAGATAATCTGTCACACGACTGTCCGTTCTCTGTCACAACTTCTGCAGACACCCACGTACTCTCTCTGTTCCTAAGACACGCACTAAAACAGTTGGTCAAAGGTCTTTTTTGTGAGCCCCAAACAACGGAATTCTCTACCATTACACATTCGCAGTACTCCCAACTACCAGGGCCTTCAAGACTGCACTAAAAACACGTCTCTTCAAACTTAACTTGGAAAACTAATTAAACAACAATCAAACATTTCTCTCAATGATAAACGTAGCTCATGTGCACCGTAACGTCATTCATTATCTGCCGTATTTAGGATATTAACGTTTTACATTGCATGCATTGATATTCCTATGTGACTATGTGTTACTGTATTTGTGAAATGCTCTGAGAGCCCAGCTGCTTGCTGGGGTACTGCGCTATATAAATTATCAAAGTAATGTTATTATTAATATCTCTTCATAATATATCTACATTCATATATCTCTAAGTATTTCTCTACAGGGATTTAAGATTTTATTATTAAAACTAAAAATATCAATTTCGTTTCGTAAGTACGTCTCCTCCCCCCACCCCTACACCAAAAAACATAATAACGTATCCATGACCTTTCCCCCCCCCCACCGACCCCCGGAACCGTAACAAATGTTCCTGTATGGCCTTGAAAGCGATTATCTTTTTGCCTCTTACTACTACTAATACCTTAAAAGAACGCCATTTATTAGTCCTTTGAGGGGGCTAGAGAGACGATCCTAATGGCGCCCGCACCCCTTGTCGTTTCCTCGCTTTGATCGCCCTGGGCGGGGGCGGAGGGTCGTTAGGTTAAAGGGGCGCCACGTGCGGCCTATGTCATCTTGACCCCCGTCTCGACTGGACACGGGACGGTATGTAAACACTTGGGGTTGTCATTGAGAAAACCTCTCCGCCTGGCCAAGGTCAAGGTTACGACGGTTGATGAAACGTCCGGCGAGCCGGACCACATGGAAGAGTCGGGATGAGGGGGAGGGGGGGGAAGAGGGAAAGGATTGTCTTGAAAATTAAGGGATCGCCTGGGGGGGGGGAAGGGGCGGTTGCGGTTAAAAGGTTAATCTACGAGGTAGCCGCCCACACGACTGGACAGTTCCACTTGGGACCATCAGATGTGGCGCAGAGGCAAAATTTCCCACACACAAATGGCTCACTAATACACCCCCATGGCTGATAGTATGATACTAGTGGGATAGTACAGATATGTCTTTGAGTATCAGAGTAAAGGTCGGGGGGGGGGTGGGGGTGGAGTAAACTCACCATTTCGAGTCATTAATGAACACTCCAAACCTTCGCACTAAAATTAAGACAACTTCAAGGAACAATCTCGAATTCCTAGCAGAAGAACAACTGTGATGTAATAATTATTGGCTTATGTTAAATCTAGGCCTGCGGAAATTAACGATTAATTGCTCAATTAATCGTTAAAAAAAATTTAACGATTAAATTTTTTTTAATGATTAATCGACCCACCACTTATAAATGCACTGGAAGTCAAAAAGTAAAATATTTCGGCCGATAAATATAAACTAATTTCCGGACGATTATACGAAAATTTTGGTTTAAAACTATTGACTGAGGTGAATGTTCCTAATGTTGATAAAGGTTATTGTGTCCATTGAGAGAAATCGTTTTCCTACCATGCAATGTTCCCGCTAAGTCTAAGATTCATTGGTCAATGTGCAAAGTTTTAAAAAAAACTCCAGTGCAAAGTTGCACAACGTCCATTTTTTGTTGCAATATTTTACAAAATTTCCTGCGCGGTGATTCTAAACTCCTGCGTGGCGTCGGTCAAATATCTTCTCAGCCGCGCTGCTTAAAGGGAACATTGCTACCATGGTTCTAACACTTCGCTTACATATCACCTGCAAACCAAACATCCACTACAGTATCGGAAACTTCAGCTGAGACAATCTAAAGCTATGTGAATAATTGTTCAGCTCGGCATGTTGTATTGTCAATAAGACCCGCTCATCACTTGAACCAGATAATGTCAATACACTTTTCTGTTTGCGTTGTTGGTTAAAAGATGCCATATAAAGAAGACATTCCAGTGTTATTTCGATTTTCGACAAGTATTTTAATAAATGTTACTTAATACACCATAAATTTCAATTTTTGGCTTTAATCGAAATTAACGATTAATTAATCGTTAACTTTTCAAATGTTAATGATTAATGTTAAATTAATCGTTAACAACCCTAGTTAAATCTCAAATAAATTAATCGACCTTTTTCCAGGACATAAATACAATATTCGACAGTCATCTAGCATGCTCCAAGCGCTTTCATCTTCTCAACTCTGTTTAAAACATGAATCTTCGGCTGCATCTTAACATAATTTGTCTTTACGTCTTTAAATTCTTACAAAGACTGAGTTACATTTGTCCACGATCTCGGCGCTATTGCTCAAAATGAGTCAACTCCGACCTGGTGTCCTATAGAGTTCCTCGTCTGTGCATTACAAAGCGGCGTAGACAATTGAAGCGGTCAAGTATCGTTGACTATTTGACTTACGATACGGAGAGTTTTGACAAAGATGCGCGTCATTGACAAAGGTACGCGTCATTGCGTGCTAACAAGTCAATTGTATTATAAAATGACAATAAAGTGTGGAAGGACTGCAGACTATAGGGGGGAAAACGGTATTGAATAGCAATGGGTAAGACTGAAAACGGCTCAACAGCAAATATGAACGTATCGACAAAAGGCCTACCTTAGCTAACAAAACAAAAAAGCTAGAAAACACGACCATCAAGCTAAATCTTTTATGTAGTGTGTGGTCGACGTCCAAGAAGTAAAGAGGTGTGAATATCAACGACCCATGTTATTTTTGGGGATGATCTTATCTCATCTGTTACAGAGGATTATTGCATCCTACGCTTATCCATGGTTTATGTCTAGTCTTGCATTTTTCGTGCGTTTTAAATGATGATAGTGTGTGTGTTGTTTTCTTGGTTTCACCAGGCAACCCATTCCACGTCCGAATTCCGGACGACAGCGAGAAGCACGAGAATGCGTATTGTGTATGTATTTGTTCTTGCATATGGAATAAGAAAGGTGTTGTTGTTTTTTATCCCTATGTCTACCCGAGGGTTGTATTAGATTAGCATTGCGTTGTATTTTTTATTTCAAAGTTAGAATTAATAATTGCCTTCTAGCCTCCTGTGGTGATGTCTGTAATAAATGATATCAATCTGTCGTGAAATCAACTGGTGACAACGGTCGGGTGGTCGGTCAGTCCGTCTCATAAACAATTGTCACAATGACTTTATCGTGTCCAATTTGACCTTGAAAATCCGATGCTATTCATACTAAGAAAGTTGCGATTCTAATCTGGTTTCAAGAAAATCCCCCCACCCCCCACCCCACCCATTTCCCAAACCCCTCTCTAGACAACATCTCCTCCCCCCATTTCCCACCCAGTAAGTGATACGCAATGAGTCTGTTACGTTACGTCCCATAAACCAGGCCCTACAAATCTACATTTGAACTCCAGCCATAAACAAGATTTGATGGTCTTAAGTGAGCTCCTTGAATTATATTCCTTTGTGCGGTTACCCCCCTCCCTCCCCCAATAGTGTTCTCGCTTGGTGACGGGAAGGAAGGGCGAAAAAAAAAGGGGGGGGGGTCAATCTTTGAAAATTTCCATTTAGTTACCATTTAGGGCTCTCAGAAAGGATAGGTTTATGGCCGACGTGGACTGTCCACGCGAATGCCGGGGTCATTATTCCGTCGTCTGGACCGTATAGGGGCCGCCGCGACAGGGGGTGCGGGGCGGGAGGTGAAAACAAATCGGTGCGTGTGTGGTCGCGGTAACTGGTCGTCGGGGATTGACTTGTCCCCCCTGGGCAGATCACGAGTCACCGTCCACCTGCCCCCGTCGGGCTTATCTCCCGTGATTACTCGCGGCACCCCTAACTTTGAAATATCCCAGCATGTCAGACCGGGGGGATACATAGTTTCTTAGTGACGGGACCATCCAAGGACAAGACTTTTAATTATGTCGACTGTCGTCAGAGGCTGGCTCCACTGTGTTGCTACTCTTTACTATCACGCTAATGGGGCACCCCTAACTTTGAAATATCCCGTTTTGACAGGGGCCGTTTTGTCTAAAGAGCCTATCAACTAGGGATGTACCGGATTAAAATTTTTGAAATCCGTCCGGAGCCGGATTTTACTGGATTTATGAAGTGAAATCCAGCAGGTGCTTGAGCCGGAGCCAGATTTGTATAAAAATGTCCGGATTCCGAATTTGCCGGGGCCAATATCAATGTATTATATATATAAATTAGGGCTCTACAGGCCAGCAGGATTTGGCCAGATTTATGAAGTGAAATCCTGCTGGAGCAGGAGCCGAACCCGGATTTGTAAAAATCGCCGGCTTCCGGATTTGCTGAAACTTGAGCAGAAATCCGGTACACCCCTACTATCAACGATTGAATCTATTGCGTATACTCCTATGGCGATACTATGAGTATGAACAACCGATAATGTCTTAAAATATAATCCTTGTTTTACGTCACATGACGGGTTTGGAGGTGACGTAGTCATCAAACGTGGTCGTCATTAAGATGTTTACGAGTACTAAGCCTTTTTTTTGGACGTGACTTGTAACTGGACACGACTAGTTTCTGGACACGACTAGTTTCTGTACACCACTAGTTTTTGGACACGACTAGTTTCTGTACACGACTAGTTTTCGGACACGACTAGTTTCTGGACACGACTAGTTTCTGTACACGACTAGTTTCCGGACACGACTAGTTTCTGGACACGACTAGTTTCTGGACACGACTAGTTTCTGAACACCACTGGTTTCTGGGCACGACTGGTTTCTGGACACGACTAGTTTCTGGACACGGCTAGTTTTTGGACACGACTAGTTTCTGTACACGACTAGTTTTCGGACACGACTAGTTTCTGGACACGACTAGTTTCTGGACACGACTGGTTTCTGGACACGACTGGTTTCTGTGCACAAGTTTCTGGACACGACCAGTTTCTGGACACGACTAATTTCTGGACACGACTAGTTTCTTGGCACGACTAGTTTCTGGACACGGCCAGTTTCTGGACACGACTAGTTTCTGGACACGACTGGCATTGGCCAAATGTTTCTTCTAGACCGCAGATTTTCCCGACTTAACGATAAGAGCCGCACGATTGAAGGGAGGTAAGCCTCCTCAAGCCCCCATATCTCCACGCACGAAAGTTACGCCCTAATTTGATGCGACCGCTTTGATGTGCCCGGTGCGAGACGGGCGCACTCGAAAGAAGAGGAGGGGGTCATTTAAAACACTTGACTGACCACCGCGGCACTGCGGGGTTTTGGTCAGTGGCCATATTTTAATCCGCTGGAATCCTGGCTTTAAGGGGAGGTCCACTGGTGGTCTTCAAATTAGTCGGGGATTTTTACAACCGTGCTAAAATTCCCGAGAAGATTTCACCGTCCGAGCTTTTCCTGTTTTTGTCGTCCTTTTTCTTTAATCATCATTTCTTCGTGGTCATTTGATCTGATTAGATGCTATTAATAGATGCTAGCTTCGTTGGTACCTTGGCCTCGAGTCTTACACCACACAAGGCTTGAACTTTGGCACTAATGAGTACTGGAGAGGCTGGCCCAGGAATAGGGATGCCTGGAGGACTCTCGTAGGTGGCCTATGCCTATGCCCTTGGAGGAATCGCAGACGTCGACGATGATCGGCGGATGCCCCTCGTGGACGAGAAGGATCGACAACAAAGTAATGAGTACAGGCCGTGTCATCGGCTGACTGTTGAGTTCGTTGAAAGAGTTTCACTTTGGTATTAACCGCTTTTTAAATTGGGACATAAACAATATAAAAGCCCAAGTCACTCACTCACTGTCTTCGTAACGCTAAGGGACATAGTACAACAGTCCATAGCTGTCAGCTATTGAAAATATAGACGTAAAATCATGAATATTTTGGTTTTGAGATTAACAGAGCGTGTGGTGTTTCTCGCCGTAAAATATTATATGACGTCAATTTCCCAAACAATTTATAAAATACTTTGTGTACATTTCAGGAAGTTTAATATTTCGTATTTATTAAACAATGATCAGTTACTTGGGTAAGGTGCCCTACAAGCCCTAGTTTGTATATAATGTAATGTATGTAACTATGTTTACGAAGATTAAGAGTGCAATGACGGCAATGTCTTTACTCAAGTTATTGGAAATGTCTGTAAAGCACGGTGAGCCCCGGCCTACGTCTGGGGTACTGAGCTATGTAAGTGTATAGAATAAATAAATAAAATCTCCGGGTCAAATGGTCGGTCCGACTAGAATAATAAGAGAAGTGCTTCTTACGGCTCTAAGACTGTTCACAGGCTGGTAAGTGAGTAAGTGAGGTGCATTTAAAAAAAATAAATATCTATATTACTCTGTGTCAAATGAAATAATACATAGCTGCGTGCACTTGTGTTATCTTTTTTACTGCTCTCTTTCAAAGCAGATTTCCTCCAGTTTTATCTGGGTTAATTATAGTGGCGTTACGTGGACGGTTATAAGCTTAGCCGTCGTGCTTTACAACGATCTCAGAAGAAATCAAATTCAAAGAAAGCCATGATCAGTATTGTTATTTAATGCCAGAAACCTTAGCGAGATTGCGAACTCAACATTGTCCCAAAGTTTCATGGCGACCAGATGAATAAAATATTTAAATAGCTTATGTAATGCAAAGGCGACTTCAAGGGTCCCCGGGTCAAAATGGTGCAGGATGTTAAGTTCAAAACCACTGTAAATTTGAATCTGGATCATGATGGATATATGTGAGAATATTTGTCGAGATCGTGTAAAATCGAATGATGATTAAAGTCTTACATTTTTACAGGAAAAAAAGATATGGGGCCCCCGATCCCGAAGGAATGGACATTAGGAGTTCAATTTTAGTACGGACCATCAAGTTTTTATGTACCAAGTTTGGTATAAAATAATTTTTATATAGCTTATTTACCCCCCCCCCACGAGTAAGTTGTTTTTTTTTAATTATGCTCTAAACTCTAAACCTTCGTGTGAGAGTATTCAAAAACTTTCCAAAGCTTCGTGGCGATCGGATGAATGGTGTAGATATGCTTTAAAGGGGGGAAGAAGACATTTATTTATATATAAATATTAATATTTATATTATTTATATATTTTAATTGGCCTGGCTGGAATGGAAAACATGGACACTTGAGAGTACAGGAGAAAAACTGAAGGACGCAAATGTGAACATTCTTTAACATAGTCAATGAGACTAAATTATGACGACCGGGACCAGATTATGTTTGCACGCCTGAATGACACTAATTGCATCTCTAATACGCTCTGCCGTTCCCTCATCTGCATCTAACCAACTCACTGAGCTCTCTGAACGCGATCCAGGCAGGGGCGACCACATATTTGACCAGGTGATCAGTTTTTGCTAGAGTTACCCTCCTTTGATGTCCTTTTCCGCTCCGAGAAATTATCATCTCTGCCCTCCCCCACCCCCCCCCCTCCACACACCACACCTCACGACCCTTTCCCGCCCAGAGATAAAAGCCACACACTTGTAACGGTCAGTCCGGTGGCCGGGACCGATGTAACAGGCTCGGGTTTCAACCCGGCGCGAGGGGAGGGGAGTGGGGATAGCCGGCCATTGGTCAAGTCATTACCGGTCAAGGACATCGCGATGAACGGCAAATGTTTTTTTTTATACACAGAACTTGTGCCGCGGTGGAAGGGTGGGGCCGACTTGGCGGTTCGCAATCAACACCACGTTGTGGTTTAAGATTTCCTCCTCCAGGAGTTTGAGGTTGTGGGGGGTGGGGGTCATGGGGGAAGCTAAAAAATTAGGATTTCTGGGAGCGGAAATTTAGAGAAAAGTGGCGATCAGATATCAATAATATAAAACTAAGATTATCTGTTTTACACGGCTCGAGGGTTTGACATGAAACTAAAACTTTGTGTTTTTTTCACCGTGAGAGAAAAAAATATATATTTCAATATTAATATCGTTCAATTGAAGATTGTTTCATGATATGATGATGTACAGAAATATTTGATAACATTAAACAAAAAATTATAATAACGTTAGCCGATGTGAAGCAGCCTTAAAAATAAAGAGGGCAAAAAAATAACTAGTACTTGTCATTTCATTCTGTCACTAGAACATCCGGGTATTCAGTCGAAACAATGCCATTAAGAAAGCAATAAAATACGGGATATTCTTGTCTTATCTGTCTTTTCTATAAAGAAGCTCCTTCTATACAGAAGATATTCGCGTCCACAGATATGCCGGTCTGTTGGCAAGTGATGCAGCGTTCACAGGCCACGGCTATGAGGATTCCACGCATTACCCAGCCGCCTTTATTTACCTATCTAATGTTACGTACCCATTCGGAGCTGGGTGGACTCAGGGACGCCCTAGGCCCCGGGAACAAATCCTTGCCTTCACATGGATTCGAACCTGTGACCATCGGTACGCCAGCAGAGCGCGATGGCTTGTCCCAACAGACCCATGTTAACTCTACGTTAATTGGAGTCAGCTTAGTGGACGTTGCAAAGATAAACAAATTGTTTACAGCGCTATTATATGAACAAACAAACAAACAAAACTCAACTATTTTTAAATCCCTTACATTAACTTCACCGTCTTGTCTCTCTGTCTGTCGTGATCCCGCCTGCCCACCCGTTCGAGAAAAAACAAACGTCATAAATGACCCACTTCCCGTGATCCAATCGAGCTGAAGTTTTGCGCATAGACTTTTGTCACCTAACAATGCATTGTACCAACATTTCAGATTGATCGAATGTACCGTAATTAAATTAATGATAATTTTTTTATTATCTCTATGTATCTCTATGTAGCGTGTAAATGTTTTTGCTAGACTGTCACGCGGTGCGGTGCGTATTATATTGAACATAATAATAATAACAACCCCCTTTCCAGTCCATGACGGACTATGGGGCATGTGAAGTAGCGTTCGCACGTTATTTAGCCACCACTAACGAGCAAGGGATTGTGTGGCTAGCACAATGCCCCGGGGGCCTTGCCAGCACCGAGAATAGAACCCAGGTGAACATACTTGTTTAATATTT
The DNA here is from genome assembly GCA_944989445.1 of Ampullaceana balthica. Classification (NCBI taxonomy): domain Eukaryota; kingdom Metazoa; phylum Mollusca; class Gastropoda; family Lymnaeidae; genus Ampullaceana; species Ampullaceana balthica. The sequence goes on from CALYLW010000122.1 coordinate 76,302, forward strand.
ACCCGATCTGTAAATGTTTATGCTAGTCTGTTGCGCGGTGCGTATTATATTGAACATAATTAATACTTATTTTAGTTATGTCTCGTATATAAGGGATTTATATTCAAAAACTTTGTTTTTTTACGGGTTGTTTAATTTCTTTAATATTTGTGCGGAAAATCTTTGCTCCACGCCAAACCGTGCCTAGAAATAAAAAAAATTACGTCATTACGTGATAAGTAAGTTACTCTTTTATTACTCTGCTATATAATTTGTTTTGTTAGTTGATCAAATTTTATATCTCACATTAAGTCCCACAATCGATCACAATAAATATCAATAAAACTTTTAGTTCTGAGTCGCCCTGTGTGACTGCTAAGTTTGTGACTAAAAAATTATTTTCTGCTTTTTCATGCGAGATTCTACATTCCTCACTGCAGCTGGGCCTCATCTTTATTTGTTCATTTTATGTTGCAATAATCTAAATAGAGGACGCGCAGCTCGTTCGTTGTTCATATTAAATATACCTCGAAAAAAACACACAAAAATTTCGATATTCATGTTTATGTCCCCTTGAATGGTTCTAATGTAAAGACACTGTCCCGCACCAGGTCCCATTTATAGATTTGCATATTCTACTGAGGAGTGTCATTAACATGTAAGTAAACAGGGTATGAGTGAGCCTGACAGGACGTAACAAGACAGAAAACTTTTCGGCAAAGAGCCTTCCTCAACGAACAAATAGTACACAAATAAAACGAATAGAAAGAAATAAAAAAAATAAAAAAAACTTAGCTGCGGTGTAATCCTAAGAGAGCCAAAGAGAGCTCTCTCTGAATTACACCGCAGCTATTTGTTCAATGAAGAAAGCTCTTTGCCGAAACGTTCGCTGTTTCGTTAGGTGCTGTCAGGCTAAACATTTACTAATCTATAAGCCTGATTGCAGTCTCACCCACATTTAGAGTCATTAACAGCTGCTTTATTTGCTTATCCAATATCAAGGCAGTTGATTCAATTATTTTTTTTAAATAAGCATATTAGCATACTTCTCCTGATTTCGGAATGCCTGCTGCTGTCTGCTCAAATTTGACGAGCGTGCTTTGACCCTTGCAGCGGAGACAACTCCGGTCACCGCTGTAATCTAAATCCATTTCCCTTTCTCCGTTCCCCCCCACCCCCTCCTTTCCCTTCACATCGGACCCTGTCGCTCACCAACGGTAACCAAACAATCCATCAACTATTTCCTCACCACCACCACCACCACCACCCTCCCAGACTTGCTGACATTTCACTCGGACAACTGGACTCGTCCCTGACCACGCTGGCACTCCGGGAAGTCCATTCACCGCCCGGCTGGACGTTGGCCGGCTAAACTTTCCGGTCGCATGCCTAAACATCGACAATCTCTTGGCATGTTGACAGTCCAATTATCCCCCCCCCCACACACACACACACATACACCAACCAGCCGGGGCGGGATTAACAGTACACCCGCGGTGGCGTGCCCGGGCGGCTATTTTGAATGACTTGACCTATGAACGATATGTTTTAGATTATTAGACACCTCTGTTATTATTACATTTACGTGTGGGTGGCGATCATACGTTAAATGTATTTGTTAGCTCTAGGTAGGTCAGAAAACATTGATGACGTAAATATTTGCTTAGCTCTAAATAGCCCAGCAGACATTAATGACGTAAATATTTTTTTAGCTCTAAATAGACCAGCAAAGAATGATGAAGTAAAGAGGTTGCGAGTTACTTGACGCAAAAATAATAAGTAAATAATAATCAAAGTAAGCCCGCACTTCTATTGCACAGACAATTGTCACACATTTCTAAATGTCTCCCTCACTAACCAAGTGTCGGTTTGCCTCCACTTATATTCTTTACATTCGACATTTTAGACAAGGTTACAGTTACACATTGCTCGAAGCGACATCGACCCGAAGCTCTTCCAATAGGCGCAAGAGACACGGACTTATTTACTGGAGTTGAGGCAACACTGTTTGGCACGCGTCCACTCCGCATTAGTAAGAGTATTTTGTTTGAAAACACGTGGAGGTTAGGGGAACATGAGGAGCGGTTGTCATAACAACAACCGAAAAGCTTTTTAACCTCGGGACTGGTACGAAACTGTTGATACTAGACACTCTTCACAGCAGGGGCGGATTAAGACTGCACCGGGCCCCTGGCTGCAATTCAAACTGGGGCCCTATCCAGCTAGCGTCCCTTTAAATAAAATGATTGCTGACAGCTAATAATATAAGACTTTGACTTTAACTTGTAACTAAATAGTCCATTGGTTCTTTTCTCATAATTTTTCTGTACTACGGGATCAGATTCATCAAACAACCGAACACCAAGAAATGACTGTTGCCCCGGTATCGTAAAATTGAGTGTAAAAAGATAATTTTTAAAAAAAGACAAATAAAAAAAAATTACCCCCCTCTGGGATTCGAACCCGAAAACGCTTGCACTGCACACCAGTAAGCTGCCACAAGACCACCAGATCTTGATGGGTTAGAAAAATTTTAAAGATATAAAAAGTATTCACTTTCGGGTCCGAATAGCGATGAGATTAATACATAAGATTTTATTTTTATTTAATCTATTATATTTTTAGGGATTCGTGCAAAAATTTGTCCAACGTTATTTTAAATATACTAAATTTGGGGGCCCCAAATCATCGGGGGCCCCTGGCTTTAGCCCGTTCAGCCCCCCTCTTAATCCACCATAGCTTCACAGAATAGGATTGCGAGAAAGTTGTCCAGTAAAATACTAGATATACTAACGAATAGTGATATCGAAACAATAAATCAAAGCTTTATTAAATCCCTTATATTAACTTCGAAATCTTGTCGTTCGTCGTCGGACGGAAAAACAAAAGTAAAAAATGACACACTTCCCGCAATGATATCAAACTGAAATTCTGCACATTATGTCACCTAACAATGCTCCATATCAAAATTTCAGAAAGATCGAATCTACCGTAATTAAATTAATGCATTTTTAGTTTATATATATATATATATATATATATATATATATATATATATATATATATATAACCATATGTAGCGGCCTGCTTTGTTACAATTGACGTGTCACGCTGAGTTCGGTCCAGCGATCGGTGACCAGACCTTTCCTCTCCCCCTCTCCGGTTATACAGCAAAGGGGAGTTAAGGCAGTTTCAGTCAGTAAATGTTTGTCGCGTTTGAACGTGATCAATACTTTTAGTTATGTCTCATTTATCAGGGATTTATAGTCAAAAACTTTGTTTTTTACGGAGTTGTTTAATTTACGGACTTGTACACAATTCCACCAACGCCTACATCAGTACAAATAAATACGAGTATCTTATCTTAATTAAATTTCCATGCAGACGTGTGATTAAACACACGGGGGGTGCTCTTGAAATCAGCGACCTGGAGATGTGGCGGCGGACAAGACAGAAGCCGATAGAACAAGAGATCCTCCAGAGGCGATGGCGACGGATTGGCCGGCCGTGCTCTTCAAAAACCTGCTTCCAACACAAATAATCCAATGTCTTAACTGGAACCCTCATGAAAAACGTAAAAGAGGCCGACCAGAGACCAGTTGGTCAAGTACGATGAGGGACTGCCGCTTCCCAAGGCGGCAAAGGGGCCGTCCAAAATGAGTTCACGCACTTTAAACCAAAAAAAAAGGGGGGGGGGTCCAGGGGCGCCCGCAGCGTGACGCACTGGACGCACGTGCGTCCACTAAAATTTACAACATTAATATTTGTTTATAAAAGTCAATTAGCACCTTACCGCTGCACCACGTAGCTCAATTATTAAATTTAATATCTTTAAAAAAATACTCTTGCAATAACATTATTATTGGATAACAACATATCCAGTGTGTCATCAAATTCGAGTGAATCCGAATCTGATTCAGAATCATCATTATGTGACACATCAGCCGCAAAGAAAGCCACAGGCATTAAAAGTCTCTGTTCAGCTGTATTTTTCGATATTGGTGAGGTCAACTTTAACCAACCATTACCTGAATCAGTAAAGAAATCAGTGCTTATGGAAAAGTTTCAACCAAGAACTGGAAAGGGCCTTTGAAGACAGTTGGGAATAAACAACGCCGTGTGCCTAGTTCTATGTTCAACTCAAATGTGTATCCGTTTATGAGTTACAGTGTCAAAGCGGATGTTGTTTTCTGTGCTGCCTGTTCAGTATTTGCTTCAGGTAAGACATGCGCTTTTATATGCGAGCCGCATTCAGACTGGGGTAACAAAGACCGAAAAGCACAACGTCACATAAGATCCTTGACACATCTTAGCTCTAAAAAAGCAGCATATGAATTTATAAGTGTATGCGAAGGTAAATCAGTCTCCGTGAAACAGCAGCTATCTCAAGCGTACAATGACAAAGTCCAACGGAATACAGCTGCTCTCCAATCCATTATAAAACAATAATACTGTGTGGACAGCAAAACATTCCAATGCGCGGAAAAAGAGATGATTGGAGCCATTTTATGGCTCTTCTTAATTTCAGAGCCGAGCACGATCTTGCTCTTAGTGAGCATCTACGCATCGCGTCAGGTAATTCAAAATACATCAGTCATAGAATACAAAACGAGCTGTTTGCTCTGTGCGGAAACCAGATTCGAGACAAGATCGTCAAGGAATGCATCGCTGCAAAATACTTCAGCATCATTGTTGACGAAACTACAGATGTCTCAGTCAAGGAGCAAGTGAGTTTGAATCTTCTTTTTACCACATCTGATGCAAAACGGCATGAAGAATTTGTGTCCTTTGAGGAAACGTCTGACACAACAGGTGAAGCGCTATATAATCTAATTACTGGAAAACTACAAGAGCTTGGCCTTGATATCCGCAATATTGTTGGTCTCGGGTTCGATGGAGCTGCAAACATGAGTGGAAAAGTAAAAGGAGTTAGAGGAGGACGCTTCCAAAATGTGGGAACAGCAGAATACGTCCTCTGTCGATCACATACACTAAACTTCGCTATTGTGAACACTTGCAGCGAGGGCGCTGTTAGAAATATGTACAATACGGTCAGTGAAACTGTTAACTTTATTACAGCATCTGCCAAGCGTCTAAATATATATACAAACTCAAGCCATGGTGAAGATTTAACACGACTTACGAAATTCTGTGCTACAAGTTGGACTCGACATGAAGAAACATTACAAAGGTTTGAAGAGAACATTAAAAATTTGTATTATACTTGAAATTCTGGCCGGTTTGACTCAAGATCATGATAAGGTTTGACTCAAGATCATGATAAGGTTTGACTCAAGATCATGATAAGGTTTGACTCAAGATCATGATAAGGTTTGACTCAAGATCATGATAAGGTTTGACTCAAGATCATGATCGTCAAACATCTGTCAAAGCAAACGGTCTCCAATTATAAATCCAGAATTTTCAGTTCATATATACGCTTGTCGTTGTTCATCAGAACTTGCGCTACACGAAACCGATTTCCTACTCATTGCAGTCTGTGGATCAGAATTTAGTTCGTGCCTCTAAGTAGTGCAAGGAGTTGATCGACCTTCTGAAATTGAAACGGAGCAATGGCGATTCATACAATTCATTGTTTGACGAGGCCTCCAAGTTAGCACAGAAATTGAATGTTGAGGTCAAAGCACCAAAGGTTACTGCTAGACAACAGTACAGATCAAATGCACAGGGACCGACACATTCAGTGCAAGATTACTTCAGACTAAATGTTCACAATTCCTTTTTGGATCACCTAATAACAGAACTTAAAGACCACATTTGTGCATCATCAGGACGTTTGACAGCAGAAATGCTTATGCCGCAACATATATCCAGTTTGACTAAGGATGACATGGATAAAATTTGGGAAGCTTATGCGGGATTCATTAATTCAGATGATCTTGATGTAGAGATTGAGAGGTCATGGAAGTTCAAACTTTCTGCGTGCGAAGGAGAAGTCAGCAACACTGCCGTGTCTTTGCAAGACTGTTTTTTACTCACGAAGGATTTATACCCAAATTTGCACACTGTTTTTCATGTACTTTTAATGATGCCTGTTATACACATCCGCCACAGCTGAACGCAGCTTCTCGGCGCTCCGCCGTCTCAAGAGTTATATGCGTTCAACAATGGGATAAGAACGACTATCAGCTCTGGCGCTGCTGCATGTTCACACCGACATATTTCCTGACGCCACTAAAGTCATAAAAGTCACAGGACATCGTAGAATTGTGTTTGCCTTTGACCATGATGACTGATTTGCCAAGCAACGTGTTTACGTAAGGTATATGACGGTAAATATACTTAGGCTAGATTATGTTTGTAGCCAATTCTTTGCGTAAAATGTTTGAAATATTGGTGAAATAGAAAAAAATGATTAAAAATATGCTTGTTTTGCTTCATGTTTTGCTGGAGTACTTTTGCTAATATGAGACATATGAGTCATGGCATGTGGTGAAATTTATTAGGCTGTATATGATTAAGAAGGGCTGATCAATGATAATAGGAGACGGGAAGGTGTGCGTCCATTTTTTTCAAGGCTGTGGGCGCCCCTGGGGGGGGGGTCCACACATTTGTGACGATGTGTGACGAGGGGGAGGCGGTGTTTAAGAACTGTGACGTTACATGAAAACGCGCAATTATAAATCAAACTTTCACTTAAATATTCGATTGCCTACACTTTATTTATGACGTTTGACATGGCTTCACACGTGTTACAATATTAGAGAGCAGCCTTACTCTAAATAATACTTAATGACAAAGTGATTTGAAACATGCTCATTTTCAAATAGAGAATACAGCTTTTATGGGGGGTTGGGGAGAAGCTTTATGACGTCATATTGGAGGGGGTCTAAGATTATGTGACGACACGTGACGAGGGGGAGGGGGGGTGAAAAATCGGCCAAAATCGCGTGACGTCAGATATGGACGGCCCCCAAGGACGAAAATGTGTCCATCTTTGTAGAGGTCAGACAGAAGGATTATATGTTTAAATCTCGATCGAGCGCTCTAGACAGCATCAAACTTAGATCAAATCAGATATTACTGCAGTTAAAAGCTCAGATCCGATCTTTAACAGTCTAGAACAGGGGTCGGCAACTTGCGGCTCGCGAGCTGCATGCGGCTCTTTCGATGCCAATATGCAGCTCTCCAGATCCATGCACAAATATTAATAATTATATTATTTTATTTTAAAGAATCGTGTTAGTGGCTCATTAAAAATTGGGCAATTTTGTAAATAGTAATTTTTTGGCTCTTCCGTCTCAAACGGTTGCCGATCCCTGGTCTTAGACAGTGGTGGCGAACCTTTTGGGGGCCGCGAGCCCAAAATTCAACCAAAACCCACTTATTTATAGCAAAGTGCCCACACTCCAATAAACCCCGAAAAACGGGGACGTGGCTTAGCTGGTTTGATTAAGGAAGTAATATTTTAGTCGTGTGTCGGCTGATGAGGTTCTGCGTGCCGACTGTGGCACGCGTGCCATAGGCTCGCCATCACTGATCTAGGATGCGACGGAGTTTGCGACTAATGAATACGTGACTAATGACTAAATGACTAATGAGTTATGGAAGTGAATTATGAGTATAGGTGACTTGTGTCTTGGTGACAAAATAGAGAGAGAGAGAGAACACCATCTACGAGGTAGCCACGACGTCAGACCGCAACCACGTCCGAACACCATCTACGATGTAGCCACGATGTCAGACAACAACCACGTCCGAACACCATCTACGATGTAGCCACGATGTCAGACAACAACCACGTCCGAACACCATCTACAAGGTAGCCACGATGTCAGACAACAATCACGTCGCGTGCTAATAAAAATATTAAAAACCCCACTTGTGAATCAATAAAGCGGCACTTAAACGTATCTACAGATCGTGCGTCTACTCCACTCCACAAACTCTTGACAAAACCGCTACAACGTCACGGCCGATGTATCTGGTTACTGGTTACAGTCAAAACGTTGTGGTTTTTTTTTAATTGGCTCCCACCCCCCCCACCCCCCAACTAGCACGCGAGACACTCTCCAGCAGGTTGGACTGTTGAACCAAATCTCTTCTCGCCATCTTGACAACTCGTGGGGGCCCATTGTCCCGTCCCGTCCCCCACGAGATGCCGGGGACCGTCCGGGCGACACAATGGGCCCAGTGTACGTGTGACTTGACGTGTTAAAGGTGAGACTTAATGAAGAAACCCGACCCGCTGGGGTGCACCCGAAGACGACCCCCCCCACCCTTCGCCCCCCAACCCACACGCATCCCCACTCGGGGTGGAAAAGGTCGGCACGGTGGGGGGCGTGAGATCGAAACCCGGCAATTGTTTGTAAGCTCGTGTAGGACTGACTACCAGGTAAGTGTTTCAGATTTCACGGCAGTGGGGACACCGAGTTGACTCGGGTCAAAGGGGTAGAACAAGAGAAGAGGGGAGGGTGGAGGGATGGGGACCTGAGGAATCAAGTACAATTATAAGGGAACTTTACGGGGAAAAAAGCCGTTAAAAAATTTCGAGGTCAACAAAATATTTCAGAAGGGTTACAAAAAAAAACGGTTTATTTCAACTTCGACGGAGTCAATTAATACTGAATATACACATCGCACCACAGAACTGCTCAAACTTATACCAGCTTCCACCAAGAGGTAAAATAATTTCTTATAATAATCATGTATAGCTAAGGGCTTTTATCAATTAATTTAAAATTAATCGTTAACTTTTGAAAAATTACGATTAACTAATTGTTAATTTCGATTAAAGCCAAAACTTGAAATGTATGGTGTCATAAGTAGCACTTATTAAACGTACTTATCAAAAATTGAAATAACACTGGAATGTCTTCTTTCTATGACATCTTTTAACCAACAACACAGACAGACAAGTGTATTGACATTATTTGGTTCAGAGCGGGTCTTATTGACAAAATAACCAGCTGAGCTGAACAATCGTGAACATTTCACATAGCTTAAGATTGTCTCAACTGAAGTTTCTAATACTGTAGACTGTAGTGGATGTTTGGTTTGCAGGTGATATGTAAGCGAAGTGTTAGAACTTTAGAACCATGGTAGCAATGTTCCCTTTAAGCAGCGCCGCTGCGCAGATATTTTACCGACGCCACGCTGGAGTTTAGAATCACCGCGCAGAAAATTATGTAAACTTTTGCACAAAAAATGTACGTTTTGCAACTTTTCACACGAAAGAACGAGCTTAGATTTAGAGGGAACATTGTATGGTAGGCAAACGATTTCTCTCAATGGAAACAACCTTTCCCAACATTTTGAACAATCACCTAAGTGAATAGTTTAAACAAAAATGTTCGTGTAATCGTCCGGAAATTAGTTCATATTTATCGGCCGAAATATTTTACTTTTTGACCTCCAATACATTTAAAGTGGTGGGTCGATTAATCGTTAAAAAAATTTTGATCGTTAAAATTTTTTAACGATTAATCGAGAAATTAATCGTTAATTTCCGCAGCCCTATGTATAGCCAAATATTTTTTTTACCGGAGAATCCAAAAATACAAAATTTTAGTTATGTCTCGTAAAACGTGTTTAATATAATGCGCACCGATCGGGAATATGTTTATAAAAAGTACTGTCAATATAATACGCACCAAATCGCGCAACAGGAAAGTATTAATAAAAATGTCGTTCAATATAATACGCACCGCGACTCTCTATCTCAAAAATTTAACATGATACATAGAGATAAATAAAATAATCTAAAAATTCAATAATTTATTTACAGTACATGCGATCGATCTGAAATTTCGATACATCGTTTTATCATCGGCACGAAACTGCCTGCAAAATTTCATCTCTCTAGCTTACGAGGAAGTGGGTTAAAAATCGATTAAAGTTTATTCGACGAACAAGCAAGAAATCAACCAGACACCACGAGTTAATATAAAGGATTTAAAAAGAAGAAACAATAACAAAGGTGATATGGCGGTAGTTTATGTTGTACTTATTACTTATATAGGGGGAGGGGGTGGTATACTGCAGACATTTGTTCCAAAAAAAAATTGGAGAGAGAAGGCTCAAAGGAATGACATATCCAGGCTGACAATAACCCTGGGGTGCCAACGCCACCGCGTAGAGATGATTTCTGACGCCCCTGAACACGTGGCCAGTGGCCCGACCCTTGGTGTGTGTATGATCTGCAAATATCAGGTGACGCCGGGAGCTGACGCGGCACGGAGTCGTGGCGTTAGAAGGGGGAGGGGGTGGGGGGTGTGACGCGGACTGTGAAAGGACTGATACTGGACACAGTGGATTACTGACTTGATGGATAAAGTCACGTGGTCGTGGTGTGGCGAGGTGAAGGGAGGCAGGGGAGGGGGGGAGAGCTCCCGAATGAAATCATCAGATGGGGGGGGGGAGGGTTATTTACGAATTTACGACACGAGTCATCGGTAGCATAGTAATTAAAGGGAGGCGATGAGACAGCTAAATATGTCAACGGTTGTTGTTTTTTTTTAAATTAACATTAAAATACACTCATTAACACGCATGAACTTTGAACCATGTCTATCTATTTACTCCAACTTGCATTATTTACATGGTCTTAAATGTTTCGCCTTCTCCCATGAAGTGCCACAATATCACCTCAAGCGTAAAATTAATTGAAAAGATTTTAACGAAATATTGGTTCATCCAAAGATACATCTTTTGTTTTCTCTTCTTTTTTAAAAACTTTGTTGTTTTTTAAAATTATTTCCAACAATTTGTGAAACTATGTGTACAAGCATACAGGGCCGTCTTAACGCATAGGCCCGTTGGGCATTTTCCCGGGGGCCCACGAGCATAGGGGCCCCACGGGAATATGTTTATTTATATACATTATATTTATTTATTTTTTATTCCTATGTGGGAGGGGCCCAAAACTATTTCTTTGCCCGGGGCCCAAAAGAGTGTATAGACGGCTCCGCAAGCATACAAAATGTGACAATATGACACTGACGTAGTAAGTTAGATTAACAACTCCCAATGCAATGGCGGTGTAGCCCTCTAACCAAGTCACAATGTGACAATATGACACTAACGTAGTAAGTTAGATTAACAACTCCCAATGCAATGGCGGTGTAACCCTCTAACCAAGTCACAATGTGACAATATGACACTGACGTAGTAAGTTAGATTAACAACTCCCAATGCAATGGCGGTGTAACCCTCTAACCAAGTCACAATGTGACAATATGACACTAACGTAGTAAGTTAGATTAACAACTCCCAATGCAATGGCGGTGTAACCCTCTAACCAAGTCACAATGTGACAATATGACACTAACGTAGTAAGTTAGATTAACAACTCCCAATGCAATGGCGGTGTAACCCTCTAACCAAGTCACAATGTGACAATATGACACTGACGTAGTAAGTTAGATTAACAACTCCCAATGCAATGGCGGTGTAACCCTCTAACCAAGTCACAATGTGACAATATGACACTAACGTAGTAAGTTAGATTAACAACTCCCAATGCAATGGCGGTGTAACCCTCTAACCAAGTCACAATGTGACAATATGACACTGACGTAGTAAGTTAGATTAACAACTCCCAATGCAATGGCGGTGTAACCCTCTAACCAAGTCACAATGTGACAATATGACACTAACGTAGTAAGTTAGATTAACAACTCCCAATGCAATGGCGGTGTAACCCTCTAACCAAGTCACAATGTGACAATATGACACTGACGTAGTAAGTTAGATTAACAACTCCCAATGCAATGGCGGTGTAACCCTCTAACCAAGTCACAATGTGACAATATGACACTAACGTAGTAAGTTAGATTAACAACTCCCAATGCAATGGCGGTGTAACCCTCTAACCAAGTCACAATGTGACAATATGACACTGACGTAGTAAGTTAGATTAACAACTCCCAGTGCCATGGCGGTGTAACCCTCTAACCAAGTCACAATGTGACAATATGACACTGACGTAGTAAGTTAGATTAACAACTCCCAATGTAATGGCGGTGTAACCCTCTAACCAAGTCACAATGTGACAATATGACACTAACGTAGTAAGTTAGATTAACAACTCCCAATGCAATGGCGGTGTAACCCTCTAACCAAGTCACAATGTGACAATATAACACTAACGTAGTAAGTTAGATTAACAACTCCCAATGCAATGGCGGTGTAACCCTCTAACCAAGTCACAATGTGACAATATGACACTGACGTAGTAAGTTAGATTAACAACTCCCAGTGCCATGGCGGTGTAGCCCTCTAACCAAGTCACAATAACAAAATACCTGGACGCAAAAAAACATAGGTTTTGTATTTATTTATGTTTATACTTGGGACTCTTTATTGGCTGCCAGACCGCTCGCTCGAGCAAGAAAGAGAGATAGAGAGAAACAAAGAGAGATAGAGAAGGAGAGCGAGAGAAAGTGAGAGAGAGTGAGTGAGAGCGAACGTTTCAAAATGCTTCATATCATTCGCCATTGTGTCTGTTTGTCAAATTTTAGAATTCTAGTTTAGGGCCCTTTAGATTTTTAAAAAAGAAATTACTTGTAAGATAATGCTGGGCAAGTCTCAATAAAATTTCGTGAACTTGACTCTTTAGATCTATATAATGTTAAAACATGCTGTTTTGCTTTTTTTCTTTTTTCTTTTTTTTTAATCAGTGGGAGAAGATTGAGTTCTTTCTTTCTTTTATCATTTAAAAAAAATAATTAATTTGTGTTTTGTACAAAGAGAGAGAGAGAGAGGCGTGGAGAAGGGGTCAACGACAAGGGGGAGAGAATTTGAAAACCCCAATGTTGCCAAGACTCACTTCTCGCCCCTGTCAACGGTCTCCCTTATCTACAACGTCAACTCCTAGAGACCCCTAGCGGCTACAAACACAAGGGCTAACAAGGGCCGACAGCCCCATGCGGCCATGCGCGCTCTCTTCATTTCTGAAAAAACGGCCAATGTCCGATATCCATTTTTTAAAGGCCGGGGGGGTGGGGGGGGGTCGGTGTAGTTGTGGGGGGGGGGATTTTCTTTCCGCAACGCCCTCTACATACCATCACACTCACTGACATACGAAGCTATTCTTCCCCCTGCTGCTGCTAACAATGACCGACGTCACTTCACATTAAAAAAAAGAAGACACCAAACGTTAACAGTCAGCCCTCGACAACGCCCCGACGAGAGGCAACATCTCCACTTTCCATGACCCCCCCTCCCACTCGCGGTGATGAGGTCAACATCTAATCTTAACTGCCTTGACCCCCTGCCGGTCCCCCACCCCTTCTCCCGATCACCACGCGATTCGCTTGTCAAATGCGATACCGTCTGTGTCTGCCTGACAGTTTGCGGGTTTAGTTTGATGAGAAATGTTTTTCGTATGCACCGCCGCCAACAAGGACTAACACGCCAACAATAAGGACTGACAGGCCGCGAGGTGGCACCGATTTCAAGTCCGAATGAAACGACCTTCGTTAACTCAACGAGGCGAGAGTATTCGCTAAGAGTCGGAGAATCACTACACCATACCTTATCAGTGACAAAAGAATAGTGCACAAGAACGCACCAACTACTTTTGATTTTAAACTCAGTTTCAAGACAAATCTGTTCAGTTTTCGATAACTTTGCCACGGTTCCTGACCATCCGGGCGCCTACGTTCGATACCTTGGCCACGGTTCCCGACTGCCCCGGGAACCTACCTCCGATCCCTTTGCAACGGTTCCCGACTTCCCCGGGCACCTACCTCCGATCCCTTTGCCACGGTTCCCGACTGCCCCGGGCACCTACGTTCGATAACTTTGCCACGGTTCCTGACCATCCGGGCGCCTACGTTCGATACCTTGGCCACGGTTCCCGACTGCCCCGGGAACCTACCTCCGATCCCTTTGCAACGGTTCCCGACTTCCCCGGGCACCTACCTCCGATCCCTTTGCCACGGTTCCCGACTGCCCCGGGCACCTACGTTCGATAACTTTGCCACGGATCCCGACTGCCCCGGGCACCTACCTTCGATAACTTTGCCACGGTTCCCGACTGCCCCGGGCACCTACGTCCGATCCCTTTGCCACGGTTCCCGACCACCCCGGGCACCTACAGATACATAGAGATAATTGCAGACCTCAGGAGACGACGACAGATATCTTACTTGAGGGCCAGTCCAGCCATTCTCGACGCTATCTGACTAACCGCAATGTTGCTGGTGTGAGGCCGGGTACGTTTACCCCATGAGGCGGCGGGTGGTATAAATGAGGCGTACTCAACCGTACTCTGAGGAATTTATTTTTAGAGGGCTATACCTTTATAATCTCGTTGATGAGATCCGAATATCAAACGTAGCTCTAAGTCTCAAGCCGAGCGTGTGGATGAGATGATGACCAGTTCAGTTTCGGTGTTTTGAGGAACATTTGTAAAATGACATCATTGTTCATGACGTGAGAGGTCAAGGTAAAATAAAAATTAAAAAAACCTTTCTCGATGACGTACGGGAAAAGGGGAGCGATTACAAATAATTGTACTTTTTTTTTCTCTCTTCAATTTCTTAATCTTTCCAATGAAAAAAAAGCACGCAAATAAATAATGAAACAGATTTCCCGAATTGGGTTAGCCACAAGAACTTGATGGCGAAATGCAGTGTTCAGAGAATCGACATGTGGCTTTAGAAATTTATATCTTGTATTGAGAGACTATTTTACACATCACCATCACATCAACCATTCACAAACTGGTGCCATTAATGGTGCACTTTTGTATTTCGGACCAGGGCGCATGCATGTTAATTTTAAGACGTCGGCTAAGATACCACTGAAAAGGGCGTTCGAAGATTTTTTTGTTTGTTTGTTTGTTTGTTTGTTTGTTTGTTTGTTTATTGCTGGACGACATTTCTGTTTTGTTGTTGTTGTTTTTTTTTGGGGGGGGGCGGTAAATGATGCCCCAACTTCTCTCAACCCGTGATACAAAAATGTATTTTTTCTAGGGCTGCGGAAATTAACGATTAATTTCTCGTTTAATGGTTAAAAAATGTAACGATTAAAAATTGTTTTAACGATTAATCGACCCACCACTTATAAATGTACTGAAAGTCAAAAAGTAAAATATTTCGGCCGATAAATATTAACTATATTTTCGGACGATTACACGAACATTTTGGTTTTTAACTATTGACTGGGGTGAATGTTCAAATTGTTGATAAAGTTTATGTTTCCATTGAGAGAAATCGTTTGCCTACCATGCAATGTTCCCTACCATGCAAAGTTCCCTACCATGCAATGTTCCCTCTAAGTCTAAGATTCGTTGGTCAATGTGCAAAGTAAAAAAAAACTCGAGTGCAAAGTCCATTTTTTGTGCAATACTTTACAAAATTTCCTGCGCGGTGATTCTTAACTCCTGTGTGGTGTCGGTAAAATATATGCGCAGCCGCGCTGCTTAAAGGAAACATTGCTACCATGGTTCTAACACTTCGCTTACATATGACCTGCAAACCAAACATCCACTAAAGCAGGGGTCTCCAAACTACGGCTCGCGGGCCAGATGCGGCCCGCGAGGTCCTCTGATCCGGCCCCTGGAGACCTTGTAATAATTTAAAAAATAACATATTTTTATCTGTATTTTAAAATAAAAATTTGCGAATAACACTAGCGAAAGCAAACACCGCCGTTTCCGGAAGTCTACTCAAGCTTCTCTTACTAAATAAGAGTTTCTACTTTCTATGATTTCATAACTAAAGAGAGTGCCATCAAGGCACGCATTACCGCCTGTCAAACAGCGCTACGTGTGAACAAAGGAAAATTAAAGGTGGGTGATATTTTTTCAATTAAAAAAAAATAGTGTTGCTACTGCATACAGTTGTCCCTCGAATGTAAGTTTCAGTTTCGTTATGAAAAATAAGGATAATAGTTATTACACTAGTGTACATACCTACTGCCCATATATATGTTATATACTTAATATATATTTTTTCTTTCTCTTCTTTGCTATTATAATTTACATTCTTTCATGGCATGGATAATGATTGATATATTTTGCTGGCCTAGTGTTATAAAGTTTAACTATGTGGCCAAAGCTAAAAGAGATATGAACTCAATGTGACTTGTCATTACACAGATGGGGAATAGTATGTATGCATATGTATATCGGACTAAGGAACGTACTAAAAGTTGTCATATTGTTGGTGTTATACAGTATGTATATTGGTCAAAATTGTGAAATGTTTTGCACTCTATTTTAATTAGTGATAATTATTTACCAGTGTTCATTTTTGAGCGATATTGTGTGCAAGATACTTACAGTTTCACTATTTATTCATGTTGAATTCACTTTTAGTTTTAGAACCCGAAAATGGCAGAGAAGAGGAAAAGAAAAATAGACAATGAGTGTCGGCAGTTTCAAGATGATTGGAGTTTGAAATGAAAGTTCTGAGTAGAGTATTTGAATTAAGAAAGGAAATGCATGACTTCCTAGAAAGTAAAGGAAAACAACAGCCATTACTGACTGATGAACAGTGGGTATGGAAATTGGCCTTTTCTGCAGACATTACTGCAGACATTACTGGTCATTTAAAATTTCTAAACCTAAAACTTCAAGGAGAGACAAATCTAGTTTCTGATCTATACAATCACCTAAAGGCCTTCAGAGCTAAACTTGTCTTGTTTTTGGAACAAGTACAGGCCAACAACTTGACACACTTTCAGCAGTGCAAGGTCTTCATGACTGAAGCAACAGCTGAGATTCCCCACATCATTTGCAGGCGAGATCATCAAAGACCTCCAGCTGCAGTTTAAGGAGCGGTTTTCTGACTTGGATTCAAAGGCAGAAGAAGTTAGGCTATTTCAAAATGCAGCTTGAGGTGATTGATTTGCAAGCAAATGACTTCCTTAGGGACTTTCAAAGAAGGGCTTTTGAGTTTCTACCAGTTTTTGCCCAAGGAAGACTTTCCTAATGTCAAAGCTTTTGCATCACGATACCTTTCAATCTTTGGAACAACATACTTGTGCGAACAGACATTTTCGAGGATGAAATACGTGAAGAACAATTTGAGAACTAACTTGTCTGATGATAATCTCAGGTCACTGTTGATGTTAGGGACATCAAATCTAAAGCCAGAAATATCTAATATTTGGCATCCGGGAAGCAATTTCACCATTCCGACTAATACATGTATTCATGTGCAGTGCATCAATGTATTATTAAATAATATTTAATATAACATTAAATAATATTAATATTATAAATATAATAATATTAAATATATACTTAAAAACAACATGTATGTTTTGATTTTTTCTTATTTGGCCCCCCAACCGCTATTTTACAGTTAATCCGGCCCTCCGGCTGAAAAGTTTGGAGACCCCTGCACTACAGTATCAGAAACTTCAGGTGAGACAATCTAAAGCTATGTGAACGATTGTTCAGCTCAGCTTGTTATATTGTAGGTAAGACTCGCTCATCATCTATATATTTACGCTCAATTATCGCTGACTGTGGTCTAACGCTAAATCATAATCCTTTTGGTTTCCAGATTAACATTAACCAAACAACGCACGAACCTATGACGTCAGCATTTGTGTTGTAAACAGTGCTGACTGACTCAAAGAGTTATTTTTAGTGCAGTAATTTGGTGCGCTGTTTTCTCAAATTATTTTAAAAATCGTGTGGTGATTAGCACTGTAAAAAAATACTATATACATACTTTGTGTACATTCAGGAATATTTCGTATTTATCATACAAGGATAAGTTACTTGGGCTTTTGACAACAACAAAAACCAACCCTATTATAAAATACTTTGTGTACATTTAAGAAAGTTTAATATTAGGGGCCGTCCATGAAGTACGTCACGCTATTTTTGACAATGTTTAACTCCCCCCTCCCCCTTTCACAAATCTCGCCCCCCCTCCCCCCCTTTAAAGTACGTCACACTTTCGAACAAAAAAATTGTTTTTTTTATTTACAAAATAATTAAAATTTAATATAAAACACCGTGACGTCACACATGGCCGGAAACCCCCCCCCCTCCCTCCTGTCACAAATTGTCACACTTTCTTACATCCCCCTTCTGGAGCGTGACGTACTTTATGGACGGCCCCTTACGTATTTATCATACAAGGACAAGTTAGTTGGGCTTTTGAAAAAGGTGGGCGCCGTATGCACCCTTAAAAAAAGGGGGCGCCGCAGCAAAAACTAGTCACTTAATAACCAAATAATGTCAATACACTTGTCTGTTTATGTTGTTGGTTAAAAGATGTCATATAAAGAAGACATTCCAATGTTATTTCGATTTTCGACAAGTACGTTTAATAAATGCTACATATGACACCATAAATATCAATTTTTGGATTTAATGGAAATTAACGATTAATTAATCGTTAATTTTTCTATAAGGTTAACGTTTAAATTTAAATTAATCGTTAACAGTCCTAATTTTTTCACTTAAGAATAACTGAATCAACAGTTTGGACGCAATAGGATATTAAAATCGGAGGTCACCTTGCAAAGTGAGTCCCGGTGAACGTGTGAAAATAAAGGGAAACAAATAGCCTCACCATGATAGGTCTCTGTTCAATGAGCCAACGGAAAAAAAGTAAGCACTAATTGGTGCTTTTCTTATACAGGGTGCTACTTGAAAACACACTTTATATATATATTTTTTCATTCGCTAATATCATTACAATAGGGGTTGTAGGGCGCCTACGGCGCCCACACCGGGTTTAGGGCGCCTACGGCGCCCACTTTTTTTGTCAAAACCCCAAGTAACTTATAATAAATAAATACGACATATTAAACTTCCAGAAATGTACACACAGTATTTTAATAATTTTATAATTATAAATCCTGAAATCCTATTTTTACATCGCTCCCTTTTCCAAAATTAAGATATAAGCTAAAACCCAATTACGTCATATAATATATTTTTTACAGCGCTCTTTAATTTGTAATTAATTTGCACACCTTTTGGTGCACACCTTTTATTAAATTAAATATAAGATCAAATAATGACGTCATATTTTAATAATTTTATAATTATAAATCCTGAAATCCTATTTTTACATCGCTCCCTTTTCCAAAATTAAGATATAAGCTAAAACAATTACGTCATATAATATATTTTTACGGCGCGTCATTAATTTGTAATTAATTTGCACACCTTTTGATGCACACCTTTTATTATTTATAAGATCAAATAATGACGTCATATTAAATATTTTTACAGTGCTAATCACCACACGATTTTTTAACTGCTATAGACTGTTGTACATCGTTCCTCAGCGTTCCACATCCAACCTGTGACTTGGGCTTTTATATTATTTATGAGGTACCACGACATTGCGCACCATTTCACATTACACCACATAATATTAAACCGCACCAAATCACACCCAAAAATGGGATATCTTACCACACGACGATGCACCTTACAACACCAAGTATCACCATACCACACCACGATGCACCATACACAATGTTGCACCATACACAATGTTGCACCTTACCGCACCACAAAGATGTAACAATATCTTTTTTTTTCAACTGCATCATTACTACCACCGGTTAGCCAGGAGCTAAGCACCATCCCCATTCCTTCACCTTAGTTCTATCTCTTCAGTAGGATTATTTACCTGGCACGGACTCGCCACGATGACACACCCCCACCCTCCCCCCCACCACTCGGTACACTTAACGGTTACCTTTTCCTTTACCTCCAATCCAATCTGACGTTTTGTGTCGCTTACAGATTGGGCAATTGTGACCCCCACCCACCCACCCCTCGCCACTTTCATTGAGCCCATTGTGCACGAGCGACCCTGAACATATCCCCTGGGGTGGGGGGCGGAATAAGCTCGTGACCGAACGAACGGGACGGAAGTGCCGTTGTCATTAAAACGCATCAACGGTTGATTAACTCCCCTCCTCACCGTACACGGCCCCCTACCCTCTCCAATGTTATGCATTATAATATAATAAATGTGGCTCCCCGGGGGCGCGCCGTGGAACGTGTTATCACCACGGTTCGCCAACAACTGTTCCCTTTCTAAACGAGGGACACTCTTCTCGCCAGCATCCCTGAATGGCGCCCTTTCATCTCTCCTCCCCGAGACGCCCGGACCTCATTAACTTCCTCGGGGGAGTGGTCAAAAAAATGTCATTTGATCGTCCCACTCCGTTGGCCGAGCGCAGCGTGAGGGCTTTTACTTGTCCGAGAGCAATGTACCGAAACAGACGCAAGTCCCTCGGCGGGTCAGGTGCCTCTCAGCAGCCCAAACAACGGAGTGGGCTCCTACTTGAATAACATTTTTGTCTTTTCCCAGTGCTTCTCAAAATTACGGTCTGCAGACTGGCGAAAATTTCACAAGACTCGACAGCCTAAAATCGAGGATCCTCAATCCTGAAAATTTCACAGACATAACAGTGAATTACAATTTCATTGGTCAACGGTCCCTGAACAGTTTAACCTCAGATCCCTCAGGAATTAATAATCTTGGAACCCCTGGATTTAATCTGGCATTTACCCTTTCCCTTTTCTTACAGTGTATCGAGGGGAGAAGAGGTAGATACGTTGTCGGGGAGGGGGGGCGGCTTATACCCACTCTGATGTGACAACTTTCCCGGGTTTTCTCCACGTAGTCTATGATTGTACGATTGGCCCCCAAGTGGCCCGACGGGTCTGGCAGGATAAGGGGCGAGCGGGAAAAAAAATAAATAGGGAGGGGAAGGTAGTCCAACAGCGGCTCCTTGCACCACACGCCGCCCCCTTCTCTTTTCACAACGTGGATCAGGTTGCGCCCATCACGAGTGGGGATTACGGCACATCAAAGGACCCTGTGTTTAGAGAGGCTAACAAAGGGAGGCTACTTCTGGAACCGCTTGTCCGGTTTCTCTCCCCCTGCGGGGGGCCGGGGGCCGATGGATGTTGTCTTGAGAAAAGCAAATTTGTTTGAGGTCAGGGAATGAAAATAATGACCCGGGGGTGGGGTGGGGGTGGGGGTCAGGGTAGGTACATGTGATGGGTGGGGAGTGGGGTTTTTCTGGATGAGAACAGAGGATGGGTTGACGAGGTGCTGCAGTAGGGTCAGGATGGGTACACCTATGGCCATGGGGGGGGAGGGGGTGGATGAGAACAGAAGATGGGTTGACGAGGTGCTGCAGTAGGGTCAGGATGGGTACACGTATGGCCATGGGTGGGGGAGTGGATGAGAACAGAGGATGGGTTGACGAGGTGCTGCAGTAGGGTCAGGATGGGTACATGTATAGCCATGGGTGGGAGAGTGGATGAGAACAGAGGATGGGTTGACGAGGTGCTGCAGTAGGGTCAGGATGGGTACATGTATGGCCATGGGTGGGGGAGTGGATGAGAACAGAGGATTGGTTGACGAGGTGCTGCAGTAGGGTCAGGATGGGTACATGTATGACCATGGATGGGGGAGTGGATGAGAACAGAGGAGGGGTTGACGAGGTGCTGCAGTAGGGTCAGGATGGGTACACGTATGGCCATGGGTGGGGGAGTGGATGAGAACAGAGGATGGGTTGACGAGGTGCTGCAGTAGGGTCAGGATGGGTACACGTATGGCCATGGGTGGGGGAGTGGATGAGAACAGAGGATGGGTTGACGAGGTGCTGCAGTAGGGTCAGGAGGGTACACGTATGGCCATGGGTGGGGGAGTGGATGAGAACAGAGGATGGGTTGACGAGGTGCTGCAGTAGGGTCAGGATGGGTACACGTATGGCCATGGGTGGGGGAGTGGATGAGAACAGAGGATGGGTTGACGACGTGCTGCAGTAGGGTCAGGATGGGTACACGTATGGCCATGGGTGGGGGAGTGGATGAGAACAGAGGATGGGTTGACGACGTGCTGCAGTAGGGTCAGGATGGGTACACGTATGCCATGGGTGGGGGAGTGGATGAGAACAGAAGATGGGTTGACGAGGTGCTGCAGTAGGGTCAGGATGGGTACACGTATGGCCATGGGTGGGGGAGTGGATGAGAACAGAGGATGGGTTGACGAGGTGCTGCAGTAGGGTCAGGATAGGTACACGTATGGCCATGGGTGGGGGAGTGGAAGAGAACAGAGGATGGGTTGACGAGGTGCTGCCGTAGGGTCAGGATGGGTACACATATGGACATGGGTGGGGGAGTGGAAGAGAACAGAGGATGGGTTGACGAGGTGCTGCAGGGTAAACTCGTTGGATGTAAAGGTTGGCCATAAAATCGCAACGCATTTATTTAGGATATTGCATTACAGATTTCAAATTGGTGATCGTGGTAATTAAAAATTATGGATGCTGAAAGATTTTCAGTTGTTACTAGCTGAGCAACGATTTCATAAGATAGGAAGTTCAAAGAAACCAACGAGTGTTTTTTGTTGTTGTTTTTTAAAGTATGCCAGAAACCTTCACGGAGGTGTACTTAACAGCTTCACAAAGTTTCATGGCCATCGAATAATTAATATACTATGTAAATAGCTTACATAAGAAAAAAAATGACAGGGCCCCCCGGCCCCAAATTAGTGATAGTTTTTAATATATATATTGTCATTGTACACTAAAACTTTCCAAAGTATCAGTTCCCTCGGTTGAATAAAATAATATTGATAAAACTCATTTCAGAAAATAATGACATTTAATTCATTAATGGCATTAATTATGGCACCCAACCCAAAACGGTGAAAGATGTAAAGTTCAAAACGCCTGTAAATTAAAAATTATGGATCATGATGGATATGTGTGTTAATATTTTTCGAGATCGTTTAAAAATCGAATTGGGAATGAATTCTCTTAAACGTTTACGAAAAAAAGATTTGGGACACCGTCCCCAAGGGAATGGATGAATGGACATTAGGAATTCAATACCCTCTATATATATAATTTTTTTAATATGGGCTATCAAGTTTTTATATACCAAGATTGGTCAAGATCCATCCATTTATCCAATAACTAACGACTAACACTTAGACTAATTTTTATATAGCGCACAAAAGAAATAAAACGACAGTTTGCGTAAGTGTTAATATAAAAAAAAATTGTAAGAGGCAAACAAATTGTTTACATATTCATTTTAATTAAAAAAAATTAAGCAAACGAATAGTTACTTCTGTAAATAAATTTTTGATTTGATTGTCCTTATAGGGCCGTCCATAAATGACGTCACGCGATTTTGGCAGATTTCCCCACCTCGTCACAAAAAGTTACGCCTCCCTCAAATGTGACGTCATTAAGTCGTCTCCCCATGAACGCCGTATATCCTATTTAGAATGAGCAAGTCTCAAATCACTTGTTTAGTCATTTAAGCATGCGTTTACTGTAAGATTGCACTATAATATCGAAATACGCGTGAGGCCATGTAAAACGTCGTTAAATATATTGCAGGCGATCAAATATTTAACTTTTTTATTTAAAGTTGCGCGTTTCGATGTGACGTCAGAGTTCTTAAACACACCCCCCCCCTTTTCCGTTACAAATCGTTATAAATGTGTGACCCCCATCTCCCCTTTAGGTGAGTGACGTCATTTATGGTCGGCCCCTTAGGCATCGTAGTACTATAGCCTTGACAATCGGAGCGTTGGTCGTGGCAGTCGTGGGGACTTAAGAAATAGATCAAGAAGACAATATGAGACGTCTTTATAAACAATTGCCACGGTTGAAATATCTGCTGTGATCATGTGACTCATCGGGCATACACGTGTTAGATAACAAGCTATTTGATTTGGTAGGCAGGTCTGTGCGACTTAGACGTCAGGTCGGATGAAATACACTTAGATTCGGATGAAAGGTCGGATTTTAAAAAAAAATGATTTAGTAGGTATACCTATATTCTATAAAGGTTGACTCGTTTGTTGGTTCTGGTGAAATTATTGACTCGTCTGTCAAATCTGGTGAAATTATTTGACTCGTCTGTCAAATCTGGTGAAATTATTTGACTCGTCTGTCATGTCTGTTCAAACCATCAGATGCATGAGGAGATATCTAGTCTGCCTAGATCTTGATGCATTGAAAAGGGACTTTTGAAAAAGTCTAAACTAAAAGTTTTCGTTCAGCATTTTTTTATATGGAATAAAACAGTGAAGATGGATACCTTCAATTGTTGGTTGTGAAGATGGATACGCTCAATAGCTGATGTGAAGATAGCTACGCTCAATTGTTGGTTGTGAACTTCGAGAGATTTTAATTTATTTTTAAAGTATGTGTCGTGCCGTATTCAGAGTCCCCGAAGTAACTTATCGTTCCTGCACAATTGGCGTCATAACTTTTCCATCGCGTACCGCACAATTGCACACCAGCCGTGAATTCCATGATTAAAGGGCGAGAAACTAAAAACCATCATCTTGGTCTTACCAACACACCATGGTATGGCGCAATATTCACTAGCATTACCAGCATCGCACATCATTTATCCGCCTCGCTTCATTGGAGCCCTCGCGATTCAGTCGTCCAGGATGAATCAGGTTTCCTGTTTACTTTCGCTAAACCTCCCAACGGCCGTGCACGCAACGAGGGGAGGATTGGGTGGGCCTTAATTTCAGTCGAGTTGATCAAAGCCCTGCTCCTCACGGAAGAGTTGAGCCCTCTCCCACCGGTCGGTCCGCTACCTAAAGAAACAGGATGCCTAATCTGAGATGACCAGTGGTCATCTCAGCAGGTTCCATCCGGGCCTCAGCGGGGTCGGTAGATTCCTTTTGATGCGAGTCGTCCGGCCGGCAAAGTGGCCGTCCCAGGGGAAGGGCGGTAAGGATCGTGGAGGAAGAGGGATCATTTTCCCCTTTGATGTGCAGGGGGTAAGACACAAGGTTGTATTGTCTCCGCCCGAGGATGTCCCGAGTCGTAACTCCCTCGCGGTACCAGTTTACATGGTTCTTTAAATTATCATTTGGAGGAAGGAGGTGGGGGGGGCGGTATTGGTGACAAGACGAAAATCCAGTGATGACGCAGTCGCCGCGAACTAGGGGCTCCCGGCTCCCGATCCTGCCGAGAACTTCAAACAAACCCACGCGTTGTGGAGACGCCCCTGTAATTCCACCTTATCCATGGGGAGGAAGCCATCTCCCCCACGAGTTTTTGTCATTAGGGTGCATGACGTCATTTACCAGGCGTGTGTGGGCGGGGGGGGGGAGGGGGAAGCGTGAAGCAGAAGGATGTGACGACAAAATGGTCACGTGTTATCTGACGATCTGAGACAGAAGCACGTCACTGCTCTAATTAGTTTCTGATCTGTTGGAACTGGTCTACAGTAATTTTCATCCCGCTTTCCGAGGATTTGCCGAGTTTAGACTTAGGGAGAGGCTTTAGTTGACCCAGATCACTTAACAGCAAACGGGTTAAATAAGGGGCCCGTCCATAAATGACGTCACGCGATTTTGGCCGATTTCCCCTCCCTCCCCCAACGTCACACGTCGTCACAAAAAATTAGACCCCCCCAATATGACGTCACAACCCCCCACCCCCCAATAAAAGCCGTATGTCCTATTTAAAAACGAGCATGTATCAAAATCCTGTATTGTCATTTAAGTATGTATTTAGTGTAATCCTGCACTCTAATATCGTAACACGCGTGAAGCCACCTAAAACGTCATTATAAGCAATCAATTATTTAAGTGGAACTTATTGCTGCGTTTTAATGTGACGTCACATTTCTTAAACGCCCCCCCTCCCCCTTTTTTCCCCCATTAGGTGTGTGACGTCATTTATGGACGGCCTCTAGAATAAGATGTCAATAGACAAACAAGCCAACAATTGTGGGCTTTGATCAGGGGGACACAATCATAATTTAAGTATACACATTGATATGAAATAAAGGATGAATGCTTTCTTCTATAGCGCTATCTAACACTATCCATGCTAGGCTAGTCTGCTATACCAGTGATTCTCAAACTTTTTAGAATGGCGGACCTGCTGTAATATTTTTCCATTGCACCAGGGACCGGCGAAATATATTCCCTTTAATGACGTTGTAGCGAAATTTAATTTATTTCATTTTATTGTTTTCATTTTATGTGCTTATTTGCGAAAAAAAATTGACATATTCTATAGTCTATAGGCATAGGGTTACTATTAATGGTTGCAAATGGAGGATAAAATTATATTTTCCTGTTCTTTCTTGATAAACTTCTGCGGACCGGCAGCGGGTGGCCCACGGACCGGCACCGGTCCGCGGACCACCACTTTGAGAAGCACTGTGCTATACGAACTCATTTTAGTTATTTTTTAATAGCCCGCACCCCTACCCTCTACACTGTATGATTGTATCCTGAAATGCTTAAACTTAAACCATAAACTGATCACCTGAAATTATAATAAAACTAAACGGTTACATTTTTTAAATATTTTGTATACACCAGTTTATTTTTAGCAGCCGTATTTCATCGTGTTTGTGTGTGTGTGTGTGGGGGGGGGGTCTGTCTTAAATGTGAACCGTTTCATCGGGAGTTGTCAAATATAGAGGAATGCGCAGGGGAGCGATTGACTATTGTAGCGTTGTCTTGTCTTAACGATATAGACGCACCAACTATACAATAAGATTATTGCGTCCACAGACCATGCCGGCCTGTCGGCAAGTGAAGCAGCGTTGACAGGTCACGGCCGTGAGGGTTCCACGCTCTATTCCCTTCCCAGCCGCCTCTGTTTCCCCAACGTGTGTCAGGTACTCATTCGGAGCTGTGTGGACCCAGGGACACCCTTGGTCCCCGGAACAGGTCCCTTCACGGAGATTCGAACCCGTGACCATCGGTACGCCAGGTAATTGTGGATTTTTTAAAGATTCATCAAACGTCACACTTTAGCTGGACCGATAACATTCTACCCACGCCCATGTTGTTACCCGTTCACGACGCACTTTTGGTTTTGATTGCGGACGCCGTATTTTGTTTTTTAACGCAATTTCCCTTGGGAGAAATTGCGTTATTAAGTTATATTTGAAATGTCTGGTCTGTCTTTCGGAGCTTTGAACAGCAACTCCTCCTGAACCATACCAGATAGAGGGTTCGGGTCTTTTGCAAATATGTTAAGGAGGTCCCAAGGATGTGCACGGGCAAAAAATTACCGAAAAGGTTAACTGGATTTCCTGGGAAATCAAAACAAAACCCAAAAATATCAGTGTTTTGTCAATTTCTTGCCAACCATAACATCTATCGGGTTGAAACAAACCCCAAGCGATAGCTAATAATAATTCGAAAAATGTTGGAGATGGAATTTTTGAAAAATCTCTTTTTGGTTCGACTCCCGTAATTTTAGCAGCAGCTTGTAGATAGCAAATGTTTTGTTTAGTTTCACAATTATTGATTTGAAATTACTTTTAATGTAATCTAGATTAATCTAGAATGATAGTTTATGGGGTTTTCCCGCTCTGTGAATGCTAATGCTAGACTTTTGTGCGGTGCGCATTATATTGACACGTTCTTGGTGTGACTCTAGTAGGATTTCCCTTGTATAAAAAAAAAGGATATTCTTTGTTGGAAATTGCGTTTACATACTCATTCGAGTTTTTCTTACTTGTTTAATCATTTGCAGTCTGGCAACCATAGGATCGCGGACTGATATGTTGGCGTGCGGGTCCGAAGACCATACCAGACACTACACCTTAAAACATATCTCCCTCCGCCACGCCACCCCCAACCCTGCGACTCCAGTGAATTATGCCACATCCATTTGACCATGACCCAGATATCAACTCCCCCAGCCCTCCCCACCGGCGCACGTGTGTGTGTGTTTAAAATGTTTGTGCATCTTAACTGAAATCATCCGTGGCGCGGTCAGCTGAGAACATCGTTTGGACATGGCATGCCGGGTCGGGGAAACTGTTTAAACACGTGCACTGGTCAAAATCTCGTCCAAGCAGACGAGATGTCAACATCTGACTTAATCAAAGTTCCATGTCCGATGCTCTGCTGTTCTTGGGAAGGTTGTGAAAAAGAAAAATACGGGTGGGGGGTAGTTTGTTGAAGTTTCAGGTGACCACTGGTCAACCCCCCCCCCGCATCCCCCCCAAGTCCCCCGAGGGCGTCTGCAGAACCTCTTAACACGTCACGTTTATTGCGTTCTGACAGGCACTTCCGGTGCCGATGAAGCATGGCGGGTAATAAATTATTTTCTTTCCTTTTTTTTTCTTCATCGTCCGCTTTCCATCGGCCGAAGTCGTTGTCGATTTTATCGGGGCTGTGGTCAAACACAAACAGACCAACAAACAAACTGGACGGTGGCTGCGGTTTGGGGGGGGGGCGGGTGGGGTAATGCGGGACGATAAAAATGTTGAAGTCGTTTATCTCTATTTACGCCTGGGTGCCACCGGACCCGGGTCCGATGACATTAAGCCCAGATGCGCTCGCACCTCGTGTCGAAGGGGCAGCCAGCTAACGGGGCCTGTTACCCTAGACATCCCCCCGCGGTGTATAAAAGCAACCGTTTCCCGAGGCCCCTTGCGTGTCACGACTA
The DNA here is from genome assembly GCA_944989445.1 of Ampullaceana balthica. NCBI lineage: Eukaryota > Metazoa > Mollusca > Gastropoda > Lymnaeidae > Ampullaceana > Ampullaceana balthica. Next base: position 104,661 of record CALYLW010000122.1, read on the forward strand.
TGGGGGTGGGGGTGGTAAAGATTTTCTCCACTGACATCAAACAGGGAAGCACTCAAAAAAGTAAAAATTCTGTCACTGGGCTGGGCGTGACATGGGCAGTAAATCAAGGCGGTGGAGCGGGGGGGGGGAATCTTCGTGGGTCGTGGGGTGGGGGGGGAATAACTGAGACGTGGGCACGCATCACCGCCTTCGAATCCCTTCCCCCCCCCCGCCCGCGGCTATAACACAGGGGCACTTCAAGTGATGAGACCTTGCCTCCCCCACACCCACCCCCCCCAACAGGGCAGACGACCCTGTTACGCAATCCAAATAAGGGGAAAAGCTTGTGACATTTCACGCCATGCACACGTCGTCATGGCAGCTCAATCGTTTCTTAAAAACATAGTTTATTGCTTTCTTTTTTGTAGTATGACAATGAGGCGTTGGAAGCAGGGGTCATGGAGGGGGGCGGTTTCGTTTAATTTTGTTCATCTTCAGAAACCATTGCCAGTGTAACTTTTGTCCATTGTATCATTTTACCCGGATTTCTAGCATTTTCCCGGCCTTTCGGAACGCCATTCGAGGAATATTAATATAATTTAAAATTCATATCAACCTATCTATCTATATAATTCGCAAGGAATTAGAGCAAGCAAGACGCAGTCTATATAAAATACTAGTGTGTTACCCGTAAAAAATGACGGAAGTTTTCAAAATAAATACAATTCAGCTGAAATCTATTTATTTTGAAAAAAAAATAATGTAAACAGAACTAATATCATTTTTTATTTATTTTTATTTTATTCATTTATTTCCATATTGAACAATTTTATGCGGACGTTTGAAAAGAGTTATTTTTTGGTGCAGTAATTTGGTGCGCTGCTTTCTAAAATTAGTAGCGTCACGGTCGGGACGGACTGGACGGGACATACATTGCAAATTATGTAAATTGATGATATGTAGCAATGTCCACACCCACACCGCGTCGCACTATGCGCAACGCACTGAGACGCACTATATAGAAGGAAAGGAAGTAATGCCAAGTCCGGGCTTACGATGCGTTATAGGAAACCACTTTTTTATGTTCTGTCATAGTGGAAATGTTTAGTCTATATTCTATAGGATCTGGATTGATTTGATGTTATTGCGGATAGAGAAGACACCGAGAACTTGTGTCGATAAAACAACACAACTAGAATTAGTTAATATAGTCGGCGTTTCCACAAATGTCTTCAGTCAAAAAACGGCGGTCGAATGGCATGCGTGCTCGGCTAGCGTACCGAGGGCCACGGGTTTGAATCTCCGTGAAGGCAGGGATTCGTCGTGAAGCCAGGGATTCGTTCCCTGGGGCCAAGGGTGTTCCTGACTCTTCCCAGCTCCGAATGGGAATTCGACGCTACTATAGTTAGGGAAACAAAGGCGCGGTGTGTGCATGCAAGAATCTTCTGTATCAAAAAGGAGCGTCTGTGTATCTAAGACAAGGGCAATTAAACAAAGAGTAATTCAAACAATTGTACATTATTTAAATCTACACTACATGATACAGAAACTGAAAAAGAAGAGGAAGGATAAGTGAAGAATGAGGACACGTCTTTATCGCCTCTAACTCTCACCACACACATAAAGAAACATTTAACACACACACATACACACACACATACACATTCACACTCACACACACAGACTCAAAACGCAAGTTTCGTAAGAACGGTAATGAACAGACTGAAACTTAAAATCCAATCCTTGAATTAAAGAAAACTACGACCAAACTTTTTCTTTTTCTTTTGATTCAAACATACTCACAGGGATTTAATTGATTCATGGAAATATAATTCCAGAAAACTGTTTCCTACAATATTCAACTATTATTTGAAAAATTTGATGGCCATGATGAAATATTAATCTGCCAATAATTGAACTTCCTCCCTGATTTTAATAATCGATTTTTTTTTCGTTTTCTTTGTACTCTTTAAATTTAAATAAGAAGTGAAATGAAACTGTATAATAACTTCGTAGAGAGAACATTGAACTATCCAATTAACACTAAAACAAACACACGACGGAAGCGGTGGAGGTGAATTGGTCATACACTAAGAAAACCTGCCTCCAGTACAACAAGGCAAGCCCTGAAATGGAACCTCCAGGGAAATCGGAAATAAAACAAACCCGTAAAAACAAAGTTTTTGACTATAAATCCCTTATATATGAGACATAACTAACAGTATTGATTATTTTCAAACACGACAAACATACAGACTGAGCCTGTCTTAACTCAACTTTGCTTCATAATCCTGGGGGGTGGGGGTGGAGGGGAAAAGTCTGGTCACCGATTCGCTTGACCGAGCTCAGCATCACACGCAAAAATGTAAACAAAAGCACGCGGGTACGTCGATGGGTCGCCTCAAAGCGTCAACTCAAACTTTCACGTGGGAAAAAAAACAATAACAAATCGTGAATTTGAATTACATACCTCATATAAGGATAAACTAAAAATGCATTAATTTAATTACGGTACAATCGATCGATTTGAAATTTTGATACGATGCATTGTTAGGTGAGACGGGTCCGTGTGCCAAATTTCAGCTCGATCGGATCACTGGAAGTGTGTCATTTTCGACTTTTGTTTTTCCGCCCGCCCGCCCATGAGATGATGAGATGACGACAGACAGAGACGGCCGCGAAGTTAATATAAGGGATTTTAAAAAATTGACGCCGAGAATTGGAGGCAGACATCAAGAGAAACTGCCATGGCTGGAAGATCCTGGATAGGCTGGCACAGGACAGGGATGCCTGGAGGTCTCTCGTAGGTGGCCTATGCCCTTGGAGGAATCGCAGGCGCCGACGATGATTGGCGGACGCCCCCGTGTGGACGAGAAGGCTCAACAACAACAACAAACACATTACGATGAACAGTAATAACGCTGGGGAGGGGGGCACTCATGGTGGTCAACCACTCATAACTAAAGATCTCCGACAGGTATTGTGCATCTCTCCAATATGCAGGCCAACATTCGGTGCTGGCCCTTTGTGAGAGCGTGTTCCCCGGGCCTGGTCCGCGCCCTTCATTGACCCCACTGATACCGAGTTCAGGGCTCAATGTGGACACTGGCCGTTTACTGAATGTTGGTTATCACAAGCGGTTGCCTGTGCGTCTCTCAGACATGCCACCGCTGAACTACGTTAATAAGCAACCCGTAAAAACAAAGTTTTTGACTATAAATCCCTTATATATGAGACATAACTAAAAGTATTGATTATGTTCAATATAATATGCACCGCGCGAAAGACTAGCATAAACATTTACAGATGGGGAAAATATTATAAAGTATGTTCATTCTAATTCGCACCGCGCTACAGCCTAGCATAAACATTTACACTTGTAGCCGAGTGGTGGCTAAGTTATTAAAACAATAAATTCAATAAAGTCCAATCACTAATTGCTAAGGATATCAAACAGGTTCATTAACTCGAGACACAGAATACACAGTTGTTATGTCACTTCTCTCTCTACGCTACCTCTACACTCTCCCTCTCTCTCTCTATGCTACCTCTACACTCTCCCTCTCTCTCTCTATGCTACCTCTACACTCTCCCTCTCTCTCTCTATGCTACCTCTACACTCTCCCTCTCTCTCTATGCTACCTCTACACTCTCCCTCTCTCTCTATGCTACCTCTACACTCTCCCTCTCTCTCTATGCTACCTCTACACTCTCCCTCTCTCTCTATGCTACCTCTACACTCTCCCTCTCTATCTACGCTACCTCTACACTCTCCCTCTCTATCTACGCTACCTCTACACTCTCCCTCTCTCTCTATGCTACCTCTACACTCTCCCTCTCTCTCTATGCTACCTCTACCCTCTCCCTCTCTCTCTATGCTACCTCTACACCCCCACTCTCTCTCTATGCTACCTCTACACTATCCCTCTCTCTCTATGCTACCTCTACACTCTCCCTCTATGCTACCTCTACACTCTCCCTCTATGCTACCTCTACACTCCCCCTCTCTCTCTATGCTACCTCTACACTCTCCCTCTATGCTACCTCTACACTCTCCCTCTATGCTACCTCTACACTCTCCCTCTATGCTACCTCTACACTCTCCCTCTATGCTACCTCTACACCCCCCCCTCTCTCTCTATGCTACCTCTACACTCTCCCTCTATGCTACCTCTACACTCTCCCTCTATGCTACCTCTACACTCTCCCTCTATGCTACCTCTACACTCTCCCTCTATGCTACCTCTACACTCTCCCTCTATGCTACCTCTACACTCTCCCTCTATGCTACCTCTACACTCTCCCTTTCTCACAGACCAGTCGCACTCCTGACCCCTGTGACATCGAGGGCTGGAGTGAACCCCCAGTGACCCGTGGAGGTCAACTATTGCAGACGGCTACACATGCTACAAAGAGATACATAGAGATACATAGAAGCTAAACATTCATTGATTTAATTACGGTACATTCGATCGATCTGAAATTTTGAAACAATGCAGTGTTAGGGGACACACGTCTATGAAACAATGCATTGTTAGGGGACACAAGTCTATGAAACAATGCATTGTTAGGGGACACAAGTCTATGAAACAATGCATTGTTAGGGGACACAAGTCTATGAAACAATGCATTGTTAGGGGACACAAGTCTATGAAACAATGCATTGTTAGGGGACACAAGTCTATGAAACAATGCATTGTTAGGGGACACAAGTCTATGAAACAATGCATTGTTAGGGGACACAAGTCTATGAAACAATGCATTGTTAGGGGACACAAGTCTATGAAACAATGCATTGTTAGGGGACACAAGTCTATGTGCAAAATTTCAGCTCGATAGGATCACGGGAAGTGGGTCATTTTTTACTTTCGTTTTTCAGCGGGCGGGACCACAACAGACAGGACAAGACGGTAAAGTTAATATAAGGGATTTTTTTTTAAAGGTTTAATTATTACATATCGCTCCTTGAAATAAGACTGCTCTTTGAAATAAAACTGCTCTTTAGATTAAGACTGCACTTTGAAATAAAACTGCTCTTTAGATTAAGACTGCACTTTGAAATAAAACTGCTCTTTAGATTAAGACTGCACTTTGAAATAAAACTGCTCTTTAGATTAAGACTGCACTTTGAAATAAAACTGCTCTTTAGATTAAGACTGCACTTTGAAATAAAACTGCTCTTTAGATTAAGACTGGACTTTGAAATAAAACTGCTCTTTAGATTAAGACTGCACTTTGAAATAAAACTGCTCTTTAGATTAAGACTGCACTTTGAAATAAAACTGCTCTTTAGATTAAGACTGCACTTTGAAATAAAACTGCTCTTTAGAGTTAGACTGCACTTTGAAATAAAACTGCTCTTTAGATTAAGACTGCACTTTGAAATAAAACTGCTCTTTAGATTAAGACTGCACTTTGAAATAAAACTGCTCTTTAGATTAAGACTGCTCTTTGAGATAAAACTGCTCTTTAGATTAAGACTGCTCTTTGAGATAAAACTGCTCTTTAGATTAAGACTGCTCTTTGAGATAAAACTGCTCTTTAGATTAAGACTGCTCTTTGAAATAAAACTGCTCTTTAGATTAAGACTGCTCTTTGAGATAAAACTGCTCTTTAGATTAAGACTGCACCTTTAAAACTGACCTTTGAAACTAACCTGCTCTTTGAAATGGACGAATATTACAAACTGTCCCAAACGAAGCTGCCCCCTCTCCCCTCCACTGTAAGCCACTTTCCTTTCATCGACCAGGTCCAGTCACCTCACGCCCTAGATAGCTGACTTTTGAAGAAGAAAAAATTGTTGAGGTCAATGGGCTATAATAGGACCCGGAGGACAATGTCCTTTATGGGCTTCGGCCGCAGCTGACCCGATCTCTTGAAACGAGGCTGAGGGGTTGGAATGACGAAAGTGGTGTGTGGGGCGGGGCGGTGGGGCGATTCTTTAATTTCAATAAACTTCGCCCAGGCATCTATCTTGTGTCGCCGTGCACAATAAGTGACCCTCCTCGGCTGTCCCCTTCCCCCAACGGTTCACTTTCTAGCAACCTCCTCGCACGCCTGTAACCTTTCACTTGTGTCCCGATATCTCCCCCCCCCCTCTCCAGCCTCAACGACGCACCGACCCGCATCATTACGCCCCCCACTCCCCTGTTTTAACACCCCCAGCGGCAATCTTTTGCCACGGGTCTGTTACTCTGGCCGAGAGGGCGTGGATTTCCCACGACAGGCTTAGCTCCCCTGGACACGACGTCACAGCTCGGTTAACCGTCAAAACAATTCATGACCCCCCTTTCCACCCCCACCCCGTGTCCCCCTCCATTCTTTCTCCGCCTCCCTTTTTTAAAAACCGACAGTATGCGTATTACCGTAGAGTGACCCCCCCCCCACCACTCCCACTCCCCGACGTAGAATGTACCGAGTGCTGTCAACACTATTTGAATCGTGTATACAAGATTGTTGCAGTGAGATACAGTGGGTACCGCACAACCGTATCTGTCAAAGAAGGTGAATAATGTCGTACTTAATAATTCTAGTAAAAAAAAACCATTTAAGTTTGAGTAGTTAAATTTTCCTAAAAAATAGAAGGAGCCAATGGTGTAATACGGCCCTCAGATAGACACAGGGGACAGGGATAAAAACACTTTTCTTATTCTGTATGCAAGAACAAATTATCTTTCTTCCCGTCTTGAATTCGCACGTGGAGTGGGTTGCCTCATAAAACCAGGAAAACCAACACTCTATCAACATTTAAAACTATAATAATGAAATACTGGACATGCAAAATGCAAGACTGGAAATAAATCATGGATAAGCGTTGGACGCTATTATCTTCTGTACAGATAGATAAGCTAATAATATCTCTCTATCCATCTAATTACTTTACCAAACAATGAGGGAGACCAATGGTGAAACTACCCGTCTTTTGATTTGACCGAACAAGCGTTCAGGCAACGATATTTATTGGTTCCATGACAACATATATATAAACAAGAACCTTGAACATATGAGACAAATCAACTTCAACCAAACACGCTTACGGTTGATATACTATCCTTCATTCCACCCTAACTTTCGTACCCCTCCTCCACAACACAACCCACCAACCACACCACCAACCACAACATCCCTCACCGACAACACCCATCAACCACAACACCACCAACCATCCACAACACCAACCTCAACGCCACCCATCATACACAACACCACCAACCATCCACAACACCAACCTCAACACCACCCATAATACACAACACAACCCACCAACCACACCACCAACCACAACATCCCTCACCGACAACACCCATCAACCACAACACCACCAACGATCCACAACACCAACCTCAACACCACCCTTCATACACAACACCACCAACCATCCACAACACCAACCTCAACACCACCCATAATACACAACACCCCCAACCATCCACAACACCAACCTCAACGCCACCCACCGACACCAACTCCACCACCCACCAACCAACCCCACCACCGTTGCAGCACCGTTCATCTCCATGCACAACAACACCACCGAAAACTAAAACACACACACACACACACGTACAACCGCTGTACGATGAAGTACTCACGCGGACTCCCTACAGTTCCGTCGCTGTCCAACAAGCCACCTGTCTTCTGCCCGGCCAACCTCGCGCGTGGGAGAGCGACGTCAGGCCCGTACCCATGGTCTGTGGGTGCTCGCCCCCTCCCCGCCCCGACATTCAAGGCCAATCTGTTGAAACAAATAATCATAAAAAGAACTGACAACCAATTACTAACTACGCGAGACGCAGTGGAGGAGAGGGGGGGGGCAGATGGGACTTTGGCTTTTTCCTCTTATCAATCTAATTCGTCTATTTCAAATCTATACGGTGGAAAGCTATGGAAAAAGTTTCATTTCAAAACGAAAAGAAATTAATGTCAGGAATCATCCTATGCAGTTCTGATTGTTGCCCGAGTTAGTGGAAGCATGCGCAGATATGATTGGCCACCCTGATGGCGTGTGATGCCAACGGCCAACTAGATGTCATATGCCATATGATGGCACCCAGACTGCATATGATGGCCAATGTTTTCACTTTAAGCTGCGCGGCTGCCCAGATATCTGACCGACGCCGCGCAGCAGTTTCAGAATTACCGTGCAGCAAATTTGGTAAAATATTGCACACAAAAATGGATGGTGTGCAACTTTTCATACGAGTTACGTTGCACACATACCAAGAACCATAAAGGGAACATTTATGATGTCTACCCAGGAGATTTTTGTTTTTCTTAATATTCAATATCCTTCTCGGGGTTGAATTTTAAATAGCATTCCGTAGCTACCCCGAAAATAGCACAACAAAGATTCTAGGGATATCAAGGCTTTTCATGATTCCACGACAAATCCCCGAGTTAATTCCAACACCAACAACCACTTTTCCTTACCTTTTTCATCCCCCCTCCCACCCACATCTTTTTATAACCCACCCTACAATTTTTTATAGCTATTAAAAAAACACGCCGTTTTTATAACCCACCTACCATTTAACTAACAATTTTTTGTTTTCATCCAATCTATGTATTGAAAAAAAAATACATATTGATTGTTTTTCAGCAATTAAATGGCTCGACAAAAATACAATTTTTAAATTGTCATCACTGCTACAGAATTTAGATCTTCACTTTAGTTTCTCGTTTTAGCATCAAGAGACTATTGTTAAAGAGAAATAATAAAGTAATAATAATAGTAATAGTGTTAAACAAATTTATCTCTCTCTCTCTTGCGAGTCCTTGGTTGACATTCTCCAATGTATAGACGTAACGTAATGCCAGATCAGACGTCACGTAATGCCAGATCAGACGTCACGTAATAACAGATCAGATGTAACGTAATGCCAGATCAGACGTAACGTAATGCTAGATCAGACGTAACGTAATGCCAGATCAGACGTCACTTAATGCCAGATCAGACGTCACGTAATGCCAGATCAGACGTCACGTAATGCCAGATCAGACGTCACGTAATGCCAGACCAGACGTAACGTAATGCCAGATCAGACGTAACGTAATGCCAGATCAGACGTAACGTAATGCCAGATCAGACGTAACGCAATGCCAGATCATACGTGACGTAATACCAGATCAGACGTAACGTAATGCAAGATCAGACGTAACGTAATGCCAGATCAGACGTAACGTCGCGTAATACCAGATCAGACGTAACGCAATGCAAGATCAGACGAAACGTAATAACAGATAAGACGTCACGTAATGCCAGATCAGAAGTAACGTAATGCAATATCAGACGTAACACAATGCCAGATCATTAAACCTTTCACAATTTCACGGGACAGGACTTTGCTCACGAGTGTCCGCTGCCCGTTTCAAGGACTAACGTTTTCTTTCCTTTATCCCACCCCACTTCCCGCCAAGTCTTCAAATTCAAAGAAGCATCGTTCTTTTAAAAAACGCACTGCGGAGAAAAAGGCGGAACCAGGCCTAATGAGCCTAATAGCACTCGATAAAAAGTGCCATTAATTGAATGCCATTGGTTTTGAGATATGACGACGCTCTGGCGAAAGAAATGCATTACAAAATGTATTAAATCCAGAGGGTTCGTCGTTATCAAACATTTTAGACAATTTCATCATCATCATCATCATCATCAGTCCCGTGACCGTTGCTGTCGTTGGGGGGAGCGCATGGACACATCAACAGATAATGATCTCCACATATGCCTAATTTGAACGGTGGCCAGTAATTCATTCAATCTCATCCCTGTCCATTCCTTTATGTTGTCAAGCCAGTTTTTCCGATGTCGACCTCTTCGCCGGCCCCCTTCTACAGTGCCTTGAAGGATAATTGTTGTCAGGGTATCATGTCGCACTACATGACCGAACCATGCCATCTTACGTCTCTTCATTGTTGTTATGATGGTTTCTTGAGGACCCGCAATAGAGTTTATTCTGCCCCAGACATATTCATTGGTTTTGTGTTCTAAATAGGAGATTATCGTTTAACAACCTTAATCATAATCATAATCATGGTAAAGTTAATAAGAGCAAAGGTAAGAAGAGTGAGTCAAGTTGTTTTCCTGTTTTGTTCTGAAGTCTCAAATAGTAATTATAAAATCTGTCAAATAAGTATATAAAATTTTATTTTGTATGTTGCTTGCTGCATAATTTAAGAAATAGTAATTTTTAAAAAAACGAAAAAAAACCTAAGTTTTTTTTACTATAAATCCTTTATATACGAGACATAACTAAAAGAATGTTCATTATAATACGCAGCGCAAGAAAATCCAAAAATACAAACTTTTAGTTATGTCTCGTAAAACATGTTTAATATAATGCGCACCGATCGGGAATATATTTTTTAAAAATACATGTAACTTCAATATAATACGCACCGAATCGCGCAACAGGAAAGTATTAAAAGGGTCGTTCAATATAATACGCACCACGACACTGTAGCAAAAAAATTTAACATGTTACATAGAGATAAATAAAATAATCTAAAAATTCATTAATTTAATTACGTTACATTATATTTATCTGAAATTTTGATACATCATTTTTTTCATCGGCACGAGTCTGCCTGCAAAATTTCAGCTAGCTAGCTTACGAGGAAGTGGGTTAAAAATCTATCAAAAGTTTTTTCGGCACCACCCGCCTGCCTCAAGAAAGCGAGCAAGCAGACGACAACACGAGTTAATATAAAGGATTTTTAAAAAATAGATTAATTTTTATGTAATTTTATTTACTTAGCTATAAATAAACTCGAAGTCAAATTTATTTAAAAAGTTAGTGGGCAGGTACATCGACGGGGTGATATAGAAATCGTAATCGATGTTCAATTTCGTAAAACTAATTATCAATATACATAATTCCCATCGTCTGTATGTATGTATGTATGTATGTGTGGATGTAACGCTACTATAATTGTAGAAAGCAGCGCACCAAATTAATGCACCAATGCATCAAAAGGTGTGCAAATTAAAGATGCGCTGTAAAAATGACGTCATTGTTTTAGCTCATATTTTAATTTTGGAAAAGTGAACAATGTAAAAAGAGGATTTGATGAAGGTTAATTATAAAATCTAAAACAAACCTTATTATAAAATACGTTGTGTACATTTCAGAAAGTTTATGACGGTATTTCGTATTTATCAAACAAGGACAATTTAGTTGGGCTTTTCAAAAAAGGTGGACACCGTAGGCGCCCTAAAAAAAAGTGCTTTTTTTTTCAAAATAAATAGATTTCAGCTGAAAACTTCTGTCATTTTTGACGGGTAATACACTAGTAATTTTAATAATACCGAAATTTTATTTTATTCAATGCAAGATCGGTCGTGGAAAAAACAACAACAAATTCGAAAGTCAATAAATAAATTAAACTTACTAAAGCATATGGATATCTGAAACTCGGACACATCGGAAATCTTGATTTTGTAACAGCAGCAGTACACTGAGGGAATCGTTCAAACTCAAAACACACAGCTCATAATTGATCATGCAAATGAGATCGGAAAGTACGATTAAAATGCATGCGCGAAAATTAAAACCGTATTAATGGTAACATGCAATCAGTGAGCAGTGCTGTTAACTCCTGGGAAATTTCCCAAATCGTGGGAATTTTTTTTAAAGTCAAGTTAGGAAAATTTATAGAAATGGGAATTTATGAGGATTTGGCCTTAAATATGGGAATATTTGAGATTGCTTCGCCAACAGAATTTAATGCATTTGGGAATTTTTAGTATAATTTGGGAATTTTTAAATTCCTGCCTGGGAAACTTTGGCACCTTGAGTCAACAGCACTGTTAATGAGTGACCTTGGGTCCGTATAAGTATATGAAGCGATTCACGTAAAAAAATTATTTAATGTTTAATTTTTTTTTAGAAAAAAAGTTAATTAAATTTAAAAATTCTGGATTTATCTGAAAATGTCTTTTCTATGTCCCTGTCTAAATAGTGTAAAGAATTTCCGACTAGTTCTCGTTATACCAACGGCGTGGGAACTAACAATTAAAACCCACCCGCCCCCTACTCTTCACCCCACTCGCTGATGCCAACTACGTTTTTTTTCTTTTGAAAATATACATACAAGCACAGCCTCGGCATGCGCGCGCGAGCAGCCAAGGGGAGATAATTATAGTCTTTTCTGAAAGGAGATGACGTACGCGCAAACCGCGAGTTGATCCCAGCCCCGTTCACCCCCAAAGTTCGACTCACACACTCTCTACTCTACAAACGTAAGTTCCCACGGACCGGACCACGCGTCAGACACCTGTTTCTGTTTCAAGCGATGCTGCTGCGTTTTTTTTTGGCGGGCTGCTGGGGCGGAGAGGTCAACTGATCCATCGCCTGCAAGGCTGGGCACTAAGGACTTGGATCAGTAGAGACGGGAGGCGCCTCGGTGGAAACTCTCGAACCAGCGATGACTTTTGTCTTGTGAGAAAGGGAAAGGCAGTCGGAGAGATAGAGTTTGAACAGTTATCGTCAATGACGACGCAATGTGTCACTATTGCAGGGTTTATATAGTCTATATATGCGCGGCGAAAGCATTTGAGGTGCCTGCAGAGTTTTCTAGTTTGTCGGCTGTTATTGTCTTTTTACTTTTTAAAAAAAAATACATATTATTTGGTATGCGATTCTCTCTTTGCCTAAAAGACTTACGTATAGCGACGTCAGTAGCATTATCCCCCACGATTACCGATTACCTCAATTTTTTTTTCCATTTTAACAACAACCGCTCCCCTTCCCCCACAACCTCTTTCCCGCACACACAAGCCTCTTCAATGACAACCTGAAACATTGCATCAAAATGTAGCAAGTCTATGACCACTCTGGAGTCGCATAATGGAGATTACGATTTCCTTTTAAATTTAAATTTTTAAAAACGTCAAAACCCATGAAGATGATGATGGTGGTTTTCTTCTATAGCGCTAACTGTTTAATCTAGTCCAGCATGATTTTTCTTTTTTTTTAAAAGAAACTCGCTTAAATAAAGAAAAATCTTCAAATTTGTCTTAAATGTGTCTTTGTTATCGCATTGCCTAAAAAATTTCGGAAGACTGTTCCATACATTTGGTGTGGCTGATTGATTCACTGGAGCGCACGTCAGGGGACTTCTTCCTGCGTCCATTCACTCCGGTGAACTTTCCGAAAGGACCGTGTAGAGCAGGGGTCTCAAACACGCGGCCCGCGGGCCAATTGCGGCCCGCTGGATGATATTTTGTGGCCCCCCCACTTGATATCCAAGTTCAGTGCAAGTGCGGCCCGCCGTGGCGATAACGAAGAAAATTTTTAAAAAATTAAATTAAAATAAGATATTTTAAAATGTAATTGGAAATTTTTCTTTGGCCTTCCAGTACCCTTTTTTCTAAGACAATGAAGTTTTATTGATCATATTGTTTTTATCTAATTTGTTTAACCATTTCCCCCTTGGAGTCTCCGCGCGTCGCCTTCTATCGGTAGACTCTTACAGTCGCCGAGCGTTGCCGATTTTGGGTTTGTTTCGTTTGCAGAGCCGATCCAACTTTTTAAGTAGCTAATTTATATTATCTTTAACATTTCACATAGAAGAGCTAAAAAAGAGGGAAAAATAATGACAATTACATATAAAATCCTTCCAATAATTAGTGGGCGTATAAACAAAAACAATAGCAAGCGGTGATAAAAATTCTCTGTAAGAATTAATGTTTGCAAATATTGGTATATCTAATGCTTTACAAATTGAATACAATTGATTCTTAAACTGTTTTAACTTGATGTTAAAATATTGTAACAGACTATTTTTCATTTTTTAGAAGGTTTTAAGACCTAAAAAATAATTAATAAAATGTTGGTTTAGATTTTCCCCAAAAAGTTTGAAAATGACGTCAAATTTGATCTTTGGCAAAAATGGAGTGTCAATTTACTAAAAATATAACTTTTCAATTAAAATAATTTTTGTTAAGCTAAAATAGAAATAAAAAAATACCGGTGCCAATATTTTTTTCTTTTCACCCAGCCCAAGTCATGATTTCCTCAAAGCCTACCATGAAGAGAAAGATTGAAGACGAGCATAGAATATTTCAGGAAAAGTGGGAAACTGAATATTTTTTTATTGATCATATGGGTACCCCGATGTGTCTTATTTGCACAGAGAAAGTTGCAGTGCACAAAGAATACAACATAAGACGTCATTACACAACTAAGCACGCTGAGGAATATTCAAAATACAAAGGAAATGATAGAGAGGGCCGGATCAGCAGTCTTAAAGCATGTCTAACAAGGAGGCAACATTTTTTCAAGAAATCATGCAAAGATAGTGATTCGGCTGTTGAAGCCAGCTATGTAGTGAGTGAGATGATTGTTCAGGCGGGGAAGCCATTCACAGATGGCGAGTTTATCAAAAAGTGTATGTTACAGGTTGCAAGTATTGTCTGTCCAGAAAAGAAGGGTCAGTTTAGCAACATCAGTCTTTCAGCCAACACAGTGGCAGAGCGCACTATTGAGCTGTCAAGAAACATATACAATCAACTGCAAGAGAAGGCCAAACATTTCAGTGCGTACTCAGTCGCTCTTGATGAGAGCACAGACATTACTGACACTGCACAACTGGCAATCTGTATCCGTGGTATTGATGACAATTTTGAAGTGATAGAGGAGTTGCTCACAGTGATGCCAATGCATGGTCAGACCACTGCTCAGGACATATTCCGGCAGCTGTGTAATGCCATTGTGGATGCCGGTTTACCATGGCAGAAGTTTGCTGGGATAACAACAGACGGAGCACCTTCAATGACAGGGAGGAAAAATGGACTGGTTGCACTTGTTCAAAAAAAACTAGAAGAGGAGGGTGTGGAGGAGGCTATCGCTCTGCATTGTATTATCCATCAGCATGCCCTGTGCAGCAAATGTCTCAAGTTTGACAATGTGATGTCTGTCATTGTGAAATGCATCAACCGTTATATTAGATCCAGGGGTTTAAAGCACAGGCAATTTCGGGCTTTTTTGGAGGAAATAGAGTCTGCATATAAGGATGTGCTCTACTTTACTGAGGTGCGTTGGCTCAGCAGGGGAACCTGCTTGAAGAGGTTTTTTGAGTTGAGAACAGAAGTGAAAGCTTTCATGGAGAACGATGGGATGGCTGTTCCTGTGCTAAGTGATCCAAAATGGCTCATGGACTTAGCTTTTCTTGTTGACATCACACAGGAGCTGAATGTACTGAACAAGAAGTTACAAGGACAGGAGCAGCTTGTCAGTGCTGCCTATGAAAACGTGAGAGCATTTTCCACAAAACTTATTTTATGGAAAGCCCAGCTCTCTCAGAAAAACCTCAGCCATTTCCCAGCATGCAAGGCACTCGTGGATGTGGACATACCATTCGATGGTGAGGAATATATTGATGCCATTGAAAAGCTACAGGAAGAATTTGATCACCGATTTGCAGATTTTAAGAATCACAAAATCACTTTTAAAATATTTGCTGACCCTTTCTCTGTCGATGTCCAAGATGCCCCCCCCCTGTGTTGCAGTTGGAACTCATCGACTTGCAGTGCAACTCTCATCTGAAAGCTAAGTTCAGGGAGGTGAATGGAAAAGCAGACAAGCTTGGAAACTTTTTGAGAGAATTGTCCCCAACATTCCCTGAACTTTCCAGAATGTTCAGCCGGACTATGTGCCTTTTTGGGAGCACATACATGTGTGAAAAGCTGTTCTCCACCATGAACTTCAATAAATCCAAGCACAGGTCAAAACTCAGTGATGATCATCTTCAAGCTATACTGAGGGTCTCGACTGCTTCCTCCCTCAAGCCAAATGTGCTTCAGCTGTGTAAGGGGAAACGCAGCCAGGTCTCTTCCAGCAAGGAGCAGTAGGAATAGCAAAGGCAACAAGAGTGCTACCAGTTAAGCCAATGTTTGAACCTTAAATAAATAATAATGAATAAAGATGGGGGATACTGAACAGTTGTACTTTTTTTGTATTAACTTCATGCGGCCCAGCATCACCCAGACTCTGACTCATGTGGCCCCCGGGCAAATTGAGTTTGAGACCCCTGGTGTAGAGTGTAGAGTGTAGAGGAACGCAGCGCCTTGACGGATTCATGTTTTAAAGACAGTTCTCTCAAGCAATGTGCTGCTGATCCATCTTATCCACGACAATAACATTACGTCTTATCCACGACAATAACATTACGTCATATCCAAGACAATAACATTGCGTCATATCCACGGCAATAACATTATGGCATATCCACGACAATAACATTACGTCATATCCACGGCAATAACATTATGGCATATCCACGGCGATAACATTACGTCATATCCACGACAATAACATTACGTCATATCCACGGCAATAACATTATGGCATATCCACGACAATAACATTACGTCATATCCACGACAATAACATTACGCCATATCCACAACAATAACATTATGGCATATCCACGACAATAACATTACGTCATATCCACGACAATAACATTACGCCATATCCACAACAATAACATTATGGCATATCCACGACAATAACATTACGCCATATCCACAACAATAACATTACGCCATATCCACAACAATAACATTATGGCATATCCACGACAATAACATTACGCCATATCCACAACAATAACATTACGTCATATCCACGACAATAACATTACGCCATATCCACAACAATAACATTACGCCATATCCACAACAATAACATTACGCCATATCCACAACAATAACATTACGCCATATCCACAACAATAACATTTGCCTCAGCAGTAAAATAAAAGGTATCAAGAGGAGACCATTTGTTGTAAGTCCGTTTGCTTAATGCGGTAAGGGGATGCCGCTGTGGACACTGACCCCCAGCCCCCACCCCCGGGAGCCCAACCAGAACACTCGGTATTTATAGTTTATAGGTCAAGATCCTATTGTCAATTTCCATGTGATGCCTCTCAGTTTACAGTGAATTTCTCCAATCTCTCGGAGATCGCAAAGCACGTAAAGTTTAAAGATGATTTTTAAAAAAAAATATTCCCCAGGCCTTTCTCAAAGTTCACCCTTGACCTGACGCGTCACAGATGACCCGGCCCTCCAACCTCACCAAAGTTATTTTACTCACCAATCTTATACACCCCTTCTGTTGCAGCACTCTCTCCTCGACGGCCCATATCTTTATATTTAAAAAAATATTTAAAAATCAACACCACCCGGGGGATTCACATTTTTAGACCACAACACTGAAAGCTGTTGGAATGCCTCATCAATCAATAATTGTCAGGAGGGGAGCAAACCCTTCAGTCCACTGGCCTCATTTCTTCTTTATCTCCCCTTTCATTTTTTTTCTTTTCTTTCTTTCTCTGACCCTTACCACCTCCTCACAAAGCAAATAAGATGCAGGCCGACGTCCTCGCCTGGAACGCCACCTATTGTCCACCCCACGTCACTGGCCGGTGCCCGGTGGACAATGGGGACGGCACCCTTTCAAAACGTCTCAAAACCCAAATTCCTTGGGGGACATTAGGAGCCGCGTTCACGTGCAGGCATGGCAGGCCCGCGTGACGAGCACGAGCTCGAGTACCTTGCTACACTACCCTGAACAAATAGCCTGAGACGTTGGACTGGGACGTTGGACTGGGACGTTGGACTGGGACGTTGGACTGGGACGTTGGACTGGGACGTTGGACTGGTACGTTGGACTGGGACGTTGGACTGGGACGTTGGACTTGGACGTTGGACTGGGACGTGGACTGGGACGTTGGACTTGGACGTTGGACTGGGACGTTGGACTGGGACGTTGGACTGGGACGTTGGACTTGGACGTTGGACTTGGACGTTGGACTTGGGACGTTGGACTGGGACGTTGGACTGGGACGTTGGACTGGGACGTTGGACTGGGACGTTGGACTGGGACGTTGGACTGGGACGTTGGACTGGGACGTTGGACTGGGACGTTGGACTGGGACGTTGGACTGGGACGTTGGACTGGGACGTTGGACTGGGACGTTGGACTGGGACGTTGGACTGGGACGTTGGACTGGGACGTTGGACTGGGACGTTGGACTGGGACGTTGGACTGGGACGTTGGACTGGGACGTTGGACTGGGACGTTGGACTGGGACGTTGGACTTGGACGTTGGACTTCGACGTTGGACTGGGACGTTGGACTGGGACGTTGGACTTGGACGTTGGACTGGGACGTTGGACTGGGAAGAAATTTCTGAGCCTGAATCGAATCTTTAATATCGCTACACTATACCCTGAACAAATAGCCCGTGACGTTGGACTGGGAAGAAATTTCTGAGCCTGAATCGAATCTTTAATATCGCTACACTATACTATACCCTGAACAAATAGCCCGTGACGTTGTACTGGGAAGAAATTTCTGAGCCGGAATCGAATCTTTAATATCGCTACACTATACACTGAACAAATAGCCCGTGACGTTGGACTGGGAAGAAATTTCTGAGCCAGAATCGAATCTTCAATATCGCTACACTATACCCTGAACAAATAGCCCGTGACGTTGGACTGGGAAGAAATTTCTGAGCCAGAATCGAATCTTCAATATCGCTACACTACCCTGAACAAATTGCCTGGGAAGAAATTTTTGAGTCAGTATCGAATCTTCAATAGCATTTGAATAGAGTAATAGAGCCCTTGGGGTCGTCCATAAAGTACGTCACGCTCCAGAGGGGAGAGAGGGTGTAAGAAAGTGTGACAGTTTGTGACAGGGGGAGGGGTGTCCGGCCATGTGTGACGTCACGGTGTTTTATATTAAATTTTAATTATTTTGTTAATAAAAAATAAATTTTTGTTAGAAAGTGTGACGTACTTAGGGGGGAGGGTCCAAGATTTGTGACAGTTTCTGACAGGGAGGAGAGGGGGGCTTAAAAATTGTCAAAAATAGCGTGACGTACTTTATGGACGGCCCCTTTCCTAGTCGTTTTGGGTAATAGTATAGAGTATAGATCTTTTAGGCCCGCGGGACAGACTCGCGATTTCAATGAAATTACAGCGTCAGACCAGCGTTCAAATAAATACAAGATACACACACGAATTAAAACAATAAATTCAAGCTTAACGTATGGATTGATACACAGATTGGGGAGGGGGGAGCCGGGACAGAATGGAGCTATGCTATCTAATTGTTTTTTTAATGCAATGAATGTTGCGTTGCATTGGATGATGGATGTTGTGTTGCCAGGAATTGTGTGTTGCCATGAATGTTGTGTTGCCATGAATGTTGTGTTGCCAGGAATTGTGTTGCCATGAAATTCATGGGATGATGAATGTTGTGTTGCCAGGAATTGTGTTGCCATGTATGTTGTGTTTCCAGGAATCTTGTGTTGCCATGAATCTTGTGTTGCCAGGATTGTTGTGTGACACAATGCATGAGGCTGAACCTCACCTCCGCGGAATTAGAAAACATGACGTCATAGGTCAGGTTGTCAGGAGAGTCCAGCTGCCCACCGAGAACCTGGCGCGAAGATTGGAGCACGAGAGAAATTAAAGGTCCGAATTTGGGACCGGCTGTACTCTTAGAGCCACTGAACGTTGCGTCACTGATTTACGGACGTGCGACCTGGCATCACTAACTCACGGACGTGCGACCTGGCATCACTGACTCGGGGACGTGCGACCTGGCATCACTGACTCACGGACGTGCGACCTGGCATCACTGACTCGGAGACAATAGATATGACGCCAAAATATCGAGAAATCTGTTATTGTGTTTTCTGCCCCATTACCTCAAAACAAATTGTGTTGTGGACGTGATTGGAAAGGCAAAGACAGTAATGTCATTTAGTGACACCGAGGAAAATGTCATCGAACGAAAAAGACGAAAATATTAAATGACGCGTCATTTTTATCATAGATGACAGAGACAAATGTCATTGAATGTCATCGAGGCAAATGTCATAGAATGACACCGAGGCAAATATCATTGAAAGGAAAATGATTGAAAATGTCATTGAAAACAGAGACAGGTGTCCTCGAACGCAACCGAGGCAAATGCCATTGTCGTCATTGAATGACACTAAGACAAATACCACTGATTGCGATCCAGGTGAATGCCATGGTATTTTCTACGTAAGACCCTGTGTGAAGATTATGAACATCTATCCGTCTTTTTATTAACACATTTCTCAGAGCAATCAAGTCAAACTATCATTACATGACTAAAAGCCATCAACTCAAGCGGTCAATACATGACTGACAGAGCAATCAAGTCAAACGGTCAATACATGACTGACGGAGCAATCAACTAAAGCGGTCAATACATGACTGACAGAGCAATCAAGTCAAACGGTCATTACATGACTGACAGAGCAATCAACTCAAGCGGTCAATACATGACTGACAGAGCAATCAAGTCAAACGGTCATTACATGACTGACAGAGCAATCAAGTCAAACGGTCATTACATGACTGACAGAGCAATCAACTCAAACGGTCAATACATGACTGACAGAGAAATCAAGTTAAACGATCAAAATTCAGTACAAATCGGATGTGCATTCCACAAAAAACAACCTTCTATTAAAAGACCGACGTATCCCACGCGACCATCCCCAGAACGTCAAGAGACCCACTTGTTCCCCGCTACACAAATAACAGTAATAGACTTGTCCGCTTCATCTCCGCGATCTATCATCACACAGGAGATGTATCAACCACGGCCACGCTGTACGTAGTTACGGAGTCGCCGCCCGTTGTTGGCGTGTCAATGTATATCCTTCTATTGTCGCTGTACCAACGGTCCGCCCTGTTTGAGGGGGGGTGGGGGGTGAATCGTGGCGTGTGTGGGGGTGGGGGTCAGATGGGTTGCAACGAAAGGACCAACTTTCTTTTCACTCGGGGGCCGCCGGCTGGCCTCGGATCTCTTCAACCACTCGCACGAGAGGTCCGAGAATGCGTCCGCCTCGAGGCTGACTCGAGACAAGAACGGGACTGTCAGGTAGTCGGGAGTGGGGCGAGAGAGAGAGGGAGGGAAGTGGGGGGCTGCGACACGTGCGCATATTTACACCGCTACTGCCCCTAAAATCTTGATTAGCATTCCATTACGAGGCTCTCGTTGCAACTATAAAAAAAAAGGGACCATCTGTCGCGCGGACCAATCGCGGCGCGCGGTTCGCATGCCGATAGAAAGGGGGGGACGGCTCTCATTGGTCCGCGGCGTCTGGCCCGGACCGTGGGAACGGGTCGAAAGATAACTTCACACATACCGAGACTCGTGTGGTTTTAGCCAGGGGATTGTTATGGGTCTATGAAAAGCGAGGCGAGGAGAGAGAGAAGGGAGTGGGGTACCGGGGTAGGGGTGTGATTAACAGTGCACCATCAAAGGTTATAATATAGCGGGAGGGGGGGTGAGGCACGGATTCAGTTATAGACGGGGCCCTCGCCAAGGAAGCTCCAGTGCGGGTAGAGAAGGTGCGCGGAGCACGAGTAGCACGAGTCAGTGTAAGTGTAGCGTAGTGCGTGTGCGGCGGTCGGGCAAGGAACACCATCACAACGTAAACAAACAACGCTTGAGTCAACTACTACTACTACTACTACTACTACTACTACTACTACTACTACTACTGTTGGATTGTGATTGTGCAACATGGGCAGTCCCGTGGTGGCGGCTTCACCCAGGAAAAGTCCATCCACTGGCCGAAGGGTAAGTCCATCAGTTGGTTAGTTCATGATGTTGTCAATAAACCGACCACGGTGTCAGTGACAAACGTCACACAGTTTTCAAAAATTCAATTGTTTACCAATTTTTATTTTTTTAAAACCGAGTCCGAGTTATCAAATGTAATAAGATTATGGCGAATCGTTCTAAACACTGCCGCCTAATTTATTTCAACTGAATGCTAGTATTTATTATTATTTTTAAAATAAAGATTATAAGTATTATTTTATTTTTATGATCCGAATGTTGAAACCAAGAAATTGCAGTTTTGTGTAGGCAATTATGATATGTCTTTGTTAACTAAGGTTTGAAAGATTCGTTGGTCAAAGTATTTTTATAGGTAGGCCTTATAAATCAAATCTTTTTCCGTGTGTAATATTTTTAACGGTTGACAAGTTTCCGTTAAGCTATAGACACGTTCATTTTGTCAATAAATTATTTCATTGCGCTTATTTCTGGGACAGTCAAGTAAAAGTCAAACACGCGCCACGGACGCAGACACACACACCTTTACCACACACACACCTGTACCACACACACACCTGTACCACACACACTCACACACAGTGAACCAGTATTTTAGGCAATCTGCTCTCATTTACCAAAACCAAGGTCAAGGTCGTTACCTTCTGCTTGTGTTGTTGTGGAGCTCCGTTAAAAGGCTGACTTGCTTGACTGGCGACAGCGTTGGCGATAAACGCCGGGGGACGGGGGCTGCGTTCAGGCTAACGGCTATCTATACGCAGGGCGGCTTGACCAGGAGTAGATGTCAGACTTCAGACAGATACCACCACGGCTACGAGTCAATGTCTTTGTCAACACGCCTTCAACCTTTGAATTTAAAAAAATAAAAATATAAAAAATCTTATGCTTATGCCTATGCGTGGTCACTTTTTAAACATGAATGGCCCTTAAAATATTTTCAAATGTTAATTTTAAAACAAATGTGTTTATAATGCCAGGCCCCTGCCCTCTGCTAAGTGCCCGTGCTCTGGAGTATGACTATAGAAAGAAAAAAAAACTTTCTCTATTCCAAACTTGTTTATTTTATTATTTCGGAAAACCGTTTTGTCCTTTCGTGGTATGTTTTTAAAATATATAATATTATTTTTTTTTGTTTTGTTTGCTATCAACAGACCAATAAACCACTGGTAGAGAAGAAAAGAAGGGCCAGGATTAATGGATGCCTCGGACAATTGAAGTCCTTGATACTCAGTGCAATGCAAACAGAGGTAATAACTTTAAGAAGACTAAGATTCAACAAATTATTTCCATTTACAACTATGAGATTATTTAAATTGAAAAAGACACACAAAAAAACAGAAGTGAGTTCATAAAAATTAAAGCTAACAATTCTTGAGAAATATACATTTGATGAAGATATATGACAATATTTTAAAAATTAAATAACAAATCATTAATAAAGGCATTATTTTTTTAAAAAATTTTTTAAACTGCTCTACACACATTTAAGTTATAAACCGCTTTAAAAAACTCAAATAAAACATTGACGATTATCAAAGCAATTATTGAAGCTTATTTGAATTTTGTTTCGTTCGTGTTAGGAGCTCAAGTTTTTAAACTTTTAACGCGAAAGTTTTCAGAGCAAATTATTGAAACTTATTTGATTTTGTTTCGTTCCTCCAGGGAGCACAAGTTTCCAGGCTCGAGAAAGCCGACATTCTGGAAATGACCGTTAAATACCTGAGACACGTGCAGCTGCAGCAGACGGCACCGGAGCCGGAGGTGACGGCCAAGTTCAGCGCCGGCTACACCGAGTGTGCTCGGAGGTCATCCGGTACATCGACACGGTCAAGTGCATCACGCCGGACGTCAGGTCCAGGCTCGAGAACCACCTCGTGGAGCGGCTCAGGGGCTCCTCCGTGACCTTGACCCCTGCCGCCCCGGCATCCGCGGCGCCCCACCCGACCCAAGCGCACCAGCCGAAGACGGAGGTCTCCCCTCCGGCGGTGGTCAGCGCAGACTCGGACATGGACCAGACGATGAGCAGACACTATCAGACGGCGGTGTGAGCTCGCCAACATGGCCGCATCCGTTGCCCTGCAGTCCACCGGCAGGTCCAGCTTGACCAGCATCAGACAGACCTCGCAGGCATCGGCATCACTGCCTGAAACTACAACATCATCAGCATCGCAGCGACTCGAATTGACCAGCGGTCACTTTGCGCAGCAGTCGGCTCACATGGAATCGGCCCAACACATGACGTTCACAGGCCGCACGAGGCCACGCGTTGTTTCAACAGGTCTCAGAGCATGTCGCCTCGGCTCTCCGGGCGGAGGATCAAGATGTGAGAACCCCTGCGGGACAGTTTACTACCACAGCGTGGACGAGAGGTTACGTCACAACGGGAGCGAACCGCCATGCACGTGACGCAATCTTCCGCGCCTCTGCTGGCTGCGCCCAAGCAAGAAATTTTCTACACCGGAAATGACGCGAACAACAACAACAGCCGATTGCAATTAGATTACAGGCACTTGATCAAATCAGAGACTGATTACCTTTCCAACTTCCAGCGCCCTCTACACATCCACATCCCTGATTCCCCACACCCCTCCCCTCTACGCCCCCACCACCACTTCACCTGCATCAAACAGGGTTCCAGGCACAACCTTCTCAAAGGGGGGCAGTCGGCGCGCCATCGCCATCCGAGACCAGCATGGATGATGGGCCCCCGACCATCCTCTATGGATACAATGGACCCCAGATGGCAAGCCCCTATCACAAGATGGAAACCTTATCGCCTTGTTCGCCGAAAACCTCGGAAACGAAGTCAGGGTCGGATGCGGTAACATTGAGTCACGGAGACATTTGATCCGGCCGAGCCCCGTGCCTCGAGTACTTTTCCACGACACCTTGCGCGCGAGCGGCTCACGTGGTGGCCATCACATCCCGCACGTGCAACACCCGCGGTACCCCACCTTTCACCCCGACCCTCACTCGGGAGCAGCCCTACCCCTGCCAGACTGGAAATCCTGACGGGGACGAAGTGCATTACAACGCAGCCGAACTGCGGCAACCGAGCGTGGTAAACGCAATGCCCCACTGCTACATGCCAGAGCTCGTCCATACAATACCACACCGGCTCCTCGCGTCCCCTGTCCGGCCGGTGAATGTTCAAATTACTCAGATCAGTACACAAGACAGTTAAACATCAGCGGTCATACCGGGAACAGAAGGAGCGAGACACCTACTACCCCCCTGGCCCTGCCCAGCAGTACAATTGCGGCCATCAATCACTTGTTAGTCAAGACCCTCGGGGCGCGCACAACCGCCTGCCAAATCCGTGGACAATGGACAGCATGCGCTGAATGGACCCGCGACACGTCACCACCCGAGTGTCCCACTCCCGCCAAAAGGACACCTCTTTGTCCCCTCCGACCTTGAAGAGGCGGATCCTGTGCGCACTGGGGCCAGGGGGCGAGTGGACGCCCCGAAATCGGAGGAACGCTCCGATCTTCTCAGCGGCAGAGAGCGCCTACAATGCGTCTCAGACAACGGACAGAACAAACCCCGACGCCGCGCGGACTTGCAGCAGCGCGAGACCCGGACAACCTTGTTGCCGGGACGGTGGGGGTTTCCTGGTGCCAGCGGCGGGGGGCTACGCGCTGTGCAGGGCGGTCTCCTCGCATTCAGGGGCGGACGAGAACCTGTGGCGCCCGTGGTGACCAACTTTGATGGATTGACTTAATCACTTATCACTAAGTTTTCACGAACGTAACAGTATATTGCTGAATGTGTTGTGATAGTGAGAGGCTTTGTGGATAAAGGCATACTTGACCTTGACAATAAAGTTTTATAACTATAATCTCTAATAAAAAATGTGGGAGGGGTGGGGTAGAGCTAAAATGTGATGTCTATTCTTACAATAGAATTTGTATCCTTACTTGTTACTTGTATATAAATTATAAAAGTAATCATCATTTTTGTGTGTGTTCAGTGGCGTAAGCATAATTGCCATTCGATAACCAGTGTGCAATGTCTTGACATTTGTTTACTTTTATAACATGCCTCTCCCAAATGATTATCTTTTCATCTCTCACTCTCTAGCTCTTACCTCTCCCCAAATGATTATCTTTTCATCTCTCACTCTCTCTCTCTAGCTCTTACCTCTCCCAAATGATTATCTTTTCATCTCTCACTCTCTCTCTCTAGCTCTTACCTCTCCCAAATGATTATCTTTTCATCTCTCACTCTCTCTCTCTAGCTCTTACCTCTCCCCAGTCCCGAAAACATCATCCCTCTACTTATCTCCTCATTTTTTAAAAAAAGTCTCTCCCCACCGCTCTTGGCTTTTCACCCTGTCTTCCATCTTCTCCACCAATTTCGTTGTCTTCCCTCCCCACCTCCCCCTCTCTCTCTTTCTCTCGAAGGTCAAGGAGGTTACGACCACCTGGACACCACATTTAATCATACCATAAGTAAGTGGTGCTGTACTGAAATTGTGTGTTGTAGTTGTATTGATATCATACTAGTGTACACAGAAATGATGTGAATGTTAGCCTGTTGGATCTCATGCAACTTCTCATATATAGTATGTCTGTATAGTCTCCAAATACTATTTCGTGTTAACAAAAGACGGACTTTTTTTCTATAAACAATACAGTGATGTAAATAATGTAAAGTAAATATGTGTACCGGTACCAACAATAGCGACGTGTCACAGACAAGGACATTTGTATAAATACAGACTATTGCATATTATGAATACAGATAAATACATACAAAATAGGCCATTGAGTCCTTACACCATATTATGAATAAAAATAAATACACACAGAATAGTTCATCACACCAATTATGAATACAGATTAATACATAGAAAACTAGTCATTACACACATGAATGCATACAAATTCATACAAACAGGTCATTACACGCATTATATAATACACATTACAATAACAATATGCCTGTCAATAAATGCAGGCGATTATGTTTTGAAAGACAACACCATCATGTTGATGTTATTACTGTTGCCCTGATGCATAAAAAGGATTCTGTCCAAGTTAACATTGTTACATTTTATTATATCTGTTGTGGTAGTGATCTTACTGCTGAACAACTAAGTTTCTCACATTTTTTAATTATTTTTTTACCAATTATGTTTGATAATGAAACATGGGACCAACTGACATTGTACTGTTATATATTTTGACAAGTGCTTGTTGTGGGTTATAACACTTAACTATACTGCGATATTGTCATTGATTTTATTTCTCTATTACAGTTGTTGTAAAGAATACACAGTATACACTGTTGATTTTAACAGAACGGTTAGAGGTGGGTAGGGTGTGGAAAAGCCTATCCCACCTGCAATCAAAAACCCTATTGTTGATGCCATTTTGTGTCTGATTTGTTCATAAGAAATTTTATTTGTATGCATGAATATTGAATTGACACAGATTTTTAAAAATGCAATACAGAGATTTTTCAAAGATCTAATAGGTTGTTTTGTTGATCATTTCTTGTTTTCTTTTTTAAATCGTGAACTGAAGTTTCTGTGATACTAATACATTTCCAAGAGCACCATATAGATACTATCCTAGTAACGCCACTAATTATACAACAAGCACCATCCATGTGGTACCACTATAACCTTATTCACGTAGCCCAGCTATATGAGAGGAGAGTTAGTTACCGCTTTGTGTAATGGTAATAGAAATATGATATTGCATTGCATTAACTATTTACATTTAACATTGTGTAGGGCCCTTCTTACTTTAGAATATTGGACCACGAGGTTACACACAACTCCATAGGAGTCCGATGTAGTAATATATGGCTCTGTGCACATGCGTCTGCGGGACCCACATAAGTCTGAGTTTCCAAATATGTCTATAGGGCCATTGGCCATTTGCATACTATTGATATATGGCCTTAGTGGGTTTCCATATTCATATGTCCATCGGGTCTCAAAAAACATGTGTCTATGAGTCATCACGTGCGTATAGTAACTAGGATCCCTGGTTTAGCTGTCTTCTACTATTTCACGACTGTCTAGCTCAGGGTGGAGCGTGTTTGTCAGTGAGGGTTGTCTTCTAAAAACACGTAACACTTAGCATAAAGCGTGTCTACGTGTATAACCTAATTTAAGAAGTGTACTTCTCGGAACAGCTTTGTGAATAACAAATGCTCCAAATTCTCGTCTATGGAAACAGTTGAAAACACAGGGAAAAGTAAAAAAAGTTTTAGAACTTTAAGTTAAATTATATAAAATATATCTTTTGAAAACCATTAAATTGGATTTTAAAATTTCAGTTAGGGTAATAATTCACGGCAATATTTGTCAATTACCACATATAGTTAAGCTATGTGATAATCAGTGATATACTACTATACTATACATCTATATTTAGTTAAACGATAAATCAGAAAAAAAGGTAAAATTAGTGTTTGAGAATTGTCTTGAAAATGAGTTAATAAATATTGATGATTTATATATTTAAACTGTAGAACGATAAAGGAACTACAAATAAAAAATGCAAACTAGCAAATGTGATAAGTTTATCTTAAAAAATTATTTTATTCATTCACTTCCATAAAAATTAATTCCTAAAAGGGAAATCACTGATGGATATCTTTCAAGACAATAAAATTACACAATTACCTATCTTTTACTTTTACTAGGATATTACAATTACCAGTATGAAGTCCTCCATTTTCAATATAGAACTAATGACGTCTTGTCTTATCTATACAGAAGATTATTTGCGTCCTACATTTACTAGTACATATTGGCAAGTGACACTGCGTTCACAGGCCACGACTATGAGGGTTCCACGTTATTCCTGCCCTTTGTAACTTGTTTTCCTAACTAGTGTCAGGTACCCATTGTGGACTCAGGGCACCCTTGGCCCCAAGAACAAGTTCTGTTTTCCCGGAGTATTCAACCCGTGACCATCGGTTCGCCAGACGAGCGATGCATGCCACTCGACCGCCGTTAAAAGATAATTATACATGTACTGTGACAAACGATCTTAAATGAATTGCCAGCTGTTACTTCTTACTATTACATAAATATAAGTTTCTAAAATTCATTTTTAAACACCAACCTAAATTTAAATCTAGGTTGGCTTACATCCTCTTCTGATCTATAGAACTAAACTAGCACTATGGACACAGATAGCCTACAATGTATATCATATTATAGTATATTATGTTTGAGCATTTATTTATTTTTGTGCCACCATATAATGCAAATATTTGTTTAATAAATAATTAGTTCTGAGTAGAAATGGGTTGAAGTACATCATATTAGTATACGAAGTATTAAGTAATTTGTGGAAAGTATTCAAGAAATTTCAAGTATAAAAGTGCATCACTTTAATAATTAAAAACTAGGTTGTGTTTACAACAAGGTATAGACCTCAAATGGAACATCTGTGTACTTGTTTCAAAATAATTAATTTTAAATACCAATGACTATTTATATTTTGCACCGAATTTGTTTACATTAATATTAAGTAGTAATAGAACGTGAAATATATAAATATAATAAAAATGACTGTTGGTGAATACAACTGGCTGAAGTAACATTTTACTAAGACGTATATTAATATTACATGTACTGTGTTAAATAATTCAAATTTTCACTTGTTTTATACTATTTGGTTTCAAACAAAACAAAAAAATATTGCACATTTATAAACTTACATTTCAACTAATAAATACATCTTTCTTAATTTCAGATTAATTCTCAATTTCATAGAATAAAAACATTTCAATCACTTACATTATTGCCAGTTTTAAATAAAATTCTATAAATTCACTTACATTTATTGCTAGTTTTTTTAAAGAAAATTCTATCAAATTTAACTTACACTTATTGCTAGTCTTTAAAAGAAAATTCTATAAAATTCACTTACACTTAGTGCTAGTTTTTTAAAAGAAAATTATACATTTACAAGTCAACAAGTAATGGATACATCTTTTCTTTTTTTTTAAAAACAATTATATGATTTCTTTTTTTAAACATCCAGATGAATTTTTAATATAATTTTATTTGATTTAAATACTTTAATAATAAAGTAAACCATCAATTATTAAAATTAATTGTTTAAAAATCCTTGCTTTTTAAACCTAAGTAATTGAGTACTTATTGAGGGTTCTCTAATTCATTTTTATAACTTATTTTAAATTAGCAGGTGTGTTAGTTTTGGAAGTGAGAATCTTAAGGAAGTTATTGCAAGCGTAACCTAGGACCTCACAGACCCAGGGGATTAAAATTTATACAGCATATATATAAAAACTATTTTAAAATGTATAC
Organism: Ampullaceana balthica; assembly: GCA_944989445.1. NCBI lineage: Eukaryota > Metazoa > Mollusca > Gastropoda > Lymnaeidae > Ampullaceana > Ampullaceana balthica. Next base: position 134,580 of record CALYLW010000122.1, read on the forward strand.
TTCCCAGAGGCGTAACTAGGTTTTTGGCGCCATTGGCTAATTTATTTTTGGCGCCCTTGATAAATTGACATGTTTCAGCTTTGCGATTTTTTCATTATGTTAGAAAAAATAATTGAATTTCTCTTATTTTATTTATGACAATAATTCTGTAGTCTGACAGTGACAGTCATACAACGTGAATATAAAAAATGTATCAGACTGGAACAAAACTAATTTGCAGTTTATTATTTACTAAATAATACCAAATAAATTGGTGATTTTACAAATTTACAGTCTTTCTTTTAAAAAGAAAAATCTTACTCCCCCATCCCACTGTGGAGGGAGTAAAGTGGGGAAGGGAAGGTGTCTCCTCTCACGGGCTTGTGCCAGCATGTCAAAGCAAGTTGGCTTCCTTTCATATGAAACATAGACACCGCATCTCTTTCCTGTTAAGCCTACTAGCCGGTATGGCTGTTCCCCCCAACCTCTCAATATCTACATTGTCCTAGATTAATCGGCACCTATTACCCCATTTTCCTTAACTCAAAAGCTCCGTAAGTGGAATTTTTGTTTCGAGTCCTTTGAAGTTCGACTTAGAGAGGTCCGACTGTATTTATTTAAATAAAAATTTAAAAATTAGATATTTAGTGGCGCCCTTTTGAGCTGGCGCCCTTGGCAACTGCCCCGATGCCAACCCGTTGTTACACCACTGATACTTCCAATATAATATAATCAATACACAAACAAACAAATTTTCATGACACCTGTTCTAAAGTTTTGCAATCTTAGCAAATTGATTTTTTTTATTACTCAATAAACTCTCAAACAACAACACAGGATTCCTATATCAGCTTGAATCACGATGGGACATTAAACTATTTCCTGCACTCTCAAGCATATGTTCCTGTACAAGAGGTCCAGGGCAGTGTCAATCTAAAAAAATCAAATTACTGTACTATAATTATTTATGTATTTGAACCCACCACTACTTATGAATCGTTTCATTGAGTTTATTGATTACTATAAATATGGTGTCATCTTAATCATACTTAAAACTTTTAAAGCCCCAAAGCGCGATAATGCGCGCCTTGCCTCTAATCCCAAAGCACGGTAAAGCGCACCTCGATGTAGCTCTCTTAAGTAATGAAATCTTAGAAAGTAGAAACTCTTCATTTAGTGAGAGAAGCTTTAGTCGACTTCGGGAAATGTCGGTGTTTGCTTTCGCAAATGTGCTTTTGCTTGTCTCGCGAAGTTTTGTAATAGTTTTTACCGCTTTTTTTTTGTTGAAGATGTGATTTTGTTATACTGATACTTTTCTGTAAAAATAAAAGTACTAAGTACTAAACTACAGGTAAAATAGTGCTAAACTCAAGATGGTCTTTTGGATACGCAAAATAACCATTTTCTGTAAGCTTATCCAAAAAAAGGTGAAGTCCGTATGACAATAAATACATTTTCAGCAATTTTTTAAATTCATAACCAATTGATCACAATAAATGTGAAATCCTTACTGGACTGAGGCGTAAGTTTACAGAAAACCTTATGGGGCTTTAAAAGTTAAATTAATAGATCTAAAATAAGTTTTTTTTTAATAAGGACATAATAAATAACAAATCAGGTGGAGCTGAACTCTGTACATGATAAAATGAAAAAACAGACTCACTGGCTCACATGACAACACACAATGCTAGCCACAACATAACTTAACATAAAAATCTAGGAACCCTAGAGTTCACATACTTTTAAACAGGATTTTTTCTGATGGCCTCAATGAACTTGACTGTGAAGAAGTCCACAGGGACAGACATGACTGTAACCACAGTGATGGCTATCACCAGAGGGAGGTGTTGCTCATTCTGAATGCCAAGTTCATGTTTTCTCACGAAATTCAAACTGACTCTGATGTTGTTTTGTAAAAGAGTGGGGGATATTTGGTAATAAAGTGATTACAATAGAATATTTAAATACTTTTTTCTTGTTTCTTTGTTGTTTTGTTCCATGTGCTTCTGTGCTCGTGAGTGTGAATGTTATAAATACTATAGGATCCCCATTTTGTGAAATATTTTTAGAGGCTGCACAATAAAATCTAAGTTCATATTAAAATAAATATTTTTCAAAGAGTCAATCTCTTGTTTTTTTCTTATTAATTACCTGCACATATACCGACTAACAGCTACTGGGATGGCAACAGAGGCTATCAAATCAAATATTAATGTTTCCAAGGCTCCATGCTTCATGTTGTGAGGACAGCTCTATAGACGGAGGAGAAGATTTTTAACATTTCATATATCTATTATTACAGACTTGCTTCTTTACCTACATTTGACATGAGTCCTGGTGTTTTTAATTTTTTTTATTAGTGCTGCATCTTTAAAATTGTACATTCTTGCATCTCCATCTAATTTTTAAAAAAATTAAAAACATTTCCTGTAATATTCACTCTAAAATAATAAGAAAAAAAAATGTTGCAAGGTCTCTCTCCCACTACCCACCTTTATTTCAGTATGACAGTAGATATTGGTGACAACATGGGCCAGTATGAATGTAACACCAGTGATGTACATATATTTGCGCATCTCACTGAACTTGCAATACACAGCCTGAGCAAAGGCAATGCACAAGCCTGGGGAAAGGGAGGCGAATTCATTTAGTAAGCATTTGTGTCACTCGCTTAAAACAATTTTATCATATCCATCAAGTTTCAGTCTGGTTAGCATGTTATTGATAGAGACAAAAGATGGTTGGGATCAATCAGTATCAGAGGCTTTCATATTTAGTCATTTAAAAACAAATACTTAATTTCATTTAAGTAATAGGTAAGCAAAAGATTGGGATTTGAACTACTCGTAAACACCCAAGAAAAAGACCTCACTAGACAATCCTTAACATGGATCACCCAGGTAGATGGAAAGATAGGAATCACCAAGAATACACAGAGACTCATGCTGAAGACAGACACACAAAGTATGGGAAACAGCGGGAAACAACTTGAAAGTAATCAAGCAGACGACCGAAATGTGTGGGAAAACTCTTATAAGACATTTAGGCAGGTTAAAAGGCAAAACAAGTAAATAATTTACCCAGGAAACGAATAGGTGCCTCGGTATAGGGATCTGTCACAACTGTACTCATTTGAAAACTTTGGCACGATCAGGGCTTGGAGGTTTCTGAAAGTGAAAGCTATCAACACTCAATTGTCATGTTGGAAAAATGATTTAAAATTTCCCTGGTCTGTACTTTTAAAGCATATTTTATAGTGAGGGGCACTGCCTCCCACTCCCAAACCCCTTGGTAGGTCAACACCCCCACCTCTACATTCATAGATCAGGGCATTGATTGATTAATCTTATCATATTCAATAGTTAATAGTTTACCTGTTTTTATTACTTTGCTATTCACATACTATTACACAAATGCCAATCTTTCTTCCTTGTGTCACTTGTGTGAAATTCTAAAATATTAGGGATGAAAATGAATGGGCTTAAATTCGCTTCAAGAAAATAAAAAGATTGCATAAAATTACCAAGCAACATCACTAAACTAAATAATACTAAATATAACACTTGTACTAAAACACGACCATGTCAAGAGATAAGAGCCACCTATATTGAAGTATATTGGGTACTTTGAAAGAACATTTTAACAATTATTAATATATATTGTCATCGCCAAATAGTCGATAATAAAAATATTAATAATATTTCATTTTAAAGGCATTGTCAAAAACATCTATTTACCTTTTTTTTCTTTTATAGAAGTGGAGCTATTATTTTTCGACATCTTATCTTAACAGACGATCCTTCTATGCAGAAGATAATTGCGTCCACAGACCATGACAGATGATCTGTTGGCAAGTGATGCAGCGTTCACAGGCCACGGCTTGCTCTCAGTCTCAATCATACACTACATTACTTACTGTACACAGTACACTTCAGTACATTGTACAGTACAATACAGACAGGACAGTGTACAGTACAGTTCAGTACAGTAACTGAACTGTAACTTTCTTTTAAACTTTACTTTATAAAATAAAACTATTTGTTATTTAATAAAGTAAAGTATTAAAAGCAGACCTGAATGTAAGCCTTAAGCAGATTGTCTGAACTTTATTTTGTCATGGACATGACACACCGCGCGTAGCGCGGTCAAGCGCAGGAGGCGCAAAATACTAGTGGGGGTCCGGGGGCATGCCCCCCCGGAAATTTTTTTGGAATTAACAGATTAAAACACCCAATTTAATGCTATCCTGAAAAGAAAATGCAGATTAATTTATATCAATAAATGATATCATGCTTCAATATTATGTAGATTGTTAACATCAAACAAAGTAATTATAAAGTAATAAAGGGAAAACATGAAAATGACTGATCTAAGTCTAAGTCATATGGCTATATTCTGAAAAATAATAATGTATATTTAGTTGAACCATGGAATGACACCATGCTGCATCATTATTTAAAAGATGCACACAAAAAAAAAGTTAATGTGAAGTAGTAAAAAGAAAACTTCCTTATCCCATACGGCCACAGACTGTGTGTGTCTTTTTTATGAAGGCTGAAGCCACTGAAGGATTTGCCTTTCTAATTCTACTTTCTTGCTATAATCAAGTCTACAATCACAGCATGGGGGGCGCCACAGGGTGGGCCAGGTGGGCCATGGCCCACCCAATTTTTAGAGCTAATGGGCCACAATGTATTTGGCCCACCCAAAAAATCAACTGAAACCAATAATAGGGCAACTGTTTAATTTCTTCTTTTTTATAAGTTGGCTAATTTTTTAGTACTAAATAACATTACGATTTTGAAAAAAAATCAGTCCGCCACAGAAACCAGGCACTACCCCCGTCTCCCTCCCCATCCCCTCCCCCCCCATTCTCTCAGACCATATCGCATCAGTCCCTCACCCGGCAGAGTGGAGTTTTGACCATTGGAATGCGGCGATCGCTGGTCGCGTTAGCGCCGAACAAAAGCTCAAGTTTAAGTACCAGCAATTCCGACCCGGGTCCCGAGACGTCATGGGCAGTGGTCAATGAGTGGCATTTTAAGTTGCATCCAGGTGGGACAAGGGAACAGGAGAATGTCAACAGTATTTTATAGAGGCCAGGGAAAAACATGAATGGAACGAATTTTTACGACTTGGGCCTGAGGATGATCTCCAATGTCACCCACATTCCTCTGACTACCAATATAAGGGGATGTCTGTGGGAGACAAGGGAGAGAGAGAGTCAATCAGCTCCTGGAGAAAAAAAAACTATGAAGCGTTTCCTCACGCAATCCACTCAACCGGAAATACCGAGTAAAAAAGTTGGAAACGTCGTCTCATCTGATGTTATTATGGACGATGTTGATACCAAGGATCTAACTGATTGCCCAGATGATACGTTGTTAAGCCAGGCTGCTCGTGATTACAGTGGACGTCGTCAACAACCGCAGGCAAAATGGTTTAGCAGTCATCCATGGCTGCGCATATCACGTCAACGGAAAGTTCTGCTTTGCAGCTGGTGTCGTGAAATGGGCAACAAGCGTCTTGTTGGAGCATGTAAAGTCGAGTCCGCGTTCATTGACAAGGGATTCAACAACTGGAAAGACGGATCCCAGAAGCTGGATGAAGACGCAGCGTCTTCATCTCACAGAGCAGCGGCCGAATACGTGAGTAATAGAAACAAAACGTCTGTTGCCAAGCAGCTAAGTTGTCAGCTCGCTAAAGAACAGCAAGTCAATCGGAATAGGTTGATCATTCAGCTGAACAGTCTAATGTTCCTCATGCGACAAGGGCTGGCGATTCGTCGAGGTAAAGATTGTTAATTGGAATTGGATGGTGTCATTTCATGGTTCAACTAAATATACATTATTATTTTTCAGAATATAGCCATATGACTTAGATCAGTCATTTTCATTTTTTCCCTTTATTTCTCTTATTTTTTATGTTAACAATCTACGTAATATTGAAGCATGATGTAATTTATTTATATAAATTAATCTGCATTTTCTTTTCAGGATAGCTCTAAATTGAGTCTTTTAATCTGTTAATTCACAAAAAAAATCCGGGGGGGCATGCCCCCGGACCCCCACTAGTGTTTTGCGCCTCCGGCGCTTGACCGCGCTACGCGCGGTGTGTCATGTCCATCAAAAGATAGGAAGAGACCCAGGGTTCAAGGCCCTATTTAAGGCAAGGGTATCTAATTAAAACTAATTTATGTTACCAACTTGGCCCACCCAATATTTTGCTCATGGCGCCCCCCATGAATCACAGTAAACACAAACAACTACACCGGGTTTATTTAATTGTCGCACATATTTTGATAGATAATCTCCATTACTGTCTTTTTCTTCGAGCCAGTCCCATCGAAACTTATTCCTTAATCCATTTTCGATCGCTTATCTATTTACGATCGATAACCTTAAAGGCATCCATCTTGAAACGAATATGCGCTAGTTCATCACTTTTCGTATTCGCATTATTTTATTAATGCCGACAATCATTGTCGGCAAGCCGACGTCGGCAGCTATCGAAGTCTAGGGCCAAGATAAATTTCCGACACTGATTGTCGGCAGACGAGTCGCGCTAGAAAGGTCACATTAAATCATCACGGAGATTATTCTGGCGCTATTATGGGTTGTTAAGTAGGTTATTGATGGAAAAAAAAGTATTACATTTGTTAATATATTTTTCGCAGATTATTTATATTTAAAAAAAATTCCCGTCCTTGTCGCTATTGTCGGCCGAAATGCAGGTCTGTAAAAGAATTATGAAATCAAATGGGCGCTCATACACCAATCAACAACCCAACCATGCATTCTGATAAGTCCGGAAAAGGTTACATTTTACCAAAACATTAAATAAAAATAAAAGAAATGAAGAAAAAAGTTTTCAAACCTCCCGCTGTTAAATTCGAGCAGCAGACGTGGGAGATAGTCCCATCACACGCATTTTATTAATCCACGTAGTGAAATAGTACGGCATTTTATGGATAATTTACCATATTCTACAAATAAATTATAAATTTTATACAATTTTTACAATATGTAACTTATTTGAAAAATATAAGCATTTTCATTATATTTATAAATGACATTTTAATAATGTATTTTATCGGGTGTATTGATATAAATACAAACATAAACAAAAGAAATCAACTCTTTAATTTAAGTGATATAGAAAGACAGTGACTATAGGCCCGGCGACCGGATCAATAGAAAGTGGTCTATACTCTATACGATTAATATAACGAAAGCTTGCAATAAATACAAAAAAATATATGTCAATGTCAAATATTGAAATTTACAACCAAGATTATTTGCCATTAACTTTTTCCCCCCTCGTGGGAGATGCTGATCTTCTATCGAGCGCCTCCCCAGCCGGCGGATAGGGGAAAGCCCACCAGATATGGAGGGTACCGGGGAAATAAAATACCCGGGGTGGACCAAAATCAGCCCTACTGCCTTGTAGGAAGTGGAGGGATCCACAAAGGCTAGGGACCTAACCCGAACAAAGGCAGCTACCCATTGAGCTGTGAGGGGCAACCCCCCAAGTGATTGTGCGCAAGGCCAACAACCCTGCCATGTAAAAAATCATAGTTACAAAAACACCGAAAAGAGTAACAAAAGACATTTCAGTCCTGGGAGAGGATGGATTCCTTGAGGAGGAAAATATGACGCCTAATAGTGAAAGCCAAAAACTGGAAGCTATTAGGCCGACAACCATCATTTCTACCAGGACTACCACCGTCATTGGAGCTTGCAATGTCCGCACCATGTACGAGGCTGGTAAAGCTGCACAAATAGCCGCTGAGATGAGGAACTATAAGCTCACCATTCTCGGAATTAGTGAAGCTAGATGGACGGGATGGGGACAGAAGAGATTAATCTCAGGAGAGATGGTGTTATTTTCGGGACACGAAGAAGACGATGCCCCACACACCCTGGGTGTTGCTATGATGCTATCAAGGGCAGCGCAAGGAGCACTCATTGGATGGGAGGCCCATGGACCTAGAATTCTTTTAGCAACCTTTCGAACAAAGAAACGTAGCATCAACCTAGATGTTATACAATGCTACGCACCAACTAATGAAAGTGAGGAAGGAGACAAAGAAGAATTCTACAATAGAGTAATGACCATATTCCAGGGTCGCCCACGGAGGAACATCGTCGTCCTCATGGGAGACTTTAATGCCAAGATCGGCAATAGCAACACAGGGTACGAAGAGGTTATGGGACAGCAAGGGATAGGCGAGATGAACGACAATGGTGAGAGGTTTGCTGACCTATGTGCCGCAGCAGACCTGGTCATAGGGGGGAGTATTTTCCAGCACAAGAGGATTCACAAAGCTACATGGGTCTCACCGGACATGAGAACGATGAACCAAATAGACCATGTATGTATTTCTAAAAAATTCAGGCGATCTCTCCAAGACGTACGTGTTAAGAGGGGAGCTGATGTTGCCTCAGATCACCATCTTCTTGTGGCCAGGATGAAATTAAAACTAAAGAGACATTATACCGAGCAAACAGCATACAGGACTCGGTATAATACCTCCCTCCTGAAGGACCAAGCCAAAAAGGAAGAATTCAAAATCTCACTATTCAATAAGTTCCAAGTCCTACAAGAAATACTGGAAGATGAAACCACCGAAGGGAAATGGCAAAGCATGAAAGAAACAGTACAGTCAACATGCCAAGAAGTGCTAGGAAACAGGAAACAGGCACACAAAGAATGGATGACAGCAGGTACGCTGAGTAAAATAGAAGAAAGGAAAAGAAAGAAAGCAGAAGTGAATAACAGCCGCACCCGAGCACAGAAAAACAAGGCCCAGAAGGAGTATGCAGATGCAAATAAGGAAGTTAAGAAAAGCATCAAGAGGGACAAGAAGGAATTTGTTGATAAACTTGCTAAAGAAGCAGAGGATGCAGCTCACCAGGGGAACATGAGAGAACTGTTTGATACCATTAAGACGCTGTCAGGGAAATTTAGCAAGGTAGAGAGACCAGTAAAGGACAAAATGGGAAACACCATACCAAGTGAGGAGCAACAGAGAGGGAGATGGAAGGAGCACTTTGAAGAGCTCCTAAACAGGCCTGAACCAAGGAATCCACCAGATATTCAACCAGCCGATAATGACCTACTAATTGACTGTAATAGTCCCACCAAAGAAGAGATTAGCAGGGCCATTAAACAACTCAGAAATGGAAAGGCTGCGGGACCTGATGGCATCCCAGCAGAGGCACTGAAGGCGGACTTGGAAACCAGTGTGGAAATGCTGCACCCTCTGTTTATGAAGATATGGGAAGAGGAGCAAGTTCCTTCCGATTGGAAAGAGGGATACCTTATCAAGATCCCAAAGAAGGGAGACTTAAGCTCCTGCTCGAACTACAGGGGGATCACCCTGCTGTCCATCCCAGGAAAGGTTTTCAACCGTGTACTACTTAACAGGATGAAAAACGCTGTAGACCCTCTGTTGCGGGACGAACAAGCTGGCTTTCGCACCAACAGATCCTGCACGGACCAGATAGCGACACTGCGCATCATTCTAGAGCAGTCACTAGAGTGGAACTCACCGCTCTATGTCAACTTTGTTGACTATGAAAAAGCCTTCGACAGTGTTGACAGGCAAACCTTGTGGAGATTGCTAAGGCATTACGGGGTGCCACAGAAGATTACGGATATAATCAGAAACATGTACGAAGGGATAAACTGCCGAGTTATCCATGGCCAGCAGGTGACAGATGCGTTCCAGGTGAAGACTGGTGTGAGACAAGGTTGCTTGCTGTCACCATTCCTCTTCCTGTTAGCCATTGACTGGGTGATGAAAACATCTACACAGCAGAAAAGGAATGGCATCCAATGGACCTTGTGGGATCAACTGGATGATCTTGACTTTGCTGATGATCTTGCCCTTCTTGCACATACCCAACAACAGATGCAGGAGAAAACAAACATTGTCGCAGCCACTTCTGCTAGCATGGGTCTCAACATTCACAAAGGGAAGAGTAAAATCCTCAAGGTTAATGCCACCAGTACATCACCCATTATGCTTGAAGGAGAAGCCCTTGAGGAGGTGGACAGTTTTGTTTACCTTGGCAGCGTGGTAGATAAGCAAGGTGGTACAGATGCGGACGTCAAAATAAGGATCGGAAAAGCAAGAGCAGCCTTCCAGCAACTCAAGAATGTTTGGGTCTCTAACAACTTAGGCAGCAAGTTAAAAGTAAGGATTTTTAACGCTATGGTAAAACCTGTGCTGCTATATGGAGCCGAGACATGGAGAACAACGGCCGTAAACTTGACCAGAATCCAGTCCTTCATCAACAACTGTTTAAGAAGGATTCTCAGAATTCACTGGCCAGACAAAATCAGCAACCAGGAACTGTGGCAGCGGACAAAACAGAAGCCCATTGAGGAAGAGATTCTCCAGAAGCGGTGGAGGTGGATTGGTCATACACTAAGGAAACCTGCTCCTAACACAACAAAGCAAGCCCTGAAATGGAACCCACAGGGTAAGCGGAAAAGAGGCCGTCCAAGAAACACTTGGCGCCGAGAATTGGAGGCAGACATCAAGAGAATTGGCCATGAATGGAAGATCCTGGAGAAGCTGGCCCAGGATAGAGATGCCTGGAGGTCTCTCGTAGGTGGCCTATGCCCTTGGAGGAATCGCAGACGCCGACGATGATCGGTAGATGCCCCTCATGGACGAGAAGGCTCAACAACTTTTGCCCCCCTTTAAAACTGTATTCAATTATTTTAAAAAAAAATATTACATGTTACATATGCACAAATGTTATTCAAGTTATTCTTTATTTTCCGAAATATTCAACTTATGTTTACCAATCAAAAGTTAAAAAATACCTTTACGCCATAAAATTCTCAGATCAAGATGTACGCATTTAAGGAGTTCTTTTCGGTGCTCGAGTGTCTTTTATTAACGCAATTCCCAAAGGAAATTGCGTTTATAGATTAGAAATGTCTGGCCAGTCTTTTCGAGCTTTGAACAGAAACTCTTCCTTAACCATACCAGATAGAGGGTTCGGGTCTTTTGCAAATGTGTTAAGGAGGTTCCAAGTATGTGCACGGGCCAAAAAAATTACCGAAAAGGTTTATTGGATTTCCTGGAAATTTTTTTTAAAAAACGAAAAAATATCAGTACTTTGTCAATTTCTCGCCAACCATAACACCTATCGGGTTGAAACAAACGCCAAACGATAGCTAATCATATTTAGAACAATGTTGGAGAAGGAATTTTTTTCAAATCTCTTCTGGTTCGACTCCAGTAATTTTAGCAGCAATTTGTATATAGCAATTGTTTTGTTTACTCTCACAATTATTGATTTGAAATGACTTTTAATGTAATCTAGAATGATAGTTAATGGGTTTTCCCCGCTTTGCGAATGTTAGACTTTAGCGCGGTGCGGATTATGACACATTCTTGGTGTGACTCTAGAATGATTTCCCTTGAGGAAAAAAAATCGGAAATTCTTTGTTGGAAATTACAAATACTCATTGGAGTTTTTATTACTTGTTTATTCTATTATTGATTATTTCGATTTCATAAGCTTCGTTGCTTCCAAACTAACTTCAAGGTAATCCCTAAAAAAAATTAAATATTTAAATTTTAAAAAAATTCCAGCAAATCGACATATGTAACGTTATGAGAGTCCCCTTTAGCAAACTTTAAATATTATGCCTTAATTTTCCAATTGTTTGGACATTTTCGTGTGGTTTTTTAATCTTAAATATATCTCAGCATCGTAATGATTTAAAATTTCCTCACTAAGAAAATATTATGAAGCACTTCGAAGAAGCCTGATCATTGAGGAATTCAACTGCATCATTTGAATTTGGATTTCTGAAATGACTGCATCTGAATCACCATAAAACAGCTGAATTACCATGCAGCTAGCAGTCAAATAATCTTGTGGTTTATTTTTAGAGGTGGTTTATTGTTGGAAGCAAAAATTGATTGCTTTTTATAACTTCTGCTTCTAGAGTCTACAATCTAGACACTTAAGAGTAGAGCTCTTTGAGATTTTAAGCCAGATTTATATATTTTAAAAAAAATTGTTTGATATTTTCCAAATTTTAGTGTGAAAAAGAGTTAGCAACAAATTTTTTGAGAGAGCTAAAATAAGAAAACGAACTTTCTATGAATTGAAATGTGTTGTTTTTCTATAACCACTGGCTGGGGGGGGGGTCAATTAAAAAATATATATATTGTCTACAAGAGGATGATGCACTATGTCTGATTTCATTCCAAAAGCAGGAGCTAAAACATATCTTAATTTTTACCACTCCGACGTTAATGTAGTTTGAGTTAATAATTTAAAAGTTAAAGATTGATTATTTTTATGTCACGCACCGTCACGTAATTGTACTATTATCTATAATGTTTCCTTAATAAATTTTGGAGAAACAGTTATCTAAGAAATGTCAAAAGTTTGCACCTTAATTTTTATTATTTTCTTAATATTCAAAGAGTCATGTTTCATTTCCACCATAAAATTGTGTAATTATTTATTTAAATGATTTAAGTGTATACTTTTGGTAATTAGAGTGTCCAAAGTCAAGGGTCACGGTTCATCGTCAACACTAGTATGTATTTTCATTTCTGATAGATATCAACATGTAAAATTCTAAAGTACAGTGAATAATAAAATTCACGTACACTCTAAATCAGTAAATAATTAATAATCAAGTACCCACGTCGTACAAGTCAGATTGTAATTGTTGGTAATTAGTTGATAAAATTAGTAGACCCTGGTAATTACAGGCCTGTATCACTTACTAGTACTAGTATCACCTGTAAATTCTGTAAATTACTAGAACACATAATATATAGTAGAATAGTTAACCACCTTGACAAATATAATGCCCTATGCCCACATCAACACGGCTTTAGAAAAAACAGATCATGTGAAACACAATTAATAGGTTTAATAGATGAACTATCAAAAGGATTGGACAAAAATGATCAAATAGATACAATATTACTAGACTTCTCAAAAGCATTTGACAAAGTTCACCACCTTAGTTTACTTACAAAACTTAACTACTTTGGAATCTCAGGTTCCTTACATCACTGGATCCAAGACTTCCTTTTGGGCAGGGAGCAAACTGTAATAATTAATGGATCTAAATCTGCACCAATAAAGGTTAACTCAGGAGTTCCACAAGGAACTGTTCTAGGTCCCTTACTCTTTTTAATTTATATAAATGATTTACCCAACAACATCTCAACAGGTACAAAAGTTAGGCTATTTGCTGATGATTGTATAATCTATAGAACAATTAAATCAGAACAAGATAGCAAAATTTTACAAAAAGACTTAGATGAATTGATAAAATGGGAAACTAACTGGAGTATGTCTTTCCATCCAGAAAAGTGTCAACTGTTAAGAGTAACAAAGAAAAAGAAACAAATAAATTCAAAATATTACATTCATGGAAAAGAACTGACCCAAACTAAAGATGCAAAATACTTAGGAGTCTTAATAAATGAGAAACTATCATGGAATCCCCATGTCAATGAAGTTATTAAAAAATCAAACAAAACCTTAGGCTTTATAAAAAGGAACTTTAACAAATGTAATAGAGATATAAAACTAAAATGCTACCTCACTTTGGTGAGACCTGCACTAGAATATGCATCTTCTGTATGGGACCCATCCACCAAAGAAAACATTGATAAACTAGAACAAATTCAAAAAAGAGCTGCCAGATTCATTACTGGAGAATATTCGAAACTGACAAGAGTAACACCATTAGTTAAATCATTAAACCTTGAAACACTAGAGGATAGAAGAACCAAGAGCAAAGTAGTAATCATACATAAAGCAATTAATTCTAATTTAGAAATACAACACAAAGATAACTTAATACAACCCTCAGATAGACATAAGGATAAAAACACCTTTCTTATTCCGTATGCAAGAACAAACACATACAAGTTTTCCTTCTTCCCGTCCGGAATTCGGGCGTGGAATGGGTTGCCTGAAGAATCCAGGAAAACCAACACTTTATCAACATTTAAATCTCTAATAAAAATGCAGGACTAAACACAAACCATAGATAAGCGTAGGACGCAATAATCTTCTGTATAGAAGGAGCGTCTGTAAACAGATAAGATAAGATAAGATAAAGATATAAATATATAATTATATTTATATGCCTGTTTATAAATTTAATATAATTTATAATATTTATAATAATTATATTATAATTTATATTAATAATAATAATTATTAACTAATTACTATTATAGTTTAACTATTTATTAGTATTTAATTTATTTATTACTATTAATTACTATTTAAAATTTATTATGACTATTTTAGTACTATTACCGTATTATTATTAGTTTAGTATTAGTCTAATACTATTATTAGTATTAGGCATTTAGTTTAAGTTTATTTAATAGTGGTTAATAAATATGAATAATAATTGAATAATAAGTAATACTAAGGGCCTTCCATAAAGTATGTCACGCTCCAAAGGGGGGTGGGGGAGGGGGTGTAAGAAAGTGGGACACTTTGACTTTGTGACAGGGGGCTGAGGGGGGGGGGTCAGGCCATGTGTGATGTCACACATTTGTTTATTTTTATTTTTTTCTAAATTATTTATATTTTTTAGTAGAATTTAAATAGCTTTAAAAATAATTTTCAACAATTTTGTGAAACATTAGAATTAGTTTTATGTCAAAATAGCATGAAATGCGTATCTCCTGAATGTGTTGTTCACAAATCTGAATTGGATGCAGCAGGACAGATATCGAAGGATCAGGAATGGTTTGACAATCATCTTCGCACCAGCCAATATTACACTCAAATTGTGAAATATCAGGACATAAAATGTTGCGACAAAGTACGAAGCTTATCTTTCAATGTTTTACCTTCAGAATTACTCCGTCTCAAATCCCAATCAACCAAACAATTGATGGACTCAAAGCTTCAGAAAGTGAAGATGCAGATTCTCTAAATTTCCTTCCTTGTTTGTACCAAAAACTCTCAAATTTGATGACATTATACCAAGATCAACAGGAGTTTTAAAAGTACAACCTTATGATTACCAGCTTATTTTATCGACTTTGCAAAGTATGTCACTTATATTTTGCCTCACAATCAATGTTGAAGAAACATACAGGACAACACAGAGCTCGGGCTCAGGAGAATGTGCCCACCCAAACTGTTCAAGAATCAACTCCGATAAAACGCATCCGTCCTTAGAGAATTGCTTCTAGAAGGCAAAGAGAACCAATTGCAGTTATTTCCAGAAGAGAAAATGCACATACAGAGGCTGTTGAGTGGCTAGATGAGTACGAGTTGATCTATCTGCAATAATCCTTCCAGGAAACGATGATGGTGAAAGATTGATGTCAGTCGTAACTATGGATGAACACTTCACTTCACCGTTGTAAGATGATGTCCAGTGAATATTTTTGAATGAAACATAATTCATTGGACCATAATAAACAGATTCAATATAGCACAAAAGTTGGTCACATAATTTGTCAATCTAGTCTTTTTTTAGTCAAATTGTTTTGTTTCCTTTTTATTATTTAATCTCTGGTTGAGGTCAAGTTTCGCTAATCTACTTCTTATCCTGTGTCAATAGAATGCACAATCGGAAGATTATCTAAAAATTGACCTCACCCATTGTAAATGAAAAGGTAGCAGACAAATGATGTGTATTATATATTTGTCAAGTCTAATTTTTGCTATTTTTGTTTTCAAATTTGATCTAGATTGAGTTAATGTTTCATTGAATAACTATGACAACTGTTGACAATTAACTATTCTACTATTAAAGTTATTTTAATAATCTGATAGTTCTTTTAAGTGGGGGCGTACGGGATTACGGCTCCAGCTCCGGCAAATCTGGCTCCGGCATGATTTCACTTCATAAATCCGGCTGGCCGGTAGCTCCCTAATTTATATATATATTCATAATGGCTCGGGATAATCCGGAATCCGGCCATTTTAACAAATCTGGTTCCGGCTGCAGCTGGATTTCACTTCATAAATCCGGCCAAATTAAGCTCCGGCCGGATTTCAAAATTTTGAATCCGGTACATCCCTACTTTTAAGTGGAAATTTTATAGTTTAAACAGTATAATAGTGAAGTGTATTTTAAGTATTACATAAAATATTTTAATTAGGTGTTAATTAAAACTATTTTTCGAAAGTGTGACGTACTTTAGGGGGGGGGGTCCCAAGATTTGTGACAGGGGGGAGGGGGGTCAAAAATAGCGTGACGTACTTTATGGACGGCCCCCTAATTACTAACTTAACTGTAGTATTAGTTGTCATTGTTATTTATTATTATTAGTATTACACTTAGTCATGACATGAGTCATAGTCTTAGTCTTAGTACTCTTACTGAACTTACTCTTAGTTATTAGACTAACTAACTAATAAATTATAGTTACAGTTATAATTAGTAGTAGTACTTCATACCCAAGTAAGTAAAATGTTAGAAAAATGTAGTAACAAGACCAAACATGAACTGAATTATTGGCATCTTCTTATATTTTATTTACGTCTGTCCTAAACTTTAAAAATAAATTATAAAATTAATAATAAGAGCCATTACCAACAACCCCTTGGTTTTTCTTTCTTAGGGAAGGTGACTCGATGACGATTGACATTTTCTAAGTTTTAGACTTAGCTCATCACACTTTGATTTATTATAACTTTTGAAAGGAGCTTTTGCTTTCAACAAAATAAATTGATTTGGGTTATACAATGAATTAAAAACAACTTGAAGTTAACCACTATACACTTGAGCCCCCAAGAAATTTAGATTATGCTATTTATCTACATACCGATCAATAAGAATATAATCCTTCACTGCTCGAACACAAAACTTCCATACAAATGGTACCAGCGTGGTCGACAAAATTTACCCTCTGCGTCACTGATGACAAATTACACAAATATTCAAAAATGGGTGACGTAAAACACAAAAAGCCATCGTCATCGCTTACGCCCGTACAGAAAAACTGAAACGGTATTTGCGATTTTTTTTCGACATGCGCAGAACAATGCACGAACGGCTATCGAAGTACCTAGAATTAGTAATTAGAGTTAGACTAGACCAGGGGTGGCCAGACCTGTAGTGACTGAGACTGAGAGCCATTTTAGAATATACAAAAAATGTTGCAGCATTGAAATTGAAGCACTATGGATCATTAATCCTGCCTTGGAAATCTAACAGTTACTGTTAAATTTAATTTATTTTTTGGGGAAATTATTTAGGCCTATCTTATTCTAATTCAAACAGATGAAATACAGATGCTCTCTTTTCACTTTACTACACATAAATTGCTTCTTGCTTGGCCTGTGAACTGCTTACGTTGTTATTCTTATCGAAACTGTCCCTCCCCCACTACACGTTTTTTATTATTAATGTTGCTGAGTGAAAAAAAAAGGAGTGTCATGCAGTTTGGGCCGCGTTATTTTCTTTTATTTCACAAGCTAATCTACTTCTTACATAATAAAATGTTAGTCTAAAAGTTATTTACTTGTGATGAGCTAAAAGAAATTAATTTTTTCATGCTTGGGGAATGACCAACTGACATATATAGGACTCCCGCAGAATGAGACTCCCTGGGGTGATATTGAGACTGAAAAGTGTCTTTGCCTTAGCATCCATTCTGATTCTAATCTGTTTCAAATGTTTAAATCTTCACTTGAAATAATTGTTCACAGCTTGGCCCAATGAAACCAAACTGACTCTATCTTTACAGAGTATTTCCTTTTGAACCATGGCAGGGAGAGGATTGGTGGAGGCGGAGTGTGGTGGGCCAAACTCTCTAGTAAAGCTCTCTTCACACTTTATTCAAGATCGGGGTTTGAAGCAGGTGAGTAAAGTCTTGTAAATTTTGTCTGTTTCAACAAATATTTTGTCAATAAATTAGACTTGTA
This sequence comes from Ampullaceana balthica, assembly GCA_944989445.1. Classification (NCBI taxonomy): domain Eukaryota; kingdom Metazoa; phylum Mollusca; class Gastropoda; family Lymnaeidae; genus Ampullaceana; species Ampullaceana balthica. Next base: position 152,468 of record CALYLW010000122.1, read on the forward strand.
TTTTTAAATCCTTTATATTAACTCGTGGTGTCTGCGGCCGACCGACCGACCTTGCTTGCTTGCTTGCTTGTCGCCAAAACTTTTGATCGATTTTTAACCCACTTGCTCGCAAGATAGCGAGCTGAAATTTTGCAGGCAGTTTCGTACCGATGATAAAAACAATGTATCAAAATTTCAGATCGATCGCATGTACCGTAATTAAATTATTGATTTTTTAGATTATTTTATTTATTCCTATGTATCATGCTATTTTTTGAGATAGAGCGTCGCGGTGCGTATTATATTGAACAACCTTTCTGTCGCGCAATAAGGTGCGTATTTTATTGACAGCTCTTTTTATAAACATATTCCTGATCGGTGCGCATTATATTAAACATGTTTTACGACACAACTGCAATTTTGTATTTCTGGATGGTCTGGCGCTGCGTATTATAATGAACATTCTTTTAATTACTTCTCGTACATAAAGGATTTATAGTCAAAAACTTGGTTTTTTACGGGTTTTTCTTATTAAATGTTAAGTGGATTTTTTGTTACCTTTTACAGTAAAAATTTAAATACTTGCTAGCAGGATCTATAAAACATAAACATAAAATTTAAATATTTGCCAGCAGGATCTCTAAAATATAAACATAAAATTTAAATACTTGCTAGCAGGATCTATAAAATATAAACATTAAATTTAAATACTTGCCAGCAGGATCTATAAAATATAAACATAAAATTTAAATACTTGCTAGCAGGATCTCTAAAATATAAACATAAAATTTCAGCTTGGGAGGTTGAAAAGAAACATTGTTGTTGTGAGACAGGGATATCTTGTCAAAACTCTTTATTATAAATGTAAAAGGTGACATATTTTTTATAAACTAAAAAAACGTGAATTATATTTTGAGTTATGTCAGTTACAGTAAATGTATAAAATATAAACAGGGTATGAGTTAGCCTGACAGGACGTAACAAAACAGCGAACATTTTGGCAAAGAGCCTTCCTCAACGAACAAAAAGTACACAAATAAAACATATATAACGAAAGAATAAAAAAAACTTAGCTGCGGTGAGATCCAATTAGTCCAGTAGAGAAATGCAGTCTCACATTATATGTCAGTTACAGCAGCTAGAAATAGAAATCTTTTGAAAACTAATTTTTTATGTGGAAAAAAACCAACAAAACTGCTGGTTACAATTACAAAAAAGCTTTTTTAATTACTCACTGCTTCGAGGTAAAAGAATAATAAAGAATATGTGTTTACCTTTTACAGGAAGGTTATGGAGCCACTGGTAGGTTCCCACCACAAAAGCCATATGAGGTAGGTTTCATTTTTTTCGGGACCATATGAGGCAGGTTTCATATTATTGGGGACCATATGAATTAGGCTATACTGATTTGAAATAATGTTGTTTATGCCTTACGATCTTGTTTTTTTTATTGATTTGAAACAAATTTGTTATACAATTTAAGGTAGGTTTCATATTGTTTGGTAACTGCTGGAAATTTCGGAGCAAATTTTAATCATATCATAGCCCATTGTGACACCAGAGCTCTGATTTGCTTGTTGTTTTTTTCTCTTGTAGTATTCACGGCCAAAACTACATCAGTATGGGAAAAAAAAAGATTAGTCTATATGCAACCTTAAGTTTAATTTCACACAGCTGAAACGATGAGTCATCAAGATTTAGGTTCACTTATTTTTCATTCAGATAAAACTGAATAAATTGTTTGTGTTCACAGATCAACAGAACACTTGGTCAAATTTCTACAGATGAGGTATGTGTTTAACTTTCTTTAAAATGATCAAATATATAAAAATAAAAGTGACTCATTTTAAAAAAAAATGTTATCTTTCAAGCATTGGTTTAAAACCGATGAAGTGCAATACAAAAGTTTATTTAGGGGCCACATTTTCTTTGTCTCTCCAACATTTTGCTAGTAAACATTTTATGGGGATGTATTTAAATATTACAGATGAATATAGAATGATTGTATTTAATAAATTTATATTATAATATTCAATCAGTTTATTTTATTTTGGATGTCTTTTTGAAATTGGAGTCTCAATAATAATTTAATTTTTCAATGCGTCCACACTCGTGAAAGGGATATACACCGCTCCTTTAGTGATACTGTTAAATTTACTCTCTCATCTTTCTTTTTTTAATAAGAAAATGCATTTGAATTGATTTAAATCAAAGTTATTTTCCCAGCCAAGTTTGAAGATGAAAAAAAATGAAGATAAAAATCAATGACATTTATGAGACTAAAGTGTTACCCAGTTCCCATTTATGTCACAGAAATGTGTTTGTTTGTTTAAAAAAAATATATATTTCATTTCTCCAGCTGGTCAGTGAATATCTCTCAAGCCACCAGACTGCGATGGCACCGCAAACATTCCACATGGGAAGCCTCCTCCAGGAGATGAGGGAGATAGAAGGTGCTGAAATGATTCATGCCCCACAGCGAGGTAAAGAGTGCAAAGGCACTGCCCCTAAAGATAACGTGCAATTTGGGACAGTTGTAAAATAACTTATAAAGTAGAGGATATATATATATATATATATATATATATATATATATATATATATATACTAGTAGACCCGTCGTGCGTTGCAACGATCAAAGTAAAAAGGAATAAATTTAAAGAAACCAATGAGTGGTATGTTTAAAAAAAATTCTGAAGAAATCTTCGTGGAAGTGTGAAAAAAAAACCAAGTTTCATAGCAAACGGATAAATAAATTAATAATTAAATAGCGTACAAAAGAAGAAACTATATTAAGGGCCCCGGTCCCAAAATGAGTGATATTATATTTTTTTTTATTGCCATTGTACTCATTTCTTAAACGTTTAAGATTTTATTCACTATTCAGTCATTAACAATCTTGACAAATAATGACACATGTATCCATTATTATACAAATTGAAATGAACAGATGTTTTGAACTTTATATCTTGCCCAGAATGGGCCCTGGGGCCCTTAATGTTGTTTTTATCTATTGTACTCAATATATATTCCTCAATATCGTGTAAAATTGAATAGGGAATACAATGATTAAAGTTCAGTAAAAAGACTTTTTCGAAGGAATGGAAATTAAGAGTTCAGTGCCCTATAGTAATATAGGCTCTTAAGTTTTTATATTCTAAGTTTTGTCAAAATCCAGTTTTTTCTCAGTATCTAACTCTAAAACTACTTTTTATATACCTACAATAGGGGGAAAATAGCATTAAGGGGTCCTGGCCCATTCGGTGCAAGAGGTCAATTTCAAAAACATGTTCATTTTAGTTCATTTTTATTGTGGCTATATTTCTCAAGCTCTTTAAAAAGTAATAGGAAAAATATCTTAAACATATACGAAAAAAGATATGTGGGGCCCCGGCCACGAAGATATTGGCATTAGAAGTGCAGTGTCTATAGTATTTTAATATAGGCTACCAAGTTTATGTGTGCAAAGTTTGGTGAAGATCTATTCATTTACTAAGTAGCTAACGTAGAAACTATTTTTTATATAGCTCATATAAGATAAAAACGACATTAAGGGTCCCAGAGCCCATTCGTATGAGAAACAGAGATATGCCATTTTACCGCGTGAGTTGTTTTCACTTAATGCAGTGCCTTTTAACATAAACTTACTATTCAAAAGATATGACTTATTAAATAATGATTCTTGCCGACCATAATAACTAAATTTACAATTTCATTCACACTTGTACAAAATTAACGTAACTTATATGTTTTCCGAAAGAGCTCTACCACCCTCGTCACTCAAAAAATTAATATATAATTACGAAACTACATCGTATCACAATTGTAAGTTATATGATATTTCTAACCACGTCTATGAGATAAAGAACATGTTGCACTATCCCTTTAAAAGACAAAAGCTATTTGACTCATAGCGCAAATAAACAAAATTATAAATGTACTTTCTAAAATACTCTTTTTTTTAAAAAACGGTCGTATTAAAATGATATAAAAAATGTGCACACCATATTTAGACATATAGAAAGCTGGCCGCATAAAATAAAGTCTTGTTATAAAGCAAATGTACTGGACCAAAATAACTCTTCATTTTGACGTATTCATAATCGTCAAAACAGGGAAATAATATTTAACATTTTTATGTCTCTATATTTTACGATTTATATTTACGGTTTATAAGCAATGTGTATAATTTCAAAAAGGAATCTTTTTTTTTGTTCCCTATTTCGGATAAGGCATCATATTTTGTAAATTATATTCAATGCACACACACACACCAGATTTTATATCTGAAAAATAAAATACATTAAAAAAAAAGATTCAACCGTCTGTTAATAAGCGCATCTTAAAATGATTAAAAGGCCATTTTAGAAATGGCCTATGCTATTCTGAATACAAAGGAATGAACATAAAAACATATTCAATTCGCAATTCATATTAATTAAGCGTTTTCAGGATCACTTCATTAAATTTAGTCAACTTTTGTTAATACGTTCGGAAGCGAAAGTTTATAATGTATAGTGTATATAAAGCTTAAGTAAACAGTTTAAAAGTGTACGTTTATTTGACATAGGCCATCACTTTCAACATAAAATAAACTCGCTACATCTATGGTTTTTAATTAAATGTTGAGTTATGAATTAAATTTTTAAAAATCCCAATTTTATTCATTGCATGTATAATATTAATACAATGCATCGTGAAAATAATTTAAATAAAATAATTTAAACGCATATCTAATATATAAAGCTCAGTTGATATTTTTATGTTTGTTTGTTTGTATCCATTAAAAAAAGGCCACTGCTTTGTTGACATTTTTCCAAAAGATCTCTGCCACTGTCGTCACTAAAAAAGCTCTTATATATTTACGACACTGCAATGTAACACAATTGTAATTAATACAATATTTGCAACAGCGTCTATGAGATAAAGATAATAAAGATAAATAAAAAAAATTAGGCTATATTCCTAATTTAAAAAAAGAAACAAAACAAATCAATTTAATGTTAAAAATGCATGTGAAACCATCACAATAATCGATTTTAAAAATGGCCTATGTTAATCCATCATCAAAGGAATGAACATAACATATTCAATTCGCAATACAAAATAATTAAGCGTTTTCAGGATCACTTTATTTAGTTTAATCTACTTATGTTAATAAGTCCGGTAGCCTAAGTTTAAATAGTATAAGTGTATAGGTTATGTAAAAGACAACAGCTTATGTAAAAGACAAACAAAATATAAATGTTATATTAATAGGACACAGCTAAATTTAAGATGCATACACGAAAATGTGCGCACAGCAATCAGGCGATAAAAGATTTTAAAACGTGCACCACTAAAAATGAAGCCTTGAAAAAAATACTGACACAATTATTACATAAATAGGTTTTTCATTAAATGTCGAGTTATGGAACAGAAAATAATTAAAACAAATTCGCAATTAAATTTAAACGTGTAAACAATTAAATCTAATGCATCGTGTGGCAGTTGTAATTAAATATGTTTACGTGTCTATCTAATATATAGAAAGTAACAGTAAAGAAAATGACAATTCTTTTTACTACACAGCTCAAATTATGAAGCGTACACGAAAATGTGCGCACCGTAATTAGACATTATAATATTTTTTCAAATGCGCACGGCTGAAAATAAAGTATTGGCATTGGGGAAAAAAAACGTCACCAAAAGTAACTCGCTTTGAACGGCATTTGAACGTCCGCGTAAATTTGTTCAATACAGAAATGAGGTTAAATTTTTTATTCTTTGTCTCTGCATTTTCTGATTATTTAATTTACGGCATTCGGGCAAAAGGGACAATTACAAAAAACTAACTTAAAACCACCTTCAGGGTAAAAGGAACCGTCCTGCCAAATTTGGTCCCCGTCCGTCATTTGGTTTTTCCGTGATTGTCTAACAGAAAGTCGAAAAGTGAAACATACAAACAAATGAGCTTTATATATTATATATATATATATATATATATATATATATATATATATGAACAATTTAAAAGCAGAAAAAATGTAGTGGAATCTTTTTTCTTAAATGAACATACACCTCCTGGTTGTGGGAGGACATGAGTAGCCCAAATGACATTTATGTCATTGCAGACACAGATAGTCCAAATGACATTTATGTCATTGCAGACACAGATAGCCCAAATGACATATCAATGCTGACACAGATAGCCCAAAAGGACATTTATATCATTGCTGACACAGATAACCCAAATGACAATTATATCATTGCTGTCACATATGAATTTTTTTTAAAATTCATTAAATATTAATTGGTTTAAATTCTTGCAACTGTTTTTATTTTTGCTATTAACTATAGCCCTATTTCAAGAATACAAGATAAGATTGTGTGAATAAAACAATAAATTTAGAGCTTTATCAATACAGGTGTAGATGTTGTGGCACATGCCTTCATCAGTTCATATTACCAAATGTCTAACCGTTTAATGTTGAAACAGATGGGCTCCGAGCTTGTATTTTAAAAAAATTTACATTTACCTTACGAACGGCTCAACCTGTTCAACTCTGTCAAATCTCAGCGCCAGGTATAGCTGAGCTGGCCTCAACAGCCAACTGGGCAGAGGAGTTCCTCAACACCACAACCACCAACAATGCACACCTGTCGGGCGCTAATGACCAGTGGGCAGCCGAGTACGGCCGACTGCGCGGCGGGGAGGAGATCAAATGGGCCCATGATTACCTTGAGAGCGAGGACCACGGGAAACTCGCATCCGAGTTTCTAGGTCAGCTGGAGACAACGGCGTGGTATGTGAGGTTATTAGGCCCGAAATCTCTTTCATGCGTATAAATAAATGGAATATAAGCTGCTTCTTTTTAAGTACACAGCAGGGCTGTGAAATTAATCAAATTTGTAGCTGGTAACAAACAAACAAAAAAACAGTATGTATACCTTATACTCTGGCGTATAAGATGACCCCGTACTTTTCCTGTTAAAATATAGGTTTTAAACTTTTTCTGCCGTATAAGACACACTAAGTTTGAAACTAGCTTCACATTTCTTTGTTCTTGCTGGTGGAGCCATGATGGGGTCTTGACTGTTATCCATTTGTATACTGTACTGTATCACGGCACCAGTGATGTACTGTATGAACAGGTACAAATACAATAAGACGATACCCGGACTTTTGAGAAAATTTTCAAGGGTTAAAAAGTCACCTTGTACGCCAGTATATACAATAGTTTAGTGTTTTTTTTAGAAAACAAGGGTTTCTATTTTTGTTACTAAATAATTTTATAAAAGTTTCAATCTACTGAGACTGCTTCATTTAGTTATATATACCCTGCTTTATTTGTATTTTACCCCATATTGTATAACGAAATTACAATTTTTTACGTAAATAGCCATGTAACCAAAAGAAAACTCAAAATACTCCATCTTAACATCAGGCTTTAATACTTTATCTCAGACAGGTTTCAACGTGTAAACACCTTGTAGGATAACAAAATGCTATTTAGGAAATTATGCATTTCATTTTTTTCTTTTGATTAACTTTACTTGTTTCCTTCTGTTTACCACCAGGTCATCAGAGTTTGAGAGGGCTTCCCTGGACGACGTGAAGTGGGCGGACGACTTCTCCACACAGGAGAACGACAGCGCCCTCAAGAACACAGCCAAGGCTCTGTCGGGGGCCATCGACGACCCCAAACTGAATGCCACCGAGGTAGGGTTTTCGCTTCAAAAAGTTGTGCCCCGTACCGAGGAGGTATCAATGTTTTTTTTTGTGCCAGATTTTTTTGTGATGACTTGGATGTTGGAAAACTATAGTGAAAAGTGGACAAATATTGGGAAGTGGTAAGGGGTCTGATGAACATTTTAATTCTCGACTTAGAAGAGCGTCATTTTGTCCAGATTAGGAGGTTTTTATTAATTTTGTGGTAGGGGGCCTCCGCTAACGCACACCAAACCACTTTTGGCTTATGACTGAGACTGGGCTTGCAATAAACTGTCACCTATAGGCTGATTTTTTAATCATTTTTATGCATTAAAAATCCCTTTAATTATAATTATTTGAGTGCTTTATCAGGTAAATATGGAGTTTTAGCCTAAACAATCAGGTAAATATGGAGTTTTAGCCTAAACAATCAGGTAAATATGGAGTTTTAGCCTAAACAATCAGGTAAATATGGAGTTTTAGCCTAAACAATCAGGTAAATATGGAGTTTTAGCCTAAACATGTTCACTCTTTAGTGACGTTAATTAAATTTATTTCACTGGAAAAAAAATAAGAGTTCATCCTCTTGATTATAGAACTCGGGACAGTTTCTAGTAGAATTTTAAAGTATTTTTTTACATTTACAATAATCCAGTCAATACAATTAATTATACATTTAATCCAGTCAGTTGGGAAGAGATCTTAAAAATTATCCATTTTCTAAATGCTCTAAATAATTATAAATTATTCTGATTCATAGCCTTATTCTTAATGTAAGCCATTCAGTTAGATTCAGATGTTCCCGTTGAAAAATTTTCAGTTTATGAAGTTTGTGAAGAAGTTGGGAGATGAGGAAATTACCATCAGAGACAACAAGGTTGTGGAAAAATCTGGCCAGCAGCTGACAGACGATTGGGTGGAGGACTTCACATCTCAACAGAATGTGAGTTGCCAGTCAGTCTTTTAGCTCTGTGAGCTTTGGGTGTTAGTTACGGCAAGCTCAGATATAAAGTAGAGGTTTTATTTTTGGGGGGTTCCCCACTTTCTTGGTATCATTCTAAGTTGTTGTAAGAGGGAAATTTTAACGAGAGTGACATTCGTATGTTGCATGAGAATATTTGATCTCTTTAAATTTTTTAGGTCGTCAAATTTGAATTCATTTTTAACCTAACAAAACGTGTTCAGATTTTTGTATGGTTAGTAGAAGTGTACTTGAGCTTCAAATTGCATGAGAATTTTTTTTTCCCTTCAAAACTTTAATTATTAGGTCTCACGATTACCATTGTTTTTAGATGTTTAATTATTAGGTCTCACCATTACCCTTGTTTTTAGATGTTTAATTATTAGGTCTCACGATTACCCTTGTTTTTAGATGTTTAATTATTAGGTCTCACGATTACCATTGTTTTTAGATGTTTAATTATTAGGTCTCACCATTACCCTTGTTTTTAGATGTTTAATTATTAGGTCTCACGATTACCCTTGTTTTTAGATGTTTAATTATTAGGTCTCACGATTACCTTTGTTTTTAGATGTTTAATTATTAGGTCTCACGATTACCCTTGTTTTTAGATGTTGAATTCAAATTAATGGTGTAACCAACATTTAGATATTTACCAATAAACAATGGTGTCACCAATCTTACATACATCATTATAAACAATGGATTGACCCACAATAACATTCCCGCCAATACGTCTAATACTCTATTTGTTTGTTCCACTTCCAGGCAGGCAAATCTCTGACAGAAAAATGGGAGGAGGAATACGCCGTGTTCTCCGAGGCCGCCCAGAACAACTCGGAGACTGACTTCTGGGAAAATCTACAGAAACAGTGGGGGGAAGTTAAAAAGTAAGATTCCAGCCCTCCCCTTTCAGTATCCCTTTGTTTTGTATATATGTTAATGTAGAATTTTTTGTTTCTTTTTTAATAATAGCTTTAAAAAAAGTATTACGAGACATATGTTTTAAGCAATTCAAACATTTATAGACATAGACTAAACTACACAAACATTTATAGACATAGACTAAATGACACAAACATTTATAGACATAGACTAAACTACACAAACATTTATAGACATAGACTAAACTACACAAACATTTATAGACATAGACTAAATGACACAAACATTTATAGACATAGACTAAATGACACAAACATTTATAGACATAGACTAAACTACACAAACATTTATAGACATAGACTAAACTACACAAACATTTATAGACATAGACTAAACTACACAAACATTTATAGACATAGACTAAATGACACAAACATTTATAGACATAGACTAAATGACACAAACATTTATAGACATAGACTAAATGACACAAACATTTATAGACATAGACTAAACTACACAAACATTTATAGACATAGACTAAATGACACAAACATTTATAGACATAGACTAAATGACACAAACATTTATAGACATAGACTAAACTACACAAACATTTATAGACATAGACTAAATGACACAAACATTTATAGACATAGACTAAATGACACAAACATTTATAGACATAGACTAAACTACACAAACATTTATAGACATAGACTAAATGACACAAACATTTATAGACATAGACTAAATGACACAAACATTTATAGACATAGACTAAACTACACAAACATTTATAGACATAGACTAAACTACACAAACATTTATAGACACAGACTAAACTACACAAACATTTATAGACTAAACTACACAAACATTTATAGACACAGACTAAACTACACAAACATTTATAGACACAGACTAAACTACACAAACATTTATAGACACAGACTAAACTACACAAACATTTATAGACATAGACTAAATGACACAAACATTTATAGACATAGACTAAACTACACAAACATTTATAGACATAGACTAAACTACACAAACATTTATAGACACAGACTAAACTACACAAACATTTATAGACATAGACTAAACTACACAAACATTTATAGACACAGACTAAACTACACAAACATTTATAGACATAGACTAAACTACACAAACATTTATAGACATAGACTAAACTACACAAACATTTATAGACATAGACTAAACTACACAAACATTTATAGACATAGACTAAACTACACAAACATTTATAGACATAGACTAAACTACACAAACATTTATAGACTAAACTACACAAACATTTATAGACACAGACTAAACTACACAAACATTTATAGACATAGACTAAACTACACAAACATTTATAGACACAGACTAAACTACACAAACATTTATAGACTAAACTACACAACATTTATAGACATAGACTAAACTACACAAACATTTATAGACTAAACTACACAAACATTTATAGAAAGACTAAACTACACAAACATTTATAGACATAGACTAAACTACACAAACATTTATAGACTAAACTACACAAACATTTATAGACATAGACTAAACTACACAAACATTTATAGACATAGACTAAATGACACAAACATTTATAGACATAGACTAAACTACACAAACATTTATAGACTAAACTACACAAACATTTATAGACTAAACTACACAAACATTTATAGACTAAACTACACAAACATTTATAGACATAGACTAAACTACACAAACATTTATAGACATAGACTAAACTACACAAACATTTATAGACATAGACTAAACTACACAAACATTTATAGACATAGACTAAACTACACAAACATTTATAGACATAGACTAAACTACACAAACATTTATAGACTAAACTACACAAACATTTATAGACATAGACTAAACTACACAAACATTTATAGACATAGACTAAACTACACAAACATTTATAGACATAGACTAAACTACACAAACATTTATAGATAACTACACAAACATTTATAGACACAGACTAAACTACACAAACATTTATAGACACAGACTAAACTACACAAACATTTATAGACACAGACTAAACTACACAAACATTTATAGACATAGACTAAACTACACAAACATTTATAGACATAGACTAAACTACACAAACATTTATAGACATAGACTAAACTACACAAACATTTATAGACATAGACTAAACTACACAAACATTTATAGACATAGACTAAACTACACAAACATTTATAGACACAGACTAAACTACACAAACATTTATAGACACAGACTAAACTACACAAACATTTATAGACACAGACTAAACTACACAAACATTTATAGACTAAACTACACAAACATTTATAGACTAAACTACACAAACATTTATAGACATAGACTAAACTACACAAACATTTATAGACATAGACTAAACTACACAAACATTTATAGACTAAACTACACAAACATTTATAGACACAGACTAAACTACACAAACATTTATAGACATAGACTAAACTACACAAACATTTATAGACATAGACTAAACTACACAAACATTTATAGACATAGACTAAACTACACAAACATTTATAGACATAGACTAAACTACACAAACATTTATAGACATAGACTAAACTACACAAACATTTATAGACATAGACTAAACTACACAAACATTTATAGACACAGACTAAACTACACAAACATTTATAGACTAAACTACACAAACATTTATAGACATAGACTAAACTACACAAACATTTATAGACATAGACTAAACTACACAAACATTTATAGACTAAACTACACAAACATTTATAGACACAGACTAAACTACACAAACATTTATAGACTAAACTACACAAACATTTATAGACATAGACTAAACTACACAAACATTTATAGACACAGACTAAACTACACAAACATTTATAGACTAAACTACACAAACATTTATAGACATAGACTAAACTACACAAACATTTATAGACTAAACTACACAAACATTTATAGACACAGACTAAACTACACAAACATTTATAGACATAGACTAAACTACACAAACATTTATAGACAGAGACTAAACTACACAAACATTTATAGACATAGACTAAACTACACAAACATTTATAGACATAGACTAAACTACACAAACATTTATAGACATAGACTAAACTACACAAACATTTATAGACATAGACTAAACTACACAAACATTTATAGACATAGACTAAATGACACAAACATTTATAGACACAGACTAAACTACACAAACCTTTATAGACACAGACTAAACTACACAAACATTTATAGACATAGACTAAACTACACAAACCTTTATAGACACAGACTAAACTACACAAACATTTAAATACTAAACTACACAAACATTTATAGACACAGACTAAACTACACAAACCTTTATAGACACAGACTAAACTACACAAACCTTTATAGACACAGACTAAACTACACAAACATTTATAGACATAGACTAAATTACACTAACATTTATAGACATAGACTAAACTACACAAACATTTATAGACATAGACTAAACTACACAAACATTTATAGACAGACTAAACTACACAAAAATTTATAGACATAGACTAAACTACACAAACATTCAAAGACATAGACTAAACTACACAAACATTTATAGACATAGACTAAACTACACAAACATTTATAGACATAGACTAAACTACACAAACATTTATAGATTAAACTACACAAACATTTATAGACAGACTAAACTTCACAAACATTTATAGACACAGACTAAACTACACAAACATTTATAGACATTACTAAACTACACAAACATTTATAGACATTACTAAACTACACAAACATTTATAGACAGACTAAACTACACAAACATTTATAGACATAGACTAAACTACACAAACATTTATAGACATTACTAAACTACACAAACATTTATAGACAGACTAAACTACACAAACATTTATAGACATAGACTAAACTACACAAACATTTATAGACATAGACTAAACTACACAAACATTTATAGATTAAACTACACAAACATTTATAGACAGACTAAACTTCACAAACATTTATAGACACAGACTAAACTACACAAACATTTATAGACATAGACTAAACTACACAAACATTTATAGACAGAGACTAAACTACACAAACATTTATAGACATAGACTAAACTACACAAACATTTATAGACATAGACTAAACTACACAAACATTTATAGACATAGACTAAACTACACAAACATTTATAGACACAGACTAAACTACACAAACATTTATAGACATAGACTAAACTACACAAACATTTATAGACATAGACTAAACTACACAAACATTTATAGACATTACTAAACTACACAAACATTTATAGACATAGACTAAACTACACAAACATTTATAGACATAGACTAAACTACACAAACATTTATAGACATAGACTAAACTACACAATCATTTATAGACATAGACTAAACTACACAAACATTTATAGACATAGACTAAACTACACAAACATTTATAGACATTACTAAACTACACAAACATTTATAGACATAGACTAAACTACACAAACATTTATAGACATAGACTAAACTACACAAACATTTATAGACTAAACTACACAAACATTTATAGACAGACTAAACTACACAAACATTTATAGACAGACTAAACTACACAAACATTTATAGACTAAACTACACAAACATTTATAGACTAAACTACACAAACATTTATAGACTAAACTACACAAACATTTATAGACTAAACTACACAAACATTTATAGACTAAACTACACAAACATTTGTAAACACAAAAATAAACTTCACAATCATTTAGAGACATACTTATGTGCTTTGAATTAAAAAAAGTAATGACAGTAGTAGATTTAATCATGGGATAGGCTGTTGAAAAGTAATAGGGTGTAAACATAGCAAGGTGTGATGTCATTGGGATATTGGTAAGTGTAAGCAATCTTCATTCATGCTTTACTGGAAAGTGTAAGCAATCTTCATTCATGCTTTTGTTTGTTTTTGTTTTAATTAGTGATGAAGGCCACCCTTGGTTAACAGAGTACGAATCATCAACAGCTTTTAAGGTTTGTAGTTTTGATTGTTTATTTCACTCGGACACCTCATTTCCTGACACTGACACAGAATACTGACCCATCTTTGAAACATCTGCTCAACTCCCTGACACAGAATACTGACGACTCTTCCCATCTTTGAAACATCTGCTCATCTCCTGACACAGAATACTGACGACTCTTCCCATCTTTGAAACATCTGCTCATCTCCCTGACACAGAATACTGACGACTCTTCCCATCTTTGAAACATCTGCTCATCTCCTGACACAGAATAATGACGACTCTTCCCATCTTTGAAACATCTGCCCATCCCCTGACACAGGTTACTGATGAATCTTGCCATATTTGAAACATCTGCTCATCCCCTGACACAGAATACTGACGACTCTTCCCATCTTTGAAACATCTGCTCAACTCCCTGACACAGAATACTGACGACTCTTCCCATCTTTGAAACATCTGCTCATCCCCTGACACAGAATACTGACGACTCTTCCCATCTTTGAAACATCTGCTCATCCCCTGACACAGAATACTGACGACTCTTCCCATCTTTGAAACATCTGCTCGTCCCCTGACACAGAATACTGACGACTCTTCCCATCTTTGAAACATCTGCCCATCCCCTGACACAGAATACTGACGACTCTTCCCATCTTTGAAACATCTGCTCATCCCCTGACACAGAATACTGACAGGCCTGCCAACCCTCCCGATTTTTTCGGGATTATACGGATTTTTTACCCATGCTTACGAAATCCCGATAAGACCCTTAATCTCCCGATTTTCCGAGAAAAAAAAATTCACCATGAAAAATCCGAATGCGAAAAAATTATAAAAAGAAAAAGCTAATACTAATAATGGCGGTGATGTATTTCGAAAATGAAAATGCCACTTCCTAGGTTTTTTCCTGTACTTCCGTTATCCAAGCGAACCGCGATATCTAACTATTTCTTCGTTGGCCATCCGATCGTACATTATTCCTTTTACCAGCCTAATAAAAATTTAAAACAATTCAGCTGTTCTGTGACTTTAAAAAAAAATGGATACATTTGTAAGGAACGCTGCTAAAAACGGTTTTCCAGTGACTGAGCTTCAGAGTGTTTGTACTAGTACTAAGACTAGTCTAACTAAACAAATAAAGAAAAGACGTCATTGGGACATTCGTTTTCGAAACAGTATCAGTATTTGGAAAAACACTCGCCTGTGGCCGTGGCGAAACATTTGCAATCTGTGCCAGACCTAATTATCTTTTGAAAGTGGTGGGTTCAATAACAATAAAAAATAGTTTAATGCAAAAATTACAACTGCTGATTTAGTAAATTAAATTCATTAAAAGTAGTGAATCTACATCTGTTAACAATTACTTTGTTATTATTGTTGAAGGAATAGGAAATTCAGATATGAGATGGAAAGTTTATTTACCATCCTACTTTTTGGAAGAAATAAAGATTTTTCTAATACCTATCTTTTTAATGCCAGATTCAAAGAAATGTTTCCAGATAAATTACAATGAAACAAGAGCAATCATTAATTCGGTTAATTCAGATGAATGATACTCTTTCTAAAGTTTCTAACTAAAAACTAATATTTATCTAAAAGCAAAGCTAACTTCAATTGACGAAAGAACTGTTCAAGTTCAAAAAGGCCACTAGGGAAATGCTGGAAAGCTGAACTCTATGCAGCCTCTGTTCATATGTGAAAAACATGGTTATTCTCTCGTGTATCTGAATGCAATGTAAACATTTCCTGTATTCTGTGGTGTTCTGTAGACACTTAAATTAAAAGATAATGGATTTAACTTATTACTTTATATTTATTTAGTATGTAGTTCTTAAACCAGCGCCGTGGGGTGCCGCATCGCCGCGCGTGGACCCCTCTACAGATTTTTTTTCTTGGCAGGTTGGCAGGCCTGTACTGACGACTCTTCCCATCTTTGAAACATCTGCTCAACTCCCTGACACAGAATACTGACGACTCTTCCCATCTTTGAAACATCTGCTCATCCCCTGACACAGAATACTGACGACTCTTCCCATCTTTGAAACATCTGCTCGTCCCCTGACACAGAATACTGACGACTCTTCCCATCTTTGAAACATCTGCCCATCCCCTGACACAGAATACTGACGACTCTTCCCATCTTTGAAACATCTGCTCATCCCCTGACACAGAATACTGACGACTCTTCCCATCTTTGAAACATCTGCTCAACTCCCTGACACAGAATACTGACGACTCTTCCCATCTTTGAAACATCTTCTCAACTCCCTGACACAGAATACTGACGACTCTTCCCATCTTTGAAACATCTGCTCATCCCCTGACACAGAATACTGACCACTCTTCCCATCTTTGAAACATCTGCTCATCCCCTGACACAGAATACTGACCACTTTTGTCTCCTACAGGACTATGTATTTGACCAAGACAACCACCTCTTGGACCATGAGAACCCGTTTGAGGAAGGCAAGAAGAAGCTCGAGGGCGGAGACATTCCAAACGCTGTTCTGTTGTTTGAGGCGGCTGTACAGAAGGACCCCACGCATGTCGAGGTCAGTGTGGCCGATGGAGAACAATTAAAGGACACCTGTTAAACTTAGATGAATGAGCCCAGTTTCCCCAGTTTCCCCAGTTTCCCCAGTTTCCCCAGTTGTAAACACTTCATGGAGTACAGGACATTGCAGCTAATTGTCTATTGCAGGGGTCTCAGTTTTGTACGAAGGCATGTGCCTTTTATCACTTATGAGATGTGTCAAGGGCCGCACAGCCCAAACCTTCAAAAACTCGACCCTAGATAACAGAAAACACTTCATACATCATCAAATCTTTTTTTACTACTTATCACTAATGATTTACAATTTAGACACTAAGAATTGCACCAAAGTGACCTATCATTATTATTGCTAACACAGTAGTAGCAAACAGTGAGTACTGACTGCATTTCTCTGAATTTCATGAATAGTGCATTTTTTTTTGTAAGTCTTACTGGCGTGACACAAAAAATCAACTTGGTGGGCCACGTGCGTCCCGTGTGTTTGAGACGCTTGTCTGTTGTATGGGAGGAACGCACACCACTTGAGGAATTAGACGGGGAAACAAGATAATAATAAGATTTGTTTACGTCTTTTACTATGGGGATATCAACCAAAGTCATAATTTTACAAAGCCGCATTGTCTTTTACTTCATGGATTTGAAATTCTAGTTCCACCAATGTTCTTTCTATTCTCCTGAGCTTCATATAAGTCCCATTCCTATTCTTTTTCTTTTTTTTAAATTTAATTTTGTATGTATTAGGAGGGCAGCGTACATACATGTAGCAACACATTCACATAAGTAAAATTGACTTATTTTTGAAAAGAGTAGAGTGGGGTGGGGTGGGTTGGTGTATTTCAAATTGTTGTTGTTCGTCATTGAACGTTAATTGTTCTGGATTGAAAGAAGAGAAAGTGCAAAAATTCCTTTGAGGGTGTAAGTGGAAGATATTCAACTTAGTCTTGTTTCATTGGCTAAACCCAGCTCGCTAGAATATGTTTGTTTCACTGAGGGTCTTCTGCCGAAACCATTTTTAAAATTGTTGCCAGTCTTACTTTAATTAAAGCCTAACACTTACTGTTGTGTTTATTGTTTTATTTACACAAACTGTTTTGTGCCTCAGTGATTCAGTTTATTTTTTTTATTTTGAAAAAAAAATAACATGACTAAATAAATGATCTGGTAACTGGTTCAAATGAAAGAATTACTAAAAGAAAAACCTTAAGTTTTTCAATATGTTTGTCAATGTAGAACTGTTTCTGACATTTAAAAATATTTCTGAATCATTTAATCAATGAATTTCATCCAAAATCTCTTGATATCATTATGTCTTCCTATGTCCTATTTCAGGCCTGGCAATACCTGGGAACAACGCAAGCAGACAACGAGCAGGAAGTTGCTGCAATAGCGGCTTGAGGAAGTAGGTCACTCTTGTTTTGCTGTGATCAATCTGTTTCTAAAATGTGTATAATATTTTACCTTATTACCTTGGTCCACATCAGTGTTTCTCAAATAGTGGGGCGCGCCTCCCTTAGGGGGGCGCGAGGCTCCGTAACGGGGGGCTCGTTTGACCGTTATACAGAGGTGTACTTATAACAATTTTATAGACAAATGATACTATTTACAGGGGCGCTAAATGTTTTCTTTCTTCCTGGGGGGGGGGCATAACAGAAAATAATTGAGAAACACTGGTCTACATAAAGAGAAGATGGGGTGCATGATGTTTTAGGATTTTGTCTTTGTGATGTAAGTTTCTATACAAATTGAGAAAAGAGACCATTTGGTAAAGTTTTACTATGATTTAACAAATTTTTCTGATGACACAACTATAGAAATGTTACTGACAATGCTACAACTAAAGAAATGTTACTCACAATGCTACAACTAAAGAAATGTTACTGACAATGATGCAACTAAAGAAATGTTGCTGACAATGATGCAACTAAAGAAATGTTGCTGACAATGATGCAACTAAAGAAATGTTGCTGACAACGATGCAACTAAAAATTTTTTTACTGACAATGCTACAACTAAAGAAATGTTACTGACAATGATGCAACTAAAGAAATGTTACTGACAATGCTACAACTAAAGAAATGTTGCTGACAATGATGCAACTAAAGAAATGTTACTGACAATGCTACAACTGAAGAAATGTTACTGACAATGCTACAACTAAAGAAATATTGCTGACAATGTAACTCACTTTCCTCCTCCCTTCAAGATGCCTGGAGCTCAATCCAGACAACCTCTCCGCCTGGATGGCCATTGCAGTTTCCTACACAAACGAGTCTTTTGGGACGCATGCGTGCCACGCCCTCAAGTCCTGGCTGGCCCACAACCCCTAATTACTCGGATTTGGTTACAGAATTGTCTCCCTCCTCCTTCGGAGTTGACCTTCATGTCAAGGTTAGGCTGACCAACTTGTCTGTGTTACACGTGTATCCGTGTTGTTGTTACACGTGTATCCAGTGTTTGTTGTTACACATGTTTCTAGTGTTTGTTACACAATTATCTATATTATTCTCTTTGAATGACATTTGTCAGCGTATGTGTCTTAGATAGTATAAAAATTTTCTGTATTATTTTCCCCCCACAGTACAGAGCATGAGAAGGTCAGGGAACTATATTTAGCGGCAGCGAGGCTTTCAGCGGAGACCCAGATAGATCCTGACGTGCAGGTGGGAGATTTTTTTTACTTTTGGTTTTGCGTTTTAATAAATATTGAAGTGCACAAACAATACACCGCGAACTTGACACCTGATTTTATGTAATATGGGGCCCTTCAGCTGCGTACAAATGACCATATACCCATGATGTAATATGGGGCCCTTCATCCACATATGATTGACCATATACCTTAAATGTAATATGGGGTCCCATCATCCACATATGACTGACCATATACCTAAAATGTAATATGGGGTCCCTTCATCCACATACGACTGACCATATACCTAAAATGTAATATGGGGCCAATCAGCCACATATGACTGACCATATACCTAAAATGTAATATGGGGCCCTTCATCCACATACGACTGACCATATACCTAAAATGTAATATGTGGGCCATTCAGCCACATACGACTGACCATATTTCTCATGATGAGAGACTAGCTTAATTTGGAGCAATTTTATGTCATTGCTCAACCCGACAAGACATGTATTGTCCATGAATGTCGTCCACAGTGCGGCCTGGGAATTCTGTTCAACCTCAGTGGAGAATATCAGAAGGCAGTCGAGTGCTTTGGCCTGGCCCTGCAAGTCAGACCTCAGGTAAGCGGTACACCAGCGCCATCTGTTCATTTGTGTGCGTAGTGGTAGGGTTGTGTGTGGGGGGGGGAGGGGAGCCATCAACCCCCCAGCTGAAGTGTTAGCGGTCTCAAATAGGACACTGACCAGGTCAAATGTGACACTGATCAGGGCACAGTGTAGCCACCATAGTGCATCTAGCCATACACTGTAGCCATCATGGTGCATCTAGCCATACACTGTAGCCATCATGGTGCATCTAGCCATACACTGTAGCCATCATGGTGCATCTAGCCATACACTGTAGCCATGATGGTGCATCTAGCCATACACTGTAGCCATCATGGTGCATCTAGCCATACACTGTAGCCATCATGGTGCATCTAGCCATATGGTGTTGCCAGCTTCAAGGAGTAGTTATGAGTCTAGCCCCAACGAGTCTGAAACAGCCTATGTTGTATGAATGCCTAAACAGCCTACATAGTATGATTATCTAAACAGCCTATGTTGTATGAATGCATAAACAGCCTACGTTGTAAGATTTCCTAAACAGCCTATGTCGTATGATTGCCTAAACAGCCTATGTGTATAATTGCCTAAACAGCCAATGTTGTAAGATTGCCTTAAACGGCCTACGTTGTATGATTGCCAAAACATCCGACGTATGATTGCCAAAACATCCGACGTATGATTGCCAAAACATCCGACGTATGATTGCCTAAACAGCCCACGTTGTATGATTTCCTAAACAGCCAAACATTTGCTCTCTCTCACTGCCAGGATGCCCTGCTGTGGAACAAATACGGTGCCACCCTGGCCAACGGCAACAGGAGCGAGGAGGCGGTGGAGGCCTACAGGAGAGCTCTCGAGCTGGCCCCCGGGTTTATACGCTCCCGTTACAATTTAGGCATCGCTTGCATCAACTTGCAAGCTTACAGGTCAGTGGAGACAATTGTTGCTTTGATCGAAGAAAGAAGTCCATATTTTAACTTGTCTCTAGAGTCTCCTCACAGTTACTTTTGTGGTTGACTTCTCGTCACCATTAAAATACACCACAGCAATGAGGGTAAATAAACAAGTTATTCTTTGAAAATTTACTTTTAAAAATAATACCTCTTCAGTATCTCCTGTGGCCACATCTAAAAATGTATTAATGTTTTCCTCTCCCTTGCAATAAAAGAAAAAGGCTTATTTACTAAACAACCCGTAAAAACAAAGTTTTTGACTATAAATCCCTTATATATGAGACATAACTAAAAGTATTGATTATGTTCAAACGCGACAAACATTTACAGACTGAAACTGATTTAACTCCCCTTTGCTGTAAAACGGGGCGAGGGGTGGGGGAGGTGTGGTCATCGATGGCTGGGGTGAACTCGAGGGACACATGATTGTAAACAATAACAGACGCTACATTGAGTTATATAGAGATAAACTAAAAATGCAATAATTTAATTACGGTACATTCGATCGATCTGAAATTTTGATATGACACATTGTTAGGTGACACAAGTCTATGTGCAAAATTTCAGCTGATAGCATCACGGGAAGTGTGTGATTTTTTACTTTTGTTTTTCCACCCGACCGCGAACGACAGATACCACGACAGAGAGTCAAGATTTCGAAGTTAATATAAGGGATTTAATAAAACAAACCCGTAAAAACAAAGTTTTTGTCTATAAATCCCTTATATATGAGACATTATAACTAACAGTATTGATTATGTTCAAACGCAACAAACATTTACAGACTGAATCTGTCTTAACTACCCTTTGCTTTATAACCCGGGGGGGGGGTGGGAGAGGGGAGTAAAGGTCTGGTCACCGATCGCTGGACCGAGCTCAGCGTGACACGTAAAATGTAAACAAAAAGCACGCCAGTACATCGACGATGTTGCGTGAATGCGCGAACTGAAATGTCACGTGAAAAAAAACAATAACAAACCGTGAAATTGAATTACATATGACGGAATTACATATGCCGTATAAAGATAAACTAAAAATGCATTAATTTAATTATGGTACGTTCGATCGATCTGAAATTTAGCTACGATGCATTGTTAGGTGACACAAGTCTATGTGCCAAATTTCAGCTCGATGGCATCACGGGAAGTGGGTCATTTTTTACTTTTGTTTTTCCGCCCGACGTACGAAGAGATCACGACAGAGAAACAAGATTTCAAAGTTAATATAAGGGATTTAAAAATAGGAAGAAACTGATCAAACTTACCTGGATACATCAAAAAATGTGTGAAAAGCTAAATCCTTTGATATTCTTATATAAATGTTGGTATTCTTATAGTACTGTTGATATACTTATAATACTGTTGATATTCATATAGCACTGTTGATATTCATATAGTACTGTTGATATTCATATAGTACTGTTGATATTCATATAGTACTGTTGATATTCATATAGTACTGTTGATATTCTTATAGTACTGTTGATATTCATATAGTACTGTTGATATTCAAATAGTACTGTTGATATTCTTATAGTACTGTTGATATTCATATAGTACTGTTGATATTCATATAGTACTGTTGATATTCATATAGCACTGTTGATATTCATATAGCACTGTTGATATTCATATAGTACTGTTGATATTCATATAGCACTGTTGATATTCATATAGTACTGTTGATATTCATATAGTACTGTTGATATTCATATAGTACTGTTGATATTCTTATAGTACTGTTGATATTCTTATAGTACTGTTGATATTCATATAGTACTGTTGATATTCATATAGTACTGTTGATATTCTTATAGTACTGTTGATATTCATATAGTACTGTTGATATTCATATAGTACTGTTGATATTCATATAGCACTGTTGATATTCATATAGTACTGTTGATATTCTTATAGTATTAAATCAATCTCACCAGCTTTCAATGATTGGTTTGTAACTTGTTGTCAATAACTCCATCCAGGGAAGCTGTCGAGCACTTCGTCACGGCTCTGAACATGCAGCGGGAGAGCCGAGGCCCCCAGGGCCAATCCTCGGCCATGTCGGAGAACATCTGGGGCACCATGAGGATGGCCCTGTCCTTGCTGGGTCGGACTGACCTCTACGCCGCGTGTGAGGAGCGCGACCTCGACCGATTGAAAGACATCTGACACCCCCGGGGGGCCAAGGCTGTAAGTAGGAGGTACTCTGGAGAGGATGCCGCAGTGAGCTGTGACCTACTGACGAGGGATGTGATGTGTGATAGAGGGTTGCGTGACTTGGATGGCTCTGCGCCGCTGCCGACATCACTCTGTGGCGAAAGTGAGACAGTCTGTGGTGAAAGTGAGACACTCTATGGGAGCTTGAAGCTAATTTTTCAATGACTTTGGGACTGCCTCAAATGTTTACTGTCAATAAGGAAATATCATTGGGCCTTTTGGCCTTCTCAGACATCTGACCACTGTCACTCCCAGGCTCAGGAAACATTTCACTGTTGTCATATATTTAGAGAGGGAAATTTAATTTTAAAATTTGTTTTTTTTTGGGTGTTCTTTTCCCCGCAATAGGTATGTTTATTGAGGTGATGGCGTAGGTAAATTGAATAAAAGTCATGTGGCGTCGATTAAAGCATCATTTTCCTAATGATGGGTCGTGTCACGTCTTGATAAACCACCACATAATCGGTGTCCGCCATCGCCAGGAAATGAAGCCCCATTTAAAGAATGCGAATGAAATTTATTTTGGAGTCTGCTGACTTTTCATTGGTTAATTTCACGCATCACGAGATTCAGACGAGTAGAGACAGCTCTTATTTATTTTGCCCAATGTTACGAATTCCAGAGATCAAGATTTTTGTGTGTGTAAATATCATCTGAATGGCACATGGCAACATTACTTATTCCCCCCAGTGGTGTCCTCCTAATTTAGTTCCTTCCCAAAGCAACAAGCCACATTTAGTTTTAGCACAATGTGAATTTTTAAAAAATTATTTTAAGTGGCTTGAAAATCAGTATTATACGATACTAGCTGCAACCCGCTCATAGCATACACCGCAGAATTGCTCATAGATAGTGCAAAGAAAGGGGAAAAAGAATGGACACAAACAGCAGCACGAAGAAATCAGAACCACGCGAGTGAACGTGGTTCAATCAACCGCAGTGCCCATGTCTCGAGACCGACAATAGTCATGCTTGCTTCCTTGCTCGCGTCTTGCTTGCTCTAGTTTCTGGCAAATTCTATATATAGATATTCAACAAAATTTCAAGTTAAAAAAAATTGTGGTACAAGTAAGCCGTCAACAGTTGGCAAGACAGGACAATTTCAATTCTGAGCAATTCAGCTTCCATTTTTGAGAGTAACACGGAGCACTTGCTGTTCTGAGAGCAGGGCTGCTTTGATTTCGGTTTTATTTGTGACTTAAATAATTTATCGTTTATCATTGCACAGCCGGCAGCAGCCAATCTCATCCAAAACATCCACATGACTGACTGCCCTTTTATTTTGATGGCAGCCGCAACAACTCATTCCATTGTTTCTTTGGCCCTATGAGCAGATCTCGTCCCCGTTGAAATGGATTCAGTTCCTAACTGGCGGCAACTCTCATCAATTGAGTGCAGGCCATCATATCACAGTCCACAGCCGGCACAGATTGAACACAAACCAAAACTTGGGCTCACGGAGCTGTCTAGTTTTAAAAATGGCAACAAAATCCGTCGGATCGATGAGTCAGTTTTCAAAATCTTTTCAAAGGGGAATAAGTTATTGTAATTTATGCAATAAAATGTGGGTCAGTCACCATTTCAATACCAGAATTAAATTATTTTTTTTAATATAAAAAGGTCGAAAGAGTTGCCTTACATGTTGGAATTTTTTATTGTAATTTAAATGTTTTGTTATCCTGACATAATTTGGTCTTTTTACCATTGACAGTTAATGCCATGAAAAAGTTAAGAGATTTGTTTTCTAAAGCCCTTGTTCACCTCCATTTCATTAATAAAATAATGTATTTCAACACTACAACTGAATTTTTAATTGGGTTTGTAACAAATCTTAAATAGCTTTTTTTCTTCAGGACAACGTATTTTTAATTTAAAATATTTTGTTTTGGTATATAATAATGGAAAACATTAGGTTATGGATTTTCCTTTTAACAAATTTTAAACAACGTGAAAAAAAAAGAAGAAGAAAAAAAAATAATAACATGTGCAAAAAATATTTACAATTAACACTTGATTGTCTTATTTATGGAACTGTAATCTGAACAGAATGTCATTGATCTCCCCTTCTTGCCAAACTAACATCAGTCCAATGTAATTAGGAACAATTACAAATGAGATTAGAATTATTGATTGTGTCCACCTGAATTAGAATTAATATATAATTAAATGTCTTACTGGTATGTATATATTGGCGTATATATAATATTTAATAAAGGACTTATTGGTATGTCAGTTAATATGATTGAATCCATTAAATTACAACAATCTAAAGTCATTCAGTTTCCTTTCAGAACATGGTCTGCAAAATAATTCAAATCCTTCCCCCCATCATATATTTAATATTACATATATTTTGTATGATGCTTTGTGCTGATGGTTTTGGGTGCAACAATATGTTGTTTTGTCTTATGTCTTAGCTATACAGAATATTATTGCGTCCACGGACCATACCAGTCTGTTGGTAGCAGCATGGGTCACGGCTATGAGGGTTCCATGCATTACCCAGCCGCCTTTGTTTCCCTAACTAGTGTTAGGTACCCTTTCGGAGCTGGGTGGACACCCTTGGCCCCAGGAACAAATCCCTGCCTTCACGGGGATTTAGACCCGTGACCATCAGTACGCCAGCCAAGCATGCATGCCACTTGACCACCGTGCCCTGCGTGTTTTAAAAAAGGATAAAATAATTATTTCTCAAATTCCCACCTCATGGAGTTGTCATATTAAATTGGTATGTGTCATATCATTATTATTATTATTGATGAGTGAACCTATAAATGATCAGTTGTTTAATTGCACCTGCTAACTTATCAAGAATGGAGAGATTATGTACAATTGTGTGATGTTTGTTTATTTGATGTAAAAAGACTTAAATATATTTACTTGAGACTTGATTTGAATTTGACCTTTTTCCTTATTCAATTTCTTTCCATGAAAACAATAAAACAAACACATGCAGACAATGACGACTTTATTTGGTCTTTTATTTCTTTGATTCTCCAAGATCAATAATTGATAATTGGAATGTGAACGAAATGAAAAGCAAACTCATATTATGTATAAGGAAAAATTGCAGACATGAAAATTTTCAATTATAATGAAAAAACTGAAAGGGATATCACCACATGTAGTATAAAGAAATATATAACAATATCTGTAGCAAAGATAAGCAGCATATATAAAATAATGTAAATGAAGGGAATTGTCACAAAAATTTGTATTACAATAAAACCAAAATCAGTACATTATATTTTTTTCCAAAAATCAAATATTACAAAAAAATTAATTCTTATACCTTCACATTTTAAAAAAAGCTGTGACATTTACATCTACGTATTTTTTGATGTTGATAAAATAAAAACATTTTGATTTTCAAAACACTTTTTCTATGTTAACAATCCCGTTGACAGATTTAGTCTTTAAATTCTTTCCGATCTTATTACCGTTTCTTTTGTATGAAGTAAAGAATCCAAACTGTAAAAAAAACTAATTGCGTGAAGCGACGTTGAGCCTAAATTGATCTGACCAGACTACCGTCAAGCTACTCAAACTTGACAAGCTTTATCCGTAGGTGCTTGTCAACTCTGCATCGCTTCACAAAAAAAATCCTTTCAGTTATTTTTAAAATCTTTTTTTTTCGCCAAAGATCTTTTTGATTGTTTTTATTCCTTGTTACTATTGAGCGCCAAAAATCTGAGCTCTTAAATTTTCCAAGTAAAATTCTCTTGGCAACCACCGAAAAAAAGAAGACGTCATAAAGGGACACCATTGAGATGGGCCCTCCCGACACCCAGGAATGTGTACGGCAAGCACAGCTCACTCACAATACTGCGGTGTACTTTAAACGGCCGCTATTATAAACCAACCTGGCCACAATCTCGAGGATCTAGTTTAGGTCATCGCTCATTAGGGAGATCCTCACAAGGTCTGCCTGGGAGAGTAAATGTACTCGCTGGCACTACCGACGCTACAATAAAGTACACCTCACCGTTGATTAGCATAAAATCTTGGAACAGCAACAGTAATCACTTTACCTAACATCCCTAATGTCTGTGTATCACAAATGTCTGCCTATCCCCAATGTCTGCCTATCCCTAATGTCTGGCCATCCCCAATGACTGGCCTATCCCCAATGTCTGGCCATCCCCAATGTCTGGCCTATCCCCAATGTCTGGCCTATCCCCAATGACTGGCCTATCCCCAATGTCGCCTATCCCCAATGACTGCCCTATCCCCAATGTCTGGCCTATCCCCAATGTCTGGCCTATCCCCAATGTCTGGCCTACCCCCAATGACTGGCCTATCCCCAATGACTGGCCTATCCCCAATGCCTGGCCTATCCCCAATGCCTGGCCTATCCCCAATGACTGGCCTAACCCCAATGACTGGCCATCCCCAATGTCTGCTTATTCTTAATGTCTGCCTATCCTTTAATGTCTGCCTATCCTTTAATGTCTGCCTATCCTTTAATGTCTGCCTATCAGCAATGTATGTGCAGCAGTATCTCACTTATCATGCTCAGCACATCTGATAATACAACACCTTTTGTCAGCGGCGATAATGTGTTTGTGCCAGAGGCACATCTGGTAATACAAGTGTTTGCCAGAGGCACATCTGGTAATACAAGTGTTTGCCAGAGGCACATCTGGTAATACAAGTGTTTGCCAGAGGCACATCTGGTAATACAAGTGTTTGCCAGAGGCACATCTGGTAATACAAGTGTTTGCCAGAGGCACATCTGGTAATACAAGTGTTTGCCAGAGGCACATCTGGTAATACAAGTGTTTGCCAGAGGCACATCTGGTAATACAAGTGTTTGCCAGAGGCACATCTGGTAATACAAGTGTTTGCCAGAGGCACATCTGGTAATACAAGTGTTTGCCAGCAGCTTACAATCCAGGCACAACTTAATAATGGCAATATGAATAAAAAATATTTTTTTTAAATCCACCATCATAATTGTCAAGAAACAATGAGCATTAGATGCAATGCTTTCAATATTAAACTTTTACGACTTATGCAAGATTTCATAACAATGCTGACCGGGTTTAATTAAAACTTCTTATGTTTAAAAACTAATTAAATTAATTGTTTACTGGCAAATGAATAAATTATCATAGATCAGCAGTAAAAAATTAAAGCCATCTTTACCATTAAAAAAAACTATTTTTAAAAATGCCACAAGCGGCATTTACGTGATAATTCTTTCAAAAATTCCTGTACATTAGTCACTGTTAAAAACATCTCCCTGCTACTGGCATACCATAGAACCACTGAAAACAGCGGTCTTACTGTCTTAATGTTGTTGTTTTTTCTCCTTACTATTCTTCTGTTTATTGGAATTTTAATCAAGCCTTGACACAAGTTGTGCGAGGTTGAACACATCTAATGTCAAATATGATCATAACTGTCATGTGGCCCCGTAGTTTGCCATCACTATAAGGATGTAAATGATGTAAACATAAAATTATTTCTAAAACAACAAGGTTCTCACTGATAAGTTGATGAGATGCGGAATGTATAGTTTGAGAAGCTCTGTTGAAAAAAATCAACAGAAACCACAATGCAGATTGAATATTTCTTAATTTGGCCATCAACAATAATGAAGAGGTAAGGCTCAAATAATCAGGCAACATTAAAGAATTTCAATGTATCATAAGAACGCGAATGCCCAAAAGACCTCAACAATTGTAAATGTTTTAAGGGGAGAATACATTTAGGTAAATATTTCATTGACACAGTTTCAGAAGCAAAAAAAACTTTAAAAATTTTAATGAGTCGAGCAGAAAGCAAATTACATAAATGCCAGGTTGGCTAATTTATAAAATAAAAGGTTTGAAGTGATTTACTTCAGGAAATGGGTAATTTCCCATATCATCCCTTTCTCATGTCCAAAAGATTTCATGTGTAAAAAAATCTAGGATCTACAAGACATTTCTTACATAAAAACACCTTGAAAATATACATTGCAAATTACATTTTGACAGAGATCATGGGACTATTTAAATACACAAGCAGTGACTAGGTTCAGGAAAACATTTAGAGGTGGAAAAAAAGCTGACATTAAAAACACTGGCTACTTAAGGGATATGTTTGTGTACATAATTCTGAAAAGCATATGAGCGAAAGAAAGATTGGAATCAGTAAAAGATCTGCAAGTATTGTTGCATAGTTGTCTTTAATATTAGTGTTTATTGCAGTAGTAGTAGTAGTAATAGTAATAGTAGTAGTATAGTTGTTATAGTAGTAAATAGTTCTAGTTGTGGTATATACAACTTAAGATTCATAAATGTGGGCATCTCAGTACTGCTGAATGATCCCTAATACAATAATGTCTCCAAAAAAAAACCATCTCATACTGGTGAAATACCATCTCATACTGGTGAAATACCATCTCATACTGGTGAAATACCATCTCATACTGGTCAAATACCATCTCATACTGGTCAAATACCATCTCACACTGGTGAAATACCATCTCATACTGGTCAAATACCATCTCACACTGGTGAAATACCATCTCACACTGGTGAAATACCATCTCACACTGGTGAAATACCATCTCACACTGGTGAAATACCATCTCACACTGGTCAAATACCATCTCACACTGGTGAAATACCATCTCACACTGGTGAAATACCATCTCACACTGATGAAATACCATCTCACACTGCTGAAATACCGTCTCATACTGGTGAAATACCATCTTAGATTTGTACATTTTATTTTCTAGCCTCGCAAATTTTATATTAGCGTGCTTTTCTGACTCTGCTAATTTTTCTAATTTACTTTAATATTCAATCTAGTATATTATGGATTGCACATGTTTTATTTTTCAAAACTAATTTCCCAACTATTCCCCACCCCCACCCCCCACCTTTAAAAAGTAAAATTCTTTTTAAAAATCTTAAAATATGAAATTTAACAAAAGATATGTTACGAGGGTGGAATACGTCCATCGGCTTGAGGATCACTGACCTACGGGTGGCCCAGTGGGGGCGGTTCCTGGTAGCTGGGAGCCTGGTAGGGAGGGGGGACTGAAGGTTTGCCGTACACGCCCGGTGGGTGCTGACTGTTGTCAATGTTGTCGTAAGCTCCTTCACGTTTTGGGGCGGCTGTGCCTGGCAAAAGAACATGTTATTTTCTCATCAATATTGATACAGAGCAGGACTGCCATAAAGCTTTTAAATAGAACACAAGACAAACAAAAGAGTTGTGGTAACCAACATTAAGCTGTTAGAGCATGAAGTTTGAATAATAAAATATTGTAATTTTTAGATTGACTTTTTAAATTTGCTTTTTTTAAAAACTGCGGTGCATTAATTTACGATATTAGTTAGGCCTTTATAAAACCAAAAAGAGTGGATCAAAATGTTGTTTTTTTTAAATCATAACGAGAAAATTGAATAGTTTTGGAATCTTTTTACGTAGGAAAATTCCCATTTAAAGACGTAAGCGTTAGCTGCAACTTAATCAACAATGTATGGGTACCTATTCCAGGAAAGGCCGGGCTGTACTCTGACCCTTGAACTCTGCATTGGTAGATGCGCAGGACCAGGAAGATTGTCAGCGGCTGCAGGATTAAGTTCGTTATGGCCATACTGGGCGAATGCAGTTAAGGATCTTCAAACGATAATATTTTTAAAAAACAAGGTCTTCACATTGAAACCCTATTTGTTCAGTACTGTTAATGCCAATTTCAGAGTGATGAAAATTTAAGAGAATATTTTTGGTGTTAATAATTGGAATGAGGATATTTCAGGAGATTATTTGTATCTGTATGAGAGAAGTGATGTTGACGTGTAGAAGTCAGTCTCTCAGCTCTAGTTTTAATTGTTGGTCACACGCCCTTACACTCCCTTCCCCCACTGCACATATATCCCCAATTCCTTTAACAAGCCTCACAATTTTCAGTTGGCCATCCCACTAATCCTATCTGCCCTTTCACTCAAGTTGGCCATCCCACTAACCCAATCTGCCCTTTCACTCAAGTTGGCCATCCCTCTAGCCATATCTGCCCTTCCACTCAAGTTGGCCATCCCACTAATCCTATCTGCCCTTCCACTCAAGTTGGCCATCCCACTAATCATATCTGCCCTTCCACTCAAGTTGGCCATCCCACTAACCCAATCTGCCCTTTCACTCAAGTTGGCCATCCCTCTAGCCATATCTGCCCTTTCACTCAAGTTGGCCATCCCTCTAGCCATATCTGCCCTTCCACTCAAGTTGGCCATCCCACTAACCCAATTTGCCCTTTCACTCAAGTTGGCCATCCCTCTAGCCATATCTGCCCTTCCACTCAAGTTGGCCATCCCTCTAGCCATATCTGCCCTTCCACTCAAGTTGGCCATCCCTCTAGCCATATCTGCCCTTCCACTCAAGTTGGCCATCCCACTAACCCAATCTGCCCTTTCACTCAAGTTGGCCATCCCTCTAGCCATATCTGCCCTTTCACTCAAGTTGGCCATCCCTCTAGCCATATCTGCCCCTCCAATGCCTGTGTTTGTTGTGTATGAAAAATGTTAAACTTAGCCATCACCTATAACCAACTCATTAAAATAACTATGAAACCAACACTGTACCACAGATGTTGTGAGTATGAGTGGAATATGATGATGGGGGGGTGTCACAGGAGAGGGGGGTCACAGGTGAGAGGGGTCACAGGTGAGAGGGGTCACAGGTGGGGCTGGGGGAAAAACACATTTGGATTCAACTTTTAGTGGTTCTTAAACTAGAAAGTGGGTAGGAAAATACTGTATTAAATTGTTCTTAGGTGGAATTTTTGGTTATATTTACTGCTGTAAAGCAAATGACTGACTAGATAACACCAGAAAATTGTCTTCAGATAAATAAAGCGTACACACAACCATTTTGTACAGAAAAATATTTTGGATCGGTGGAGGCAATAAAAAAAATAATAAGTTCGGCCGTACATCTTGAGCCTTCTCTTGTCTTATCTATACAGACGCTCCTTCTATACAGAAGATTATTGCATCCGCAGACCATAAAGACCATTCTGGTCTGTTGGCAAGTGACGCAGCGTTCGCAGGCCACGGTTATGAGGGTTCCACGCATTACCCAGCCGCCTTTGTTTCACCAACTGGTGTCAGGCACCCATTCGGAGCCGGGTGGACTCGGGGACGCCCTTGGCCCCCGGGAACAAATCCCTGCCTTCGCGGAGATTTGAAACCGTGACCGTCGGTATGCCAGCCGAGCGTGCGGGCCACTCGACAACCGTGCCCCATTCCAATCAAGTTGGTCATCCCTCATCATACCCTATCTATCTACCCTTCCACTCTGCCTTTCAAAACTAAGTGATCACCTCATACCCTATCTATTTACCCTTCCCCTCTGCCTTTCAAAACTAAGTGATCACCTCATACCCTATCTATCTACCCTTCCACTCTGCGTTTCAAACCTAAGAGATCATTAACCACTTGATTAGAAGGAGATCTTTTTTTAAATCCCTTATATTAACTTGTTTTGTAAGTTAATCGGACTATCCGTAATCGGACTATTTTTAATAGCCCAATGTTGAACCCCTTCCCGTTATCCAATCATTCTGAAAATTTGCACACATGTTCATTTTTGCGGACTTTTTCCATGTCTAGATTTAATTTAATTAAATATTTAAATCCCTTATAATAACTTGCTTTGTAAGTTTAATCGGACCATCCGACCGACCGAACCGACTATTTGTTTATAATTCTTTCACGTGCCAGTTCAGTTCACGCGTTGACGCCGACCGTCGATCTTCACACCCCTTACCGTCCCTGCACCCTGTTTTAAAACCAGGGGAGATAATTCTGTTTCAGTCTGTAATTGTCGCACTTAAACATAATCACTACTTTTTGTTATGTCTCATATATAAGGGATTTATAGTCAAAAACTTTGTTTTTATATCTATTTATTTTTTTCCATGACTTGTAAAGGATACCCCAAGCCGAACCTGTACTCGTTTCTCATGCTGGTGCTGTAACGCCCTGGAAAAAATTATTTTAAATTTTTTTTAATAAATTGTTTTCAAGGTCTGGATTTTCTTGATATCTGTAATAATATCTAGTGGCAACTGACTCAACATAACTGGCTGGGCTAAATCTAGGCTCATATCTGTTTGCCTTGAGATCACTACTCCAGGAGGCTAATTCACGCAGCCACCTCTAGTCAAGAGGCAGCTTAAGTTGGTCAATATTATAACATGACATGAGTTGAAAGCCATCTTACGGAAAAGCTGAAGGAGCTATAACGTTTAAAAATACTTCATCATCATCATTTGTCCTTTGAGTTCCTTGTGGAACATAGGGCCTCTGTCAAAGCTCGTCACTATACACGGTCCCTTGCCGGTCGCATCTTCCCAGCTCTTCCCACTTCCCAGTTCTTCCAGCCTCGTCTAACATGCTCCGTCTCCATGTACGCTTGGGTTTTCCTCGTTGTCATTAGCCCTGGGGGTTCCAATCTAAGGCCTGCCTAGCCCTGCTGTTATCTTTCCTGAGGGTGTGTCCAATCCATCTCCACTTTCTTTCCATGATTTGTTGTTCTACTGTTCTTTGTCCACACCTGTCCCCTACAGCTGGGAGTTTTCGACCTTGTCGAACCATTTTATTTTCAGAATATTTCTGAGGCATCTGTTAACAAAGTTAAAAATGTTAAAAATACTTACCCATCTCATAATTATCGTGTGCTCTAGGCTCATACAGGGCCAGGCACACTATGTCGTTGAGAACACTACACAGCAGAGTCACAAGAAACTGGGGAACAAAACATTTCAAAACTTTTGGGGGGGTCTGTCCGTGTAAGATTAGTTGGTCGGTGTATTACAGTGTAATCAGCGATTATAATTATATCTTATCAAACGAGCTCTAACTGTACCCATGATTAGCGCTAGGAGAGCCGGTGCCCTTCAAGTGAAGCTAAGGGTTAGACAGAGCGATAAAGATCGACTGCGGTGTGCTTGACGTGTAGAGTGTCGTAATTTATTTCGCACACTCTGTCAGACTCCATGCCGTGCCGAAATTGTGCTGCATTTTTTTTTAAAATTTGCTGACTCTAAACCCATGGATTTGTCGTAAACAAACATAAAAGTTAATTTGCCATCCAAATGAGATTACAACAAGGTCTCTTATTAATTATTTCTTACTGATCACCTCAGTCATGTAACGGTATTTGAAGTTTGTCTAGCAAAAACATCTGCCTACCATAAGTGCTGCATCCACGCTCTCATTGGCCACTATGGCCCAGAATCCAAAAGCCAGCACGGCCATGTGTGTGTACATGTAGACCATTGGCAGCCAGTTACCAAAAAGGGCCCTGGAGTAAAATAGAGGGAACAAAAAAAGAATGTTTAATTTAATTTTTGAAGATAATTTTTGCGGGTTAACCAATCATTATTAAAAAATTTCTTTTTATCTCTACGTCCCCCAGATGCAGCACATCTAGTCGCAAAACCACAAAACCTCATATATTTGACTTCGTCCAATATATTTTTTGTTAAAATTATTTCTGATTTTTTTCCCCTTTCACACAGTTTGAAAGCTAGCACCTCAGTTTTAGTTTATTTGACTCTTCAAGACATGATTCCCTCCCTCACTGATTGTGTAAAAAATTAATGCAAATTATTTTAGTCTCGAAATAAATCCTGTTGTGGAAATAATTTATTAATAGTGTGGCTAAACCTCACCTAAACATAGTTTTTCTATATATATTTATATGGGGATGATTAGGATATTTTTAACTTGAATTCTCAGCAATGAATACTTTTGTATAAATAAACAGCCACAAGGTGGCTCACATTGGTGTAAATAAAGTAGTAATCGAATTTGAATTATGGATATTTACATAAATACACACATACCTTCGAGATAATTATCACATACGTTATACATGTTAAAAGTTGTTTTAGCTTACCATGAGGTTAAAACAAAATGAACGATCCAAATAACCTGAAAATTTGCATAAATAAACAGCCACAAGGTGGCTCACATTGGTGTAACTAAAGTAGTAATCGAATTTGAATTATGGATATTTACATAAATACACACATACCTTCGAGATAATTATCACATACGTTTATACATGTTAAGTTGTTGTTTTTTTTTAGCTTACCATGAGGTTAAAACAAAATGAACGATCCAAATAACCTGAAAATGAAAATAAACATAAAATAAT
Organism: Ampullaceana balthica; assembly: GCA_944989445.1. NCBI lineage: Eukaryota > Metazoa > Mollusca > Gastropoda > Lymnaeidae > Ampullaceana > Ampullaceana balthica. The sequence continues at coordinate 188,248 of CALYLW010000122.1, forward strand.
CATAATGTTATTATGCTATTAGTGAAACTAAAAGATAACTTAAGTGAGTTGTTTTTTTTTACAACCTTATTCATCCGATGGCTAGTTCTAATACACATTTGCCATTAATATAAATATTTAATTCCTTAGTCATGGCGTGTCAAGTGTCCAACATGGTAAAAAACCAGCTGACGGCAAAATGCATTAGTCAATTAATGTAAAAATAGTGGGGAATTTTTTACACAATGGAAATCGAAAACAAAACAGGCTCAAATTTTGAAAAATTAAATATTGCTGCACAACTCTCCTTGAATATTTTTTTATTTTCAAAAACGTCTCATAAACAAACCTTGAGGATAAGGCCAGGTGGGCTGGCGGGCATTTTTCTTTGCAGGTTGTGCCGTTAAATTTATTTGAACTCGTGCAGACTGTATGATCCGACTAGTTAAAGTTGTGCTTTTGATGTAAGTCTGTAAGAAATTTTCACCCGCAGTCAAATATTTTCATCAAGCCAATGGATTACAATGATTACTGTGGTAAAGATAAAGTTGAATTAATCTATGCACCAATCTTAAAACTTAAAATGACGTTTTAGGTTTATTTTCACCAGTTAGTCTAACAAATTATTTCCAGGGGCCGTCCATAAAGTATGTCACGCTATTTTTGACCATTTTTAACCACACCCCTCCCCCTGTCACAAAATGTCACAAATCTCGGAACACAAAAAAAAGAATGTCACACTTTTGAAGAAAACTTTTCTTTTTATTAACAAAATAATTAAAATTTAATATAAAACACCGTGGCCTGACCCCCACCTCCCCCCTGTCACAAACTGTCACACTTTCTTACACCCCCTCCCCCCCTCTGGACATACTTTATGCATCAGAAAACATATTTGTGCAATAAACAGGTCACATGGACCAGTCATACTAATTATTCCCTTTAAGCGCTCATGTTACAATCAATATCTCTTGCAGAGCATCAATAACACTTATTGAATCTCTAGGTTTTAAATATATTATTTGAGAAGCACTGAATTCCACACTCATGATGAGGGATCATGAGGCTGTGGGGAATCTTAACTTCACACATTACAATAAAGTATTGATCAAACTAAAATTTTAAATAACTTCCATTGCAATTATAACTTCTTAAAAGACAAACTATAGGCCAATTAAATGTCAACAGAATATAAAATAGTTGCACAGCTTAGGGTCAACAGGCCTGTTATAAATGTTTATGGGTTAATTTATGGAACTTTTCGAGAGGTTTCTTATCACAACTGACAATAAAGCTCAGATCCACTTGATACAAGATGTGTCATTAGTAATCAATTTTTTTCTGAGGCATCAGTTGAGACCTCGAAGTTTTATTCAATCAAATGGGTCAAGCATGAATAGATAACAATTTTTTAAAATGTCAATTAAGAAAGACATACTTGGTGGCCATGGTTTCTTATCTTAAACATCTCAGACGCTCCATCTATACAGAAGACTATTGCGGGTAGTGTGAGCAGGGAGGATGCAGGTTTTTAAAACTTAATAGACTGAAAAGAATAGGTCAGCGGCTCTAGAAAGTGATGCCATTGGCAACAATATTTATGAACGAATGGATTAAGTTTAAATGCAATGGCCAATGACCGCTGGCAAAAAGTACCCATCTCTGTCGGGTGCATGAAGATTATAATGCTATTGTATCACGCATATCATGCAATGTCCCAGTATCTGCAGAATTATTGAACACAATATACGACTAATATTTAATATTGTATTGAGATTTTGTTAGTGGAATCAAAATAGACCTGCGTTAGTTATAATAAGTTATATCAACTGACAAAAATGCTTTTCAAGATGAAGTTGTCAGATAAAAGTAAAATTACTGAAATATGGTTAAAGTCTGCTGAAAAATAAATTGAAGCACTAAACCGGAGTAACTGACAAAAATTTTATTTCAAAATTGTTATTTATTTTTCAAGGTTTAAATTAATAACAACTGGGACCTTGCTAAGTAAACTGCCAATTGATGGGGCGGGGGGCCCACACCCCGTCAAACCACACACAAAAAGAAAGAGGGCTGGTAGACTTGTGTGTGTGTGTAATATTTAATACACTAATTTGTATTTAATTAACATTTATATTTCATATATGTAATATCTAGCCACATTACTACAATTGTATAAGTATATGCTTAGCCGGTTTACCCCTGCCCCTACCCTAGTCATCAGATATTGTACATTCTAAGCAGAGAAAAGAAAAATATAAGCGTAAGGCTCATAAGGCTATATCGATATCAATATCTTTCTTTATCGCTTGCCTTAAATAGGTACTTCACTTTACATAGCCCAATATCTAATTTAATTATGGTGAAAATTTGGGGGTTAAAGCTTTGATGGTTAAAAAGTTATAGCATTTTGAGTGCGTTCCAGTCAGGCGATATATTCTTAATAAAATTTAACTACCTTGTGATTTTCAAATTTCACTTACTTATTAATATATGAATTTTTTATATGGATTGTAATATAAGGACACGCTTTTATTTACAAACATTTACAGACTGAAATGCGCTGATCTCCCCTGGCCTTGATGTAAACACGGGAATTCGGTAAACCAGGGCTGGAGTGAAACCAGTGAGGCGTGGAGGTCAACTTTAGCTGACGACTATACATTCTAAATAGTGATAAATAGAGATAAACTAAAAATTGATTAATTTAATTACGGTACATTCGATCGATCTGAAATTTTGATACAATGCATTGTCATCCAAGATCTATATGTGGTAAAATTTTGAGATCTCTAGGACTATCAGAAGTGGTTTAATTTTACGTTACAAGATTTGAAGGAAGGATACAACATACAAACATTGTGACTTAAATAAAAGAGTGTAAAATGGCAATGGTTTATTTTTTTCAGCCAGATACCTAATTAAATTTTATTGAAATTTTGAAGAAGGCTTTACTTTAGCTTTGCAGGAAACAAAATTTATGGTATTTAGTGACTAGAAGGTGACTTCTTTTGGTCACAGATTTTTCAAAAAATTTTGGCAAGTAATTACTTTGGCCATGGCTTATACTATACAGTGTACAGTGTATACTATAAGTATAAGGTAAAGTATAAGGAAACAATTCGGCACTTGACTTACTTAAAATGTGATAACTTTTTTTTACTATTTCAGATACAGAAATAAACTTGGTATCATTGGACATGATTGGAAAGGTGTTATAAGTAATATTAAGCCCTTTCTAATGATACAAGTTTCATCATTATACCTCAATTTTAAAATTTTTATTCAATTTATTTTAGTGAAGTAAAGTGCCTATCTATAATTTAAATTATTTTTTAAATTAAATTCATTTTCAAAATATCACGGCCGGATAAAAATAAGAATAAGACTATTAAGTTATTAATTATTAAGTATTAAGACTAAGACTCATTTAAGACTGATTGATAATGATAAAATATTTACAGTAATTTACAGTGTAACAGTGTAAATGAAATTTTTACCACAACGGCTCAAAATTAATAAATTACCATACGTTACCACAATCTATCCACATGCCTAAATCTAGGTAAACAAATCAGAAGAAACACGGTGTCTAACTAACACTAACTGTTTATAGTCAATATTTAAATAGTTATTAATTATAGTAATACGAATACCAATAGTTACTAATAGTCACATGACACATGATATTACTTAATTTATAATTTGTATTAACAAAACAATAAATTTAAAGTTTTAATAATAGACGATACCATCAGTCACATGAGTGTTACAGTAATACGGAAGCTAAAATAAAGATATGCTAAATTAAGCTGCAATTAAAGATTTGGATCCGTTAATCTTAGTCATAAACATTATCTGTACTGTAAATTAGCAATCACACGTCAATTAGACTTGTACTTGTTTTATATAGACTATTGATATCCTACTTATAGCCTGTTCTTATACCCAAATATACCTTTTTAAAAAATCAAATTAAATAACTATTGACAATTGAAAGTTTTAGCTTAACTCTCAAATCACTTCACACTTTTCAGATACTAGCAATAATTTATGAAATAAATAAATCACATAAATTATGGGATTTGTGTTTTCAAAATGTCTTTGAAAGAACTCACCTTGAATCGCGGCTTGGATACGGTAATTAGACGAACCTATTGTGTCCTTTCTGTTGTGATAGGAATATGAGTTAAAAGTTAAAGGTAAAACTGAAAGAACGTGATGGCAATTTTAATGATTCATATTATAATTCATACTTATTTTATTATAAAATTTTTTAAAAGTGAATTAAATTTGTTCACACTTTTTAATTATGATGTGAAATTAATTGTCATGTCTAAACCGAGGCCTAGTCTTCTAGTTCTATTTAATTTAGTTTTAGTGAGTCTAGTGACTCAAATAAAAGTAAAGTAAAAGTATTTTATTTTTTATAAGTAAGAGTGAAAAGTTTACTAAAAAGAGTAAGTGAACGTTTATTAATTTAAGTAGGAGTAAGACTCTTACTGTAAGTGTAAAGTGTAACTAGGGCTATTTAGTACTTTGAAACTTAAATTTTTCCCTGCCAGGGGGTTTTAAACTTTGTGCCAGACCATTTTTTTAGTTTTTTTTTATTTTTAAAATGTTTGTTTCTGCCCGTTCTTTCCCCCCCCCCTTTTTTTAAGAACATGACTAACCCTCACTAGGGTCGGCCAATCACAGTTTATGTTTGGCAAAGGATGGTAGTAAAGAGTGGGGGGGGGCAGGTATCAACAACCGCAGTGCACATGTCTCCACGTTTACTCGCTTTTATTCATTACTTCGTGCTGCTGTTTGTGTCCCCGTTTTTTGCACCATCTATGATGAGCAAGCCTGCGACGAAAGGTACACCGCGAGTCGTATCTAGTTAATAATATTATATTTAACTTTAACTTAAAAACAATTATAATAATTTGAAGATGATTTTATGTAGGCTATAGACTACAGTCACATGGAATTCTATTGAATTTCAGTTTCAGCCCTTTCACTGAAGTGCTCACACTGACAGTATAACAACAGCCTTTGTGACCAGAAAATGGCACTTAGCCGCTCTGGACTACACTGCCTAACATGGAATGTTTGTATCCCTTTGTCATCCACAACAGTGGGTAAGCCAACGCTTTGCCATTTGAAACTCCTTTATGCGTTTCAATAAATATTGCATTTGTGTTCAGTGTGGACTAGTGGATGCATTCTATATTATCATTACTATTTATTGAATAATGTTTTTTTATTAGGATTAAGAAAATATTTTGAGGTTAAAAATAAAAAAGTTGATGCTCACGAGTTAAAAGCCAATATAATAAAAGAAAATGCTGACTATAAAATTAACATAACATATTAATCTCAAATTTCAGCATGCAGACCCTTCCATTCACCTCCTGCTCTTGTCAAAAATGCCCGGGAAAGTAAATTGAAATTGTGTCGGTTAGGCTTAACAAAGGATGCACTTTTACACAGACAGCCAGTGATACCTGAAATTCTTAAACCCAAACTGTATGGCACTCTCTCTCATGCAACTCGGTCCCCCGGCAGAGATCTCGAGCCGATCAAGAATGTTTCTGCTGTAGGAAGTAGTGAAAAAGAATACAGGTGCCCTTCGAGGCTACTTCAACAGTTTTCAGAGTTAGCCATACTGGACATGGTAACGGGCATAAATTCATGTTACAAATGCCCTGTACCGCCTGGAATGACGGATTCGAAGAAGGCACCAAATGTTATAAAATCCGAAATTCTGGATGGTCCGGGAAACAGTATCCTGCCTGTGAAAGAGGCCAAGATAATTATGAGGATCCGTCACAAAAAAATGAAGAAACATAAGTTGAAAAAACTCAGGAAGAGGATGTATTTCCTCTGGAGAAAGCAAAGACTTGCCAGGGTGGCAAGGAGAATGGCTATTTACAAAAAGGAACTTGAAGAGATAAAAAAAGGAGGCGAAACCTTTGATCCGGAGTCATTCATCAGGGAGCAGTTGTCGAAAGCCAAAAAAGGGAGGCTACTACATAAATATCTTTGAATCCAAAAGTTGAGATTGCGATCATATTTTAAATAAATTCATCAATTTTGTGTCAGAATTGACTTTTGTGATATTTATTTTTTATTTTAAAATTATGGGACTTTTGGAACAATGGGATAATTTAACATAGGGAAAACAATTATTTACCGATAATGGTAAAATTGGCTGGTGCATTTCATTTCTGCTTTGATATCATTTGTTTTTATGAATTTGGAGGACATCATTAACTTGAAAGAAATTATTCTCATCTAAGTATCACTGTACTTGTTTATAAATGTCAATGAGTTTTTTAATTAGCCCTACTCAACTTACTGTGATAAAGTTTAGAAGAAGAAAAAAAATACCATTGTGGACCCAATCCAGACAGTCGACCCGCCAATTTCCCCTTTAAGCTGCGCGGCCGTGCAGATATCTGACAGATGCCGCACAGTAGTTTAGAATTACTGCGCAGCAAATTTTAGCAAGTTCAGCTTATTGACCCATAATAAAAAGCGTATAAAAATGGTATATACATATCATATCATCTAGACACCCAAGAAAAGTTTTATATAACATAACAACGTAGATCAACAATGTTACTAAATAAAATTTAAGAATAGATTTCTTATTGTTTTTTTGACGAATTCCTAATTCATTAAAATGACTCCTTATGATGCATGTTATCAATGCAACTCATGTTTTTTTATAACACTAGTACGTACTAGCATATGTTGAGGTTATGGGAATCAACGTTTTAGTGAACTATGGTGATGGTGATTGGGTTGTAGTGTTGGTGGTGATCTTGTGGCTGATTGGTGATCTTGTGGCTGATTGGAATTGGATGAAAGGAACTCGCTCTAAATCTATACAAATAAATGTGTGAGTAAATGATGTGATGAGACTGAATTGAGAGAACAGTGAATGGAGTTTCTTCAGAAATTTGGTTGACAAGTTTATTTGTTGCTAAGATGTAGGACACAATGTGAGTTGTGTGGAGCAGAGTGGTAGTGCACACACGTGAGATAAGTTTAGTGAGTTGATAGTAGTAGTAGTTGCGCCAACTGTGGAAATTGGGATCAGATGTATAGACGGATGAAAGTGACAGAGCGGCATGCACGCTCAGCTTGCGCACCGATGGTCATTGGGTTCGAATCTCAGTGAAGACAGATATTTCTTCCAAAGGTCAAGGGTCTCCCTGAGTTCCCCCAGCTCCGAATGGGTACCTGACACTAGTTAGGGAAACAAAGGCGGCTGGGAATGGTGTGGTCCATCATAGCCTTGGCCTGGGAACGCTGCGTCACTTGCCAATATGTTCTTAGCAGAACATAGGACACAATAATCTTTTTTATAGGAGTGTCTGTAACAGATAAGACATCAGACAACAAGATGACCTGAACTTAAAGGTGTTGTTAATGTAGTTATTGAGACAAAACGTTTTGGGCATTACAGTGGGGCAGAGTAATACTAATACATTAATGGCACACACTTCAACAGCATACTTCACACTTTTCATTTTTATGTCACAGGATCCCTGGCACCATCTTCAAAAAATGAAGGGACCTTAATTTGATGGAGATCAAATCTTTAACAATGAATGGCGATAAAATTCAGTCATATCCACACACTATTGGTCAAGGCGATCAAATTCAGTCATATCCACACACTATTGGTCATGGCGATCAAATTCAGTCATATCCACACACTATTGGTCATGGCGATCAAATTCAGTCATATCCGCACACTATTGGTCATGGCGATCAAATTCAGTCATATCCACACAATATTGGTCATGGCGGTCAAATTCATTCATATCCACACACTATTGGTCATGGCAGTCAAATTCAGTCATATCCACACACTATTGGTCATAGCGGTCAAATTCATTCATATCCACACACTATTGGTCATGGCGGTCAAATTCAGTCATATCCACACACTATTGGTCATGGCAGTCAAATTCAGTCATATCCACACACTTATGTTCGAGACCAACTCATTTTTGTTCTCAGCAGTTTTTCCACCCCACCCCCCTCCACCACCCCCCCAAACAATGCACAAAGTATAAAAAGCAAATAAAAACTAAAAAATTCTTACACGAAGCAAAGACTGTTTACTTTTGATAAAGGTGACAAAAACAATACTTTTATAAATATGAAACAAATAGGAAGCTTTCAAATTAGTATAAGGCAACTGGTACAACAAAGCTGAGTAGAGATCGTCACCTAACATTAATAATATTGAATAAAATGGAAACCAATTCTACAATTTAAATTTAAAACGTCAAGACAAGAATTGCGTGAAAATGAAATAAGTTGTTTTTTTTTATTAAATGCAACAATTGTTGAGAATGAAGGTTTGAAAACTACTTGTTGAAATTCACAGGATTATTTCTAATTGAACCTGCATCTTTTGTTTACTTTAGGCCAGCTACCTTGAAAAATTTCTAAATATTTCCCCAGACTTGTCATGGTGTCACACTCTCTGAAATGCCTTCATTTTTTGCTTCCTTAACGTAAAAAAAAATAGTAATAAAAAGTTATCAAAATGTTAGCAATAGAAATCAGTTTTTGATTCAACACTATTTGAACTATTTGCCCCAAATTTTTGCAGAAATGATTAATATATATGTATTTTGGCATGCATTTATTTGCAATCTATAATTCAAAGTATGACAATGAACTTTTATGTAGCAAACTAAAGTAGAATGTTATGGAGATTGTTTTTATGACAAAACATAATGGACAAAAGGTGACTAGAAGAACACAAGAAATAAATACATGACAAGAAGTTTCCAAAAATAACTTGGTGGACAAAAGAAACACATGCAATGGTATGCCATTAATTTTGTATTATGCAGCGATAAAATTTTTCCTCTGGTAATTTTTAAACAAAAATCAAAATACATATTTTTAAAAATTTAGATAAAACACATGTTTTGATGGTCTAGTAAATGCTGAAAATTGTACAGCTGAATTCGGAGCTCAAAAAAACCAAGTTGTCCAAACTTTTTGACCAAAGCAGTGGCAGGAGGCATCCATCAGTCCAAGTACAATAGCGTGACACATCAAAGTCATGGATGATCTGTTTGAACAATCCATGGACCAAAAGTTTGATGAACAAAATAACAAACGGATTGAGACTTATATCCAACTTATAAAATTTTTAAAAATGATAAACTTTGGTCAAAATGATGTAGAGCTTAATTGTAACAATTTGTTACCGTAGCTGATGGATGATGGTATCCATGCCTACGCTTCATATTTAACCTGAGGCACACCTACTGAAGTTTTTTTTACAGATGTCAATGAGTGAAATCACAAGTTATTCTTTTTGTTCCTACTGTTATCCAAAGACCAACGACATGACAATGTGACTATCAATCATTCAACTTTTCCTTGTCTTCACATTGAATCTATGGCGGATTAAGGGGGGGGGCTGAACGGGCTAAAGCCAGGGGCCCCCGATGATTTAGGGCCCCCAAACTTAGCATATTTTATAATAAATGTGGACAACTGTATACATGAATTGCTGAAAATATGATAAATTAATAAAATCTCATCTATTAAAATGATCTCTTTTCCCACACGATAGTCTTAGCAGTCAAAAAACCTTATTTGATAGGCTCAATAACAGAAATTATTAAAGAATATTATATATATATTTTAACTTGCCAACCATAGTTGAGGTCTCGTGGCCGAATGAGAAGTACTAAGGCTTGTGGTGCAAGCGGTGGCGGGATCGATCCCCGGGTGTGGTATGAAATTTTTTTTCATGTGTTTTTTAATTTTATAAATTGTCTTTTACACTCAATTTTAGGATACCGGCAAAAAGTTATTTCTTCTAATTCGGTTTTTTCATGAATAATCAATTTGGATGAATATTTACAAGTTACAGTCTTATATTAGCTGCTAGCAATCATTTTATATAAAGGTACACTGGCTGGATAGGGCCCCAGTTTGAATTGCAGCCAGGGGCCCCGTGCAGGCTTAATCCGCCCCTGCATTGAATAGAGTAGTAAAATAGTTACCACCAAGAAAAATAGAGATGGGGTAAAAGCCATCGGTCAAGCACTGTTATTTCATTATGCACTTGGATTAGTTAACATGTAGCGTCAACAACAAACATTGACACTGCGCACGGTTGAAGGACAACATTTTTAAAATAAAAATAAAAAGTTTTTTCTGTAAGTGTAAAGATAGACAGTGATTCCTTCAGTACACAGTGGGTGGCATGGAATAAAAAGTCCTTAGAAAAAAAGAGTTCACATTAAGGAACATGAGCCAAATTGTTTGCTCATCATTTTCAGAGCCATCAACACTAGATGCCGGTAATGTAATCTACATGAACCAAATTGTTTGCCCATCATTTTCAGAGCCATCAACACTAGATGCCAGTAATCTAATCTACATGAGCCAAATTGTTTGCCCATCATTTTCAGAGCCATCAACACTAGATGCCAGTAATGTAATGTCCTCCTCCACACCCCCTCCCATCACACATGGCTACTTCCCTACCTGGGAAGGAAGCACATGATTAGACTTCTAGAAAGTGATGTTCATTCCCATATGATCAACATCAACATGACAGATCTGTTACACAATTAGTGATAAGTAAGTCTTTGCGTAACATGAACACGATTCACCGACAACAAGATGATAATGACCACCAAAAAGACCAGGCACTGATAACCTGTAAATATCTTAAACAAGATTTAAAATAGATCAGTTTAACACACAAAAAAACAAACTACTGGTAGCACTAACAAAGCAAATGTTTAAAAAAATTACATAATTAAAACCATTGTGTTCCTATCAAAATACATTGTTTTGTTTTTTTTAAACATGTAACTAATGTAATAGGCCTTCAATGTTGAAGATAACTTCATGTCAACATAGTATATTACAAAATACATACAAGCCAAAATTTAACAACATTATAACAAATCTCTTATAACTGTAGTAAACACTTGAACAAAACAAAGGCTAACTCTTAATTTATTATTTATATTAAATTTAACAACACATCAACATCTATAACTGTAAACACATGTACAAACATAGGCTAACTGTTATAATATTACAGGTGCACTGTGCAACTATACATAATAATATCAATAGTCTTATAATGCAAACTGAGGTTACAGGTTTTATAATGGAAGCAGAGTCGTCGGCCTTCGTCACAGACTTGTGTGACAGATGACAGAAAGCTTTTGTCTAAGAGTCGGCCTTCATCACAGACTGTGTGACACATGACAGAAAGCTTTTGTCAGAGTCGGCCTTCATCACAGACCTGTGTTTGACACATGACAGAAAGCTTTTGTTAAGTACTCGCGCCGGGCAGAGATGCAGTATAGGTTTATATATAAATACAAAGTTAGGCATGCCACGCAAGTTCACGAGACTCAGCATATGGCCTTAACGGGGCAACAAGACCTAGAAAAATCAATCTAGTTTGTGTATTTACGAATGTTACATATTGGAGCGAATTTTTTTTAAAAATACAAAATTGGGTTTTTAAAAAAAAATTAATTAAATAACTATCATTACTTATCAATAGATTTTTTAAAAAAACCTTTTCTTTAAAAAGTGATTTTTGTCTGGCTAAAGGATGTCATACATTTATTTTATTGAACGATAACTTCTGATCTGTGAAAATTGGAGAGAGAAATCACAACAAAAGGAAGAGTGAATTTCTTCTGTACAAAGATTATGTTAGAAAAAAAATTGTAATTAATTAATTAACTTTGTACCCACTTGGGGATAAAAATGTTTTTCAAAAAATTAAACAATTCTGTAGAACTTATAAAAAACCTCAAAATATATTTCCATAGCAAAAAATGTCGTTAATCCAACAGGGCACGAGACTTGATCAAGGACATTTCACACATGGATTTCAATGTTATGTTATGTTGTTTTTTTTTAAAAGGGTTGTTGTAAAAAAAAACAACACATTTTATAAAATAAGATCCAGTTTCATCTCGCTCTCTTCATGAATGACATTAGTAACAAGAAAATATCACATGATTAATTAACCAAAGCAAAGGTTATTTCATGGTCATGTCAAAAATGTACACTCATTTTCTCACTTACTTCTTTCTTTTTTTTCTAAAAAGATGCTTAACTTTTGAGCCAGACCCATCATGAATTTTCAAGTTAAAAACTGTTAATACCATACCACAGTCCAGCACTTCGAGTTGTTAGTTTAGTTGGTGACCTTGCTTACGCTACCTGAAATTAAAGATGTACCAACAGGAGAGTAGTTCTTGATCTCTCGCTTCAAAATCAAAGTTTAATTTAATCGGGGTTTTTTTAAAATCGTGTTTGGCTCATTCTTTCACGTTCCCTCTGCACACCATCATGTCAAACAAAAAAAAATGTTGAGATATCAACTAGTTGCATTTATACTCATTGGTCTATATAACTGCCCGTCTATGATGGGTGACAAAAATGAAGGCAATCCTTAAGGGCTTGACGTTATAGTGACCATAACAAAAATAATAATTCGTGATGGGTTGAGCTTAACATAACTTTATAAAAAAATATTAAAAATTTGACATCGTCAATTATCAGAATTTATTATTTTTAAAATTTGTTCATTGTTACACATACAATTTTCCTAAATATGTTTACGTGTTCATGATTTGTACGATCTCACTCTCATGTTTACAATAACTGTCAGTGAGCAAATATTTTTTTTATGCAAGGGGCTACATCAAGAAAAACATGTTCATTAAAACCGTATTTGATGGAGTGAAATCTTCATGCCATCTGCGAGCACAGCTGGCCACGGAATCTCATTTTATTATTTTTTTGTCCCCTTAAGTTCATGATTTTATTACCGATATTAATTTTTTAAAATAAATATATATTTTTTTTAAACAAACGCACCAGACCAGCGTGCTACTATGGAAATTAATTTTTTTTATGTAAGTCGACAAATTTGACACCATTTATTTTAATCTAAGGATGATCCTTGGTAGCAGTGCCCTACTGAAAGATCTGAGCACCAGTTTTCTGAACATGTTGATGCGTTCCTTCAGGGTGAAAGGTTGTAAAATAATTAGGGCTGGTACTGATTTAAAAAAATGTGTTCAATTAATCGGTAAGATAATTAATCAATTAATTTCGATTAATTATATTTTTATAACGTATATATAGATCCCGTTAAGTTGCGATTCATTATTTTGCGAAAACGGTTAAGTCGAGGTAATTCCATGGCTCCCAAATTTTGTGACGTAACACAGCAAATTCGTTCTGATATGCAAGAAATAAGGAAGTAAAACCTTTTTGTTTACGTATGCACGTCTAAATAAATAATAATAATACGAGGGAAAAGTTTGTAAGTAAAAAATAATATAAACTATTTATTAATAAATTGGAGAAAAAAAATATTAGAAATATGTTCTTAAATTTTAGTCGAATTTTAATTGATTAAAACTTTTAACGATTAATCGATTAATTCATTAGCTCCTGATGCGACTAAATGCGTCCTTATAGGGGTCCGTACGGTTGCGCCCAAAAGCGTCTGTTCGCCTAGCGACGCACTATCGTATTTTTAGTTAAAAATAGCACAAAATCTCGCTTTCCTCGAGACTTCCGGCTAATGCGTGATTCTACGAGATTTCAATAAATATCACAGGATGTTTTTATCTTCTTTCACTTTCGATCCATGTGTGAATTAGTTTGACGCGTCTATATGGCGTATGTATTCACCCGAGGTGCCGAAAATCGCGTTATCAGACTTCAATCCTCATTATTTCGCAGTGCATGTTATATTATTATTAAACTTAATTTATTTCTTGATGCATTAAACATTTTATTTTTTAAGATAAATGAATATCTTTAGAAAATAAAAGCATTCCTCTAATGGAATCAAAAGCTTAACGAAGTTGCTTCCCTTTTGTCCGGAATATGAAATAGATTCGGAAGTAGCCCTTCAGGAGCTAATGAGTTAATTTCCGCAGCCCTAAAAATAATATTAAATACATGTAATCTAGCCCTGGCAGTATAATATGAACTACAGTGTACTAATGTATGTTTTAAATGCAGTTATGTTTACCTCAATGTTATTTTGTATGAAATTGGTAAAATGTTTCAAATCATAATAAACAATTACCCCAAAAGTTGGCCAATAATTTACATAAAAAGACATTCTGTATGATACTGGTAAAATGTTTACAATCAAAACCAATAATTACTGTAAAAGTTTGCCAATAACTTACACACAAAAAAATACCTTTTGTGTGATACTGGTAAAATTATTCTAATAAATAATAAATAATTACCACAAAAGCTGGCCAATAATTTACACAAAAAATACATTTTTTTCAATGACAAATATCGGATTAATGTTGATATAAATATGATTAAAATATTATAAGCAGGACCAAACAGGGGTCGACTGCCCTGTCTTAAGGTATCTTTGTGTTTCACATAGAGGTGTAAGTATTACAGACACAAACAACTAAGCACCACCAAGAGACACAGAGTTATCACAAGTTATTAGTAGTACACAGAGATTAGCATTACTTGCACTTGACAGTAACACAATGTTACAGATAAATTCTTCCAGATCAACTTCAAGACAAAATGATCACTCTGAAACATTTTATAAAAATTCAAAAAACCAGAAAAGCAAAAAGTCTATTAAAAAATTATAAAATTCAAAGTTGACATGCAGCTTCAGTCTGGTTTCATGACGTCTTTGCCTCTGTTATATAATTGTTATAGTCTCTTGGTTCGCTGTCAGATTATTGAATTCGACTGGACAAATTCAATTATAAACATAAAACATTTACCTACCATATACATATGTAGGTGCTGCTACAAGCAATAGTTTTCTACTGGCATACATGTTGAATGAATTTTCTTAAACTGTAAACTGATGCGCAAACGCAAATTATTGTGATGGTTAATATGTGTGTGCGTATGAAGTGTATGTTTTGAAGTTAACCCACTCTTAAAATAATTTAAATACAAAGAAGCAGAAGCTCTCTAAATGCATCAATAACACACATCTGAATATTCTGAAACTATCAAAGCAACATCATGTACTAACTTGTTTTACTCTCAAACCAATGTCTTACCTTAATTATACCATTTTCAAAATAACAAGGACCATTTCACACAGAAATTAATATCTCTTGCAACTTAAGCGTATTTAACTTGTGGAGGAAAAAAAAAGAGAGATTTTGAGCGCATTTGCTTTGTAAATAATGATAGTCATTTATTAAAAAATATTAGCTTAATATATACCTGAAATATAACAGGATAAGAAAAATCAGTTTTGGATTACAAGTGTCTGAGATTGTCTTTTAAACGAGTAGCCTGATAATTTATCTGGCATAATCAGCATTGAGTATATGGTACTGACCAACCAGGCTATCAACACAATCTTTGTGAAAACATCCACACCTTGTTTGATATAATTACACATTGACGACAACAGTTGTGTGTATGTAGCTAGTTTATCAAAGAATAATTAGTATGGTGATGTTAATAACTCATAGATTGGTCAAGTAAGCAATAAATATACAAATATAAATGTATCCATTTCAGCAAAAATATTTGAAAGCAAAACACACAAAGTGAAATTCATCTTAACATGTACAGATATATTTGTTGAAATCTCTTGATTATCATACCAGATCTATATTAACAAATGGATGAATGAAACATTAAAATTGTGAAAAAAATGTAATGACTTGGTCTGTAAAGATACAATTTTCAAATACTACAGAATGAAGGTTTGTAAAGAAGTAGGTTAGAAAAAACAATCCAATATGTATAAGGAAATGAAATACCTACAATAACCTATAGGTGAATTAATACATGAAAATAGTGAATAAAAGGAAGCATTTGTTAGAGAAAAAAAAGGGGCACCGTAAACAAAAAATGCAACAGGGTGCATTACCAAAAATATCATATTTGATAATAACACAGAAGAAAAAAACACATCATAAACAACGCAGGGCTCCAAGCCTGCCACTGAATCAACCAATGAAAACGCAATATGCTCCTTTTTGTTTTAGACACAAGTTAAAAAGTTAAGTTTGACATGGAAGAGATACCTTGATACCGAGTTCTCCTAAAGTTAATTTATGTCTGTTCATGATCAAGAAAGGAAAATTGTTCTTACGGGAATTCTTCAAAAATACACTTATTCCCAGCCTCTACTCTACGGTCCTTTATCTGGTTGTTACCCAGCAAAATCTCTAGGATGATGCACTGGATAAAACGATAACACAGTACACCAAACACAAAGGTTAAAACATTGTTTGATCCTGAGTCCACTATCATTCGATGTTGCGCTGAATACTGATGGAACACTTTGTTGTAAATCTGTTGATAACATGTAAAATTTTCTTTCTTTTATTTAAACACTGTTGAGTATTGATGAAATATTTTCTGGGATCTTGGTCTTGATGCAGTGGTCTGGCTTCTCAAAGTTCAAACTGTGGGCGTTCCCCTCTTGTCGTGTCTCATTTTAATTTAAAGTCACGTTGTTGTTTTTCTCCTTCAAAGACACCACCTGCGGTGAGTGTGCTCTTCACCAAAACATTATCCGCCAACCTGACACGAATTTGTGTTTCACTCCCCCCTGCTTACAGCTCGGTGGCCATTTTTGTGGTCAGCGCCTGGATTCTTTTGGCATTGCAGTTCTTACACAGGATGTGGTCGTCCAGTGGGTAACATCCCCTGCCCTCCGCCTCGGAGCTCAGTTGACAGTTGCAGTCCTGTGGAGGGGGTAATTTTCTGTTCAGTACATGTAGAAAACAGCAGGTAATAACATCGCCTGCTTGGATACTGACTGCCCAACACTAAAAGTGGTGCTTCACAAACATCGCCTGCTTGGATACTGACTGCCCCCCTCCCACACACTAAACCCACTTCACAAACTGAACCCGATTCGCAGACTGAACCCACTTCACAAACTGAACCCGATTCGCAGACTGAACCCGATTCGCAGACTGAACCCACTTCACAAACTGAACCCATTCGCAGACTGAACCCACTTCACAAACTGAACCCACTTCACAGACTGAACCCACTTCACAGACTGAACCCACTTCACAGACTGAACCCACTTCACAGACTGAACCCACTTCACAGACTGAACCCACTTCACAGACTGAACCCACTTCACAGACTGAACCCACTTCACAGACTGAACCCACTTCACAAACTGAACCCACTTCACAGACTGAACCCACTTCACAGACTGAACCCACTTCGCAGACTGAACCCACTTCACAGACTGAACCCACTTCACAGACTGAACCCACTTCACAAACTGAACCCACTTCACAGACTGAACCCACTTCACAGACTGAACCCACTTCACAAACTGAACCCACTTCACAGACTGAACCCACTTCACAGACTGAACCCACTTCACAGACTGAACCCACTTCACAAACTGAACCCACTTCACAAACTGAACCCACTTCACAGACTGAACCCACTTCACAAACTGAACTCACTTCGCAGCGATAGCAATCCACATGGAATGATTTGTCCATGGCCACGATCCTCACCGTCTCATCTTGACCTGCATCCGGCATGATGGGGCGCTGGCAAACACAGCAGCGAGGGGCAAATTTCCTAGAGGCCATAGAGAGAAAATAGATGTAGTTACCATGAGATGAATATGTTATGCTATGGATAAGCCAGATTAAATTGGATTCTTTTTATAGAGAGAAAATAGATATAGTTACCCAGGGATGAATATGTAATTCTATCTATAAGCCAGCAAAAATTGGATTTTCATAAAATGTTAATATATTCTTTTAATAACAGTTATTACAAAAATGGTTCATCAAATATCCAAAATTCTAAAGTAAAGCTTTAAGACATTGAGTTTTTATTGTATCTAAATCAGCGAGCCGCTGCCTGTGAGATGGTAGTTAAATATGAGAAGCGTCATGTCAATGATGGTACTGGAATAAGGAGGAGGACCTTTTAAATTAATATTTGGGTTGTAGTTACTTCCCTTGTGTGACTTGGTTGAAGTTTGTTTGGCGCATTTTTCAAATCAATTTATTCATGATTGCATAAAAATATGAACAAGACTTAGCAAGCGTGGAAGACAAGAGTTTTGCATTTACCCGATCCCCCCATAGATAAAGGAAAAAAATCTATTTCATTTATATTTTTTTACCTTTTATCATTTATTTTTGGATGTAATTACTTCCCTTGAAGTTTGCATGGCACATTTGTTTTCTTCATCTATATTTTTTTCACCTTTTATCATTCATTTTAATACTTTGGAGCAGGCACTAGAACTTTTTAATAAATGCAATCTCTGATATCCACACATAAATTTAATAATTTTTCACCCTTCACAATATACTTATTTCTTTCCACCTAAGACATGTCTATTTTCACAATAAAAAAACAAAAAAACAGAAAGATTGCATCATTGTATATCAGAACATAAGTTTCAAACTTCATCAGCCCACTTGACAAACAAAAAATGTTATGATAATCATATAAGAATCTTACATTTAGGACCACCGTTAATACACAAAAAAAACAACTCACTTGTGGAAATCCTCAATGCAGTGAATCTGATTGGTGGCGTCCACCGTGAAGGGAATACCATCGAGGGATTTACCGCAGACCACGCAGGTGAAACAGTCGGGGTGGTACGGCTTGCCTGTGGCTCGTAACAGCTTTTCAGATGGACACACAGATATATAAATAATCATATTGAAATACGGTGAGCATGGTTTAACACAAAAGTGGACACAAAAGAATAAATAACATTAAAATACAGTGAACATGTACCTAAATGACCAGACGGCAGTAAAAATTGATGTAAACACAATAGTATGTCTTATATAGATTTAGTCATACTTACTCTGTCTGTGATGGGCTTAGAGCAAACTGAGCATCTCTCCAAAGTATTCTGAAAGGAAAGAAAGGTAACTCTGAAAGGAAAGTAAGGTTACAACTCTCATCCATTTCTCAAGCACAAAGCAACTCTAATCCAAAAAATTATTCTCAACTTAACTTCTCATTTGGTGATAACAATTCAATCACATTTGTATGTGCTGTGGGAATTGTGTCTGCACACATGAATGTAAATGTATATGAAGACCTCAAGGGAATAAACGGCTATGTGACATTTTTGAAATTTTTGAGTTATCCCCTGTATCTGATAGAGGGTCAAAAATAGAATGCTCTGAATTAGGTTTTACGAAAAAATTATGTCTCTGTCCCTATTAAAAATTCAAATGTATTTAGTTAATTTATAAGAAATCTGAAAAATTTTGAACTTTAAAGCTTGAATATCTCAAAACTACAAAAATGTGACATAGCCGTTTCTTCCCTTGAGCTCTTCATATATTGTGTTAAAACCATGATTGTACAGTATGTACGGGGGCGCCGTGGTCGAGCGGCAGCACCCTCGGCCGGCGTACCGAGAGTCACAGGTTGGAATCTCTGACGGCAGGGGCTTGCTCCCGTGGCTAAGGGCACCCCTGAGTCTACCCAGCTCCTCCGAATGGGTACCTGACATTAGTCATGGTAAAGTTACGGCAGCTGGGCATTGAGCTAGCCACCAAAATCCCCCTGGCATGCTGTGGCTATAAAAGCTAGTGAACGCTGCTTCACTTGCCCCATAGGCCAGCATGGTCTGAAAAGGGAACTTAAATGGATTTGCAAAAAATTGGGTTCTCTCGTTCCAATTCTGCCTTATTGGGCTAGGACCGTCCTCATCAACAGAACAATAAACAACGCCCTGAGATGAAAGAACAACCTCAGATGTAAAACAAAAAAACAACTAAAAATCACCAAAGTCGGAATCCAACTTGACGCAGGATTAACTTTTAATGTAAGATGAAGTGTTCTACAAAAGTAGTTCAGGCACAATCAAATATCTTCCTGTGAACCTTTCAGGAGACGTTCAGTTACAATGTAAACCTTAGGTAGGCAAGAGAACAGAGGGCTTGAAACATGAAAGTTAAAAAAATAACTCACTACATAGCAGACTTCACAGTAGGGCTTGGTCTCCATGGCGAAGAAGGATTTGCCTTGTAATGGTGCATCTGTACCAGGAGAGAAGTTCAGCGCATAATTAGATGTGCTACAGCATAGTGCACCAGTATGGTGATTAGACTTGAGTTGCTTTAATCATGCAATCTGCATATGAGTTACTTAAATCCTATGCTAAAGTGGGGCTAGGCAGAAACAATGATATTTAATAGGGTATGGGTCAGCCTATGGTAAAGTGGGGCTAGGTAGAAATAATGATATTAAATAGGGTATGGGTAAGCGTATGATAAAGTGGGGCTAGGCAGAAAAAATGATATTAAATCATTCGCTCGAATTTGCAATGTCAGTCGAATCAGCGAATTAAGAAAAAAAATTAAACATATCAATATGGTCATTTTAAGTTAAATGCTTTTGACGTGCAGGATATCTGTCACTATGAGACCGCACTAGAATTTCCTCAGTCAATCAAACTTGTAATATAAATAGTAACTATTGCGGCCTTGACTGTTGATCACAGCACGCTGTGTGTTAGACCTCGGCAACTATGCGAATTTTAAAAAAAATCATTCCTTATCAGAATTTGACCTACAACAGTGATGACGTGTATATTATATATACTGGAATATTAAGAAAATGATTTGATTTCACCGTCACGCGCGTGTTAGTATCTTACTGGTAACAAAGGAACAAGAAACTTTTAAAAGAATAATAATTTTTCATTTAATTAAATAAAAACCACCATCGATTCTCGATACAAACCTTTATTTTCTTGTCTAAAGATATTCGTTTATCTTAAAAAATAAAGTGATTAATGCATCAAGAAATGAATTAAGTTTAATAATAATATAACATGCAATGCGAAATAATGACGATTAAAGTCCGATAACACGATTTTCGGCACCTCGGGAGAATACATACGCGATATAGACACGTCAAACTATTTCACACATGGATCAAAAGCGAAACAAGATAAAAACATCCGATAATTTTTATTGAAATCTCGTAGAATCACACAATAGTCGGACGTCTCGAGGAAAGCGAGATGTCGATGCTATTTTTAACTAAAAATGCCAGAGTGCATCGCTAGGCGAACAGACGGGGATCGAGCTAACCAACGTTAAGTTGCAAATTTGGCCCTCTTTTGTGCTCGAGGTATTAGGTTTTGGCGACTTAAAAGAATCGAATTAACAGATGAGAAAATGCTAAGACAAAAGAGAGAATTTGGCGATTCCAATTAAAAATCGTCGACTTAACAGGGTTGGCGATTTAACCGGGCTCGAGTTAAGTGGGTTCGACTGTAAAACTATTTACAGTAGTAAATGCGCAGAATTTTATTTATTTAAAATCTCTGTAACTGATAACTTGAAAAACAGCCATCATCATTAACATAATACCATCAGCCAATTAATAAAGCTTTAATTTACTGCTGTGATCAGACAATATGTTTGTGTATCTTGTATGTTACTCAAAGGCTTTACGGCAGACCTGTTCTATGTGATCTATTTACACAAGACCTGTTCTATGTGATCTATTTACACAAGACTTGTTCTATGTGATCTATTTACGGCAGACCTGTTCTATGTGATCTATTTACGGCGGACCTGGTCTATGTGATCTATTTACGGCAGACCTGTTCTATGTGATCTATTTATGGCAGACCTGTTCTATGTGATCTATTTACACAAGACCAAAAGACTCACTGCATCCAACACAGGTGAAACAGCCAATGTGGTAGACGTTGTCCAGTGCTGAGCAGGCATTCATGCTGCCCGAGACTGTGTTGCCGCACCGACCGCACATGCCTGTGGAAAATATGAGTTGGTCTGATGATGTCACAAGGGTCAGTTGGGTGCATCAGTTCGGCTGAGCTAGTTTTAATGTCTTGATCAATTTTTTTTAGTTACCAAAGGTCGAAGATACAATGAATTTTTGTGCCATAAACATGCCATATGTACACAACAGACATGATATAAGCGAACATTTTTTTTTACTGTTAGATTTTCTATAAACTGGTGTAACTTTAAAAAAATTAAACAGTACCCCAATAGTCTTTATCCTCGGCAGCAGAGGTCATGTTCTTCATCAACAAATCTGTCAGGGCGTCCACTTCAGCCTCTTTCTCAAGCTTACCCTGCGAAGGAGCAGACGTGGGTCCTGGACTCACCTATTTTTCAAGTAAAGGGAAATACAGAAATACATATAATTTTAACTTTTAATTTTGATGCTCAACTAAACACATATTCTATGAACCTTAGATTACTCTCTTAAAGCCTTGGCTAATACCTGGGCAACCCGTTTCATCTATTGTGTAGTGCCATACAACATTATCGTAACAAGAGACTCTTTTACCTCCCTAACCTCCCCGGCTACATCTAGTGCAGGGGGGCGAAGTTAACAGGTGTAGTACTGTTTCTACATTTTGTTGCTTAATTTTTTAATAGCACACTTGAATAAGGGATCAATGCAAATGTCATTTAAAAGTTATGAAGAGTTGTGAATGATAGCCAAGTTTTTAAAAATAATTTTTAATGATACGGAAAAAAAAATGTATGTTAATTTATTGAAACCCTTAACACTGTTCTAAAGATGACATTCACACAATTCAAAGACTAGCTAAGGCTTACGTGTCCACCAGGGGGCACCATAGGTCCAGGTTTAGGCCTTTCTCCAACGATGGATCTGGCCACTTGACCTCCGCCAACTCTGTATGAATCGGACGTGCTTGTATTTTTGGGTGCTGTTGAGAAATAGTTTGCCATGATTGATTTACACGAGGATGTGCTTGCCAGACATCTTCAAAGACTTGCGCACCAGTAGCATGAAGGATGCCAGAGCCAAATATAACAATTATGGGATTACTAACATAGGCATCCACATTTTATCGCCCCTTTAAAACCTTGTGGTTTTTTTTCCGCTAAAATAGTATCAAATATTTCTTTACATCCACCAAAGGTCACATTGAACTTAATGAAGTATCTTTA
Source organism: Ampullaceana balthica (assembly GCA_944989445.1). NCBI lineage: Eukaryota > Metazoa > Mollusca > Gastropoda > Lymnaeidae > Ampullaceana > Ampullaceana balthica. The sequence goes on from CALYLW010000122.1 coordinate 211,215, forward strand.
AGTCTGAGAAAAAAACTCTCTTAAAAAAAAAGTAGTTTTATAAAATTGTTATAATTTCAATTCCGCAGGATAATTCTGCCAGCAACAGCCATGTACATTATGAAATCAATACTGATTTTAAATATAAACCAGGTGAATTTGTTGCTTGTATTTCACATAAATTCATGAATTCCTAAATATTCAGATGTTGGTACCAAACTCATGAGTAAGGAAAAATTATTAAGTTATTAGGAAGTCGTGTTCCTTTTCCTTATTTAAATAAAGTGCACTTTAGTTAAAACTAAGGTGAAAGGTTTTCTCAACAAAAAAAAAGTTAAGCTTAAATGTTCAATCTGCCTGTAGCTTTGTCCATTACTCTAAAGAGAGACAAGCTTAACCTCACGAAGCCGAGTGACCAAATTTTCGGGATGCTTCATAAGTCGCATTGCAGATTGACAGAATTTGCAGCATTTGGCTAAAAATAAGCAACCAATCATTGTTTAACCTAAATATAAGTCATTGCAAATGGCTCATCCCCCCCCCCTGTTTTGAATTTTATTTGTGTGTGTTTATGTGAAAAATTATTGAAAATTCAAGGTAAAATGAGTGTCTGATGAACCAAGCAATTGACAGGAAAGTGGAGCTCGGTTCATGTGTTATATTCTTTGGATTTTTTCAGAATCTAAGTCAAAACTTAATCAAGAATACATTTTTCGGTAAAGTAACAAACTATGTTAGAGCTAATCATAATCGGGTTGTGTGTAGAGCATGTGTGGTGTGTATGGGAAAAAATTCCAGATAAAACAAGCGAAAACCAAGAGTGTCTTGAATAGACAATCCATGTGTTGAGAAACAATATTATTTCTGCTAGGAAGATTGGCACACATTGGGGAAATTTTGATATTAGATGAAAGATATACCCATTTACTACAATTTCTCAAAGTTTTATTCAATATTCTATTCCAAGCACTTCTTTGCAAGTAAGTAAACTTTTTGTACAGCATGTTCTTTTTTTTCTTCTCTTTAATCCCCAGGAACCCAGGCATAGGGGAAAGTTAGGTTGAGGGCATGGGGCTAGGTAGGGTTAATGCATGAACTCACTGACTGGCACGTAACTGACATCCCCATATCCAAACTCTTTGTTTGTTGGAGTAGGCGGAGCAATGTTGATTTGGATATTGGCGTAATTGGATTCTCCTGGATACGCTGTTGTCCCTGAGTAGGTGGTTACTGAAATACATCGTGCACATATCAATTATTGAGTATTTTACGTTTCTGAATCTTATGAAGATGTGGACAATAATTATTTGTGCCAACTGTGAATTAAATAAGATCACAATGTAGAAAACAGATCTGAAGTGAAATTTATGTTCAAAGTATATAAATTATCAGACCAATTTAACTACATTATCAGACCAATTTATCTACATTATCAGACCAATTTAACTACATTATCACACCATTTTATCTACATTATCACACCAATTTATCTACATTATCAGACCAATTTAACTACATTATCAGACCAATTTATCTATATTTTTACTTGGTAACTACCAGGCCACAACCCGCTGTGGGTTTGTGGCATAGCTGAACATTCTTACCTTCATTTCAGTTCAAGATTTTTATATCCAACAGAAAATTAATTTAAAAACCTCATGTGATTGACTAAATGTCATGTTAAGTGTAGCTCAAGGTAGTTAACAAGAAATAAGTCATGGCAGATAAGCTTAACAAAAGCAGATATGTGTAAATAAGTTGGAGATGTTAGTGAGAACTCAGTTTCTGCATGTGGGAAGATGTAACCTCCCTTTAATTTATACTGACACATATTTTTTAATGCAATAGTTAATCAGTTAAATTACGTATCTATACAAAATTGAATGCTATAAACTTTGGAAATTAAATATACTGTTACATAATTATGCCTGAACTAAACAATAGTGATAGCTTAAAGAAGCACTATGCTCTTTTATAAATATGCCTAAACTAAACAGTAGTGATATCTTAATGCAGCACTGTACTGTTTCATTATTATGCCTGAACTAAACAATAGTGATATCCAATGTTCCCTCTGAGGTTCGTTGGTCTGTGTGCAAAGTTTTAAAAAAAAACTTGTGTGCAGAGTTGCACAGCATCCATTTTTTTGGTGCAATGTTTTACTAAATTTCCTGCGCTGTATTTCTATACTGCTGCGCGGCATCTGTCAGATATCTGCGAGGCCGCACAACTGCACAGCTTAAAGGGAACATTGGTGATATCTTAGTGCGGCACTGTAAGATTTTCATGTCCATTTCTTTTTAAACTAAAAATTGACCTTTCCTTTTAAAAAAAACTAAAAATTGACCTTTCCTTTTAAAAAAACTAAAAATTGACCTTTCCTTTAAAAAAACACCAAAAATTGACCTTTTCTTTAAAAAAAAATTTGACCTTTCCTTTTAAAAAACTAAAAATTGACCTTTCCATTTAAAAAACTGACCTTTAGCAGCACTGCTGGTTGTCTTGGTGGAGCGTGGTGAGGCTGAGTTGTAGTCCTGGGGTCTGTAGTCCTCTGTCCTCATGTAACGAGCTTCTCCGCTGTAGACATTGGTGTAGGTGTGAGTCTCATCCTCCGCGTAGGCCTGGGGAGGGGCAGGGGGTGGCGGCGGTGGGAAGTCATCTTCGTGGCTGTAGCCGTAGCCCTTGTGCCCGCTGTCGGGTGGGGGTGGAGGAGGGTATGCCCCAAGTTCATCCCTGTAGTGTTCAACATTTACTGGCCGATAGCTTTGACCACCTATTTGGACAAAAAAACAACACATTTTATTATCTTATATATTACAGATGATTATTGAGTCCTAATTCTATTAATTTCTATGTTTAAAAAAATGGAAACACTTAAATCCACAATAAACATCAAATTATATATCAGCACACACAAAAAACGGGCTATCATTTCTTTGTTTAACATTTGCTTTTAAGCAAATTATATTATTTTGGAAATGTTAGAATAGATCTTATTTATGTGAAGAGTGAAATGAATAAGAATCTGTTCAATATTATATATTATAGAATATAAAGTAAATAGTTTTTAGCGTATTGACAAAGCTAAGTGAAGTTTATAAGCAAAAAATAATAGCGCTTAGTTTCCATGCTAGAAATGGGAAAGAAAGACTAAATTAATATATTTTCATGATTCATAATATTTTAGTTGGAGTTAAATAATTATAAAATTCAATGTGTACATTTTTGCAACAGTGTTTGTATTGGCATTAGATTTAAATTTCTTTGTACAAATACTCTTTGGTGTTATTTTGATGTACAAAAATGATAAAATGAACTTGAACTGACCTGGTCTAAATGGTTGTGGGGCTTGAGTATAAGGCTTGGGAGAAGTTCCAGGGGGTACCTTCTGCATGCGTATTTGATTGAAATCTCTGTTTACATTTTGGTAGGCCATTTTGCAGGATTTTATTCTTGTTTAACTGAAAGATACAAAATAAATATAAATAATAGTAAATTTCTATAATAATAAATTAAATTTAGGCTAATCATCTTGAAATTGAAATCATTCTTTATCATTCATGTTTAATGTTTAAATTTATTATGTATCTCTGTAGTGACCAAATTTGACCCCTTTGTGATAGACCTGATTATGATAGTACTGACTACTGATCACTGATATTTAGCCTGTTAGATTTATTTAGACATTGGAATAGAACTTAGAAATGACTAACTTATTTGATTTAATCCACTTGAGTCTGAGTAGTATGCAATGACTTACTAAGCACTATAGACTCTACACTATACTATACTATACTTTTCTACATGTAACGTGTATACTGTATACTATACTATATATCACGGTGCGACTAACCGTGGCTCGCAAGCCGCATGCGGCTCATTCTGTGTCACATTGCGTCTCGCGGACAATATATGAAAGATATGTTACAAGATTACTGGCACATTTCCAAGCCACGTTTAATGACCCTTGTCAATTTGTGCTTCACTGGGCTCTCAACAATGCACAATTTTTAATTATTTGTCTATGAATCTCACTCCGTTAGTACAGGTCTGGCACCCTGCTATATTACTTTACTCTTATTATATGAATTGTTAATTTTAGTTCTGTCTGACTGGCAATGTTAGTAGTCTAATACTAATACCTAATTTAAAATAAAATATGAATTAAATTATTCAAGTTCATGATTAATATTAATGGAAAATTAACACGAAAACGGAACTATTTATAGATTGTTCAAACTGACACAAAAGGGGAATAAAAACAATTACAGTGAAATTGTAATAGGTAAAAAAAAGAACTTACTATTTTTCTAAGAGCAGATAATAGTAAATGGAATGCAATATTATACTGAACAACACGACGACGATTAAGCTAAAAAGTAAAAGCTGTGATAAAAAAAAACAATGTTCGATAACCCGGAAATCTCTGCCATAAAAGGAAGCGCTCTTTTACGATGACATCATTAATTGGAGGCTAATAATCAATTTATTCAAAAAATATTCAGAGCCGTCTTTGCGTATTTAAACGAAAACATTATTTGTCTATATTGGGGACTCTCAAGGTTATGAGAATGTCAAACTGTTGATAAAATATATTCACTTTTGCCAAATGTTTATGACATGTGTTCACTTGGTGAGAGTGTCATGGGCTGATGAGGGACTATGTGTAGCGTGGGTGTCAAAGAACAATTAGAGAGAGCGTAAGGACTAAGAAATGTTATGTTTTGTGTATTGTATAATAGATCGTTGGACTATACATTCCGTATGCAATTGGATTATACATACTAGTGCTGTGACTTTGTTATGAAATTACATGATTAAAGATAGTGAATAGAATTAATAGAAAGTTGCGTTTTCTTATGACTTCAGTAGGTTTATTAGTATGTTAGTACTAAGTAACAGTGTTTAAGATAGTCTTTAGCCATCATAAAGGAAAAAGGGCATACTCAAAACCGTGACATTAAACAGGGACTCGGTTCAAGCTGTGTGTATGAAATAAATAAATAGAATAGTTGGAAAATACTCAATAATTATACTGAACTATGTAGCTATTTTAATGAACTGTCTACACTGTAATTAGGAAATTTAATATATTACTTAGTCTTTAAAAATAAATTTGCAAAAGTAATAAGAACATAAAACTAAAATTCTACCTAAAATTGGTCAGACGTATACTAGAATATGCATCTTCTATTTCGTCTACCAAAGAAAACATAGATAAACTAGAACAATTTATATTTTTTAAAAACTGCCACATTCATTACTGGTGAATATTTACAAATAGAAATGACCCACGGCGCAGCGTACCCCACAGACTTGCTCATAGATAGTGAGTAAAAATGCAAGATTATACATAAACCATAGATAAGCGCGGGCGCTATAATCTTCTGTATAGAAGGAGCTTCTGTAATATATAAGAGAAGATCTACTTCTATTTTAAACATTCTTCTTCTATATTTTAAGGACTTACTATCAATGTTTTCATCATTATGGCTTCTATTGAATGTTGAATACATTTGCGAATACATATGTGAATTCTACTTTGAAGGTCATCTCACCAGGGTAGCCAGTAAATATATGTCTTTTTCACATCTGGCATTTGGGTATGGAATGGGTTGTCTGGAAAAAAAAACAGAAAACTAACGCAAAAACAACATTTAAAACTCTGATAATAAAAATACCAGACTATAAACAGACTACCAAACTCAAACCACGGATAAGCATATGACGTAAAAATCTTCTGAATAGAAGGAATTTCTGTAACATATAATGAAAGATAAGATACAAATATGTTAATTGTTGTCCCCTCAAATGAACAAGCTTATTCCAATTACTAATTACCATTGGCACGCCTCTCCGTTTTCTAGACGGCAGAGGGATGAGTTTTTGCCTTACTCTGGAGCAAGATACCAAATATATTCTCAAAAGATCACACAAAATAAAATGAAAGGATGAAAATCAAATAAAATATAAGTTCGTTATATTACTATCTATAAAATACAAAGCATGGCAAGCAAGATTTATTTCAAAAAAAAATATTTTGCTTTAGAAAACCCTGCTAAATTTTTGGATGCACATGTAAAGAGAATGTGGAAATAAAAAAATTGTGCAATAATTTTTAGCACAGGGAAATTGTATGCACATAAATTGTGTGTGTGCGTGTTTATAAATATATACTTTGTATAAATGATATTAATTATTTATAATGGTTTATTTCCTATTTATTCACACTTTTATTTTAATTTTTCCAAAATGTCAAAATTGTATGTCTAGGGAACTGTTAATTATGAAAATATGAAAACAGTGTATGCATCTAATAGGCTTTAAATAGACAGCGGTTTTTGTTCTATTCTAACCATTTGTTGCTAAGAAGCAGACGCAAAATGGCGGCGTGTTAGTAATGCTCAGTGAAAGTTTAAGACACACTTAAGTTGCAGTACCAGGTAAACTAAATGAAAATGTATATTGAAGTATAAAATATGCATGAATAATAAAGCCAATATACAACTATAACATAATTTATGAGTTACATCCAAGCAAAGTTTTCAATTTTTAACTCTATTGTCAATTGAATTTATTTTAAAATTAGTTCAAGTAATTCAAAATCAAGTATTAAGTAAGGCTCTAATTTTAAGGCATACTAAATGATAATGTACACAAATAACTGATAAAACGTGCGTGTGCTAATTTATGGATTTCATCATTTTGATTTTAAAATGATAAATTATTGATTACAGGAGATTTAAGGAATTAGAATAAAAGTTTAGTTTAGGCCTAACTTTTAATTAATTTATTGTCTCTTCTTCAACAGCATCCAAATTATTTATATTTTGATTATTTATTGGGGGTTTAAAGTTTAAGGGTGAGTAAAAAAAATAAGGATGGAATACAAAGAAAATGCCAAAATGTTGTTGGGATATATAGAAAGTGATGAGGATGATGATGATGAGAAAATTTTGGACTATGATGGTGCGAACTTAGATCTGAGTAGCAGTTTTGGTGAAGAGGATGCATCTATAGTTGAGGAGTAAGTGTACATTTTTTGACTTGACATTACACAAACTCTTAAACAAACACACAAATTTGTTACAGTATATAAATGAAATGCAAAAATTTAATACAAAGTTATGCTTAATACAATTCACAAACTTGATATCATATTTAAACTGATGCAAAAAAAAATATTTTATTATAAATTATATCATTTCTTGGGGCAAAAACAAATGTAAAATTGATTTTTTTAACAGTAAGTCCTTCCAGCGCTATCCAGAGAGTGAAGAAGATAAGATCACTTGGCATGAACAGATCCGTATGATTCAGCTTCGTGGACATCTTAATCATCTTTTGGACAAAGTTCGACATGCTCAGTATATTGTGGACATGACTAGGTTAAGAAATTTGTAAACTTATTTTTCATTAACATCCGTCTACAGTTTTTAATATATATTTCCTGAGGTTTTTTCCTTAATCCTTTAACTCTTAGAAAGTTGTTGTTTTTTTTTATATTGGAAAAGAAGGAGAAAATGTTATTATGCTACACAAGGACGTTAAAATATAAATACAGTCGAAACCGCTTAAGTCGACGGCGTTGGGGTATGAAAAATGGCGTCGAGATAACCGATGATCGAGTTAAAACGAAAACCAATATGGCGGCAAAATATTAACATGTGCTTGAAATTTCTTTATGATTAATTAGTTAGCGTTAATTATTGATGGGATGATTAATCGGAATCGTATCGGAACTCTAATATTTCTTCACTCTTTCCTAAGGTTTTAATGACCGTTCATTTTTAAGGACCGTTTAAAATTTAAATATAACCATGGTTCCAGCTCAGGAAAACGGGAAAAAGTCGGGAATTCTTAAAAATAAATTCTCGGCCTTGAAAGTCGGGAAAAGTTATGACTAATCTGGAATTTATATATATATATATATATATATATATATATATATATATATATATATATACACGCATGTATATATTTATGCCGAAGTAAAGGACTTTGATTACGTCTCTGTCATGTTTCGATTCCATTTAATGAAAAATAAGTTACCAGTTTATAATTGTCTGCGCATGCGCTAAAAGGTCAAAGTTTACGCTTCACCGTCTCACAGCCGCTCGCGTTTGCCGTCGTATCAGCGAATTTAAAATACAAATAAACAAATCAATATGGTTATTTTAAGTTTAATGCTTTTGACGTGCAGGATATCTGTTACTTAACTATCAGAACGTTCTCGAATTTCCTCAGTCAATCAAACTTGTAATATAAATAAAACTATTGTGGCCTTGACCGTTGATCACAGCACGCTGTGGGCTGTGTGTACTGTGTTAGACCTCGGCCGGCAAATAAAATAAAATGATTAATGCATCAGAAAATGAATTAAGTTTAATAATAATATAACATGCACTGCGAAATAATGACGATTCACGACCTCTAACGCGATTGTCCAGTACCTCGGGTGAATACATACTCCATGGATACACGTCGAATTATAATTCACACACGCAAAACATCCGGTAATTTTTTATTGAAATCTCGTAGAATCACACAATAGCCGGAAGTCTCGAAGAAAAGCGAGATGTCAACACTGTTTTGAACTAAAAATGCCAGAGTGCATTGCTAGGCCAACCGACGAGGATCGAGCTAACCAAGTTAAGTTGCAAATTTGGCCCTCTTTTGTGCTCGAGGTACTAGGTTTCGGCGACTTAGAAAAATCGAATTAGCCGATGAAAAAATGCTAAGACAAAGAGAGAATTTGGCGGTTCCAATAAAAAACGTCGAGTTAGTGGGGTGGTCGAGCTAACCGAGCTCGAGGTAAGTGGGTTCGACTGTAATTCAATGTTTATCCATTTTGAAAAAAAAATGGCAGTTTTTGTATCATGCAGAATTTTTATTATAAGAAATTATTGCAATGTCTATACAAAGCATTCTATGGAAGTTAGGATACAAAGATGTAATAAATCATTTGTAAAACTATTGAAAGAAAATATTTAGATAATTATACAAAAAAATTAAACAAATCATTGGCTTGGATGAATCACTTGGATGAATGCAAAAAAGGAACCACAGCACTTAGCATGTTCTTTGAAATTCAACTGTCATTACCCCCGTGGCTCACTAAGATCACATTTCTATACACTGCAGGGAGGAGATGAAAAAGTGCAAGTGTCAGATTCAGCTATTTGAAGATGAAAGAGACAGAATCTTTGCTGAGATAACCAAACAAGAATCAGAAGGAAACAAGTATATTATAATAATTTTTTTTGTTTTGGGTTAATGGACAGCTAGCTATTGGAAATATTCATCCCCACCTTCCCAAACGTTCTCCCTTTTAAATCCATAAAATGTGAAACTTAGATGGCTCATTTTAAAGTGAATCCTAAATTAGCTCACTAAAATTCGAAACATAAAATAGCTCCTTAAAATCTGAAACTTAGATTAGTTTACTAAAATTAAAACAGGAAACTTAGATGAGGATAAAAGTTTTTAAAAATAATTATTCATCATTACAGGCCTGCTGAGGACAGATTACGTGCAGCCCATGACAAAATTTGCAAAGAACTAGAATCAGAGCAGAAACTCATGGTTGTGATTGCTGATAAACTAGACCAAGCAGAGTAAGATTAAACAATTTTTTTATACAACTTCGCAATTCAAATGTTTAGAAATAATAATTACACAGTTACAAAGAATATACATTGTGTTACAGATAAAGTCAGGGGGCGCGGTGGTCTAGCGGTAGCGCGCGTGGCTGTCGTACCAAGACTGTCGAGAGTCATGGGTTCGAGCCTTGGTGCTCCTAAGGTCCCTGAGTTCACCCAGCTTCAAATGGGTACCTAACATCGGTTGGGGATAGTAAAGGTGGCTGGGCACTGTGCTAGCCACATGATCGTTTGCTTGTATGCCGTGGCTAACAAAAATCTGTGACCGCTACTTCACTTGCCTCCCATAATCCATAATGGTCTAGAAAGGGAATTTTGCTTTTTACACAGATAAACCCCATTTGTTTTTTTTTCTTTCCAAGGTACAACCTGGCCCTGATGGAGCTAGAGAGGGGTAAATTTTTGCTGGCAGAAGATGACCTGCTTCAACGAGAGAACCAGCTCAACCAAGAAAAGGCTGAACAGGCGGTTGTGAGACTGCAAAAGGAAGCACTCCTGGCCAAACAAGCCTTGACCAACAAACAGAGGGATACAAAGTCAGTTGTCACCTGGTCTGACATCTTATTAAAATTGAGCTTTCATTTATATTAAGAACTTGTCATCAGTTTTAGATGTAATTAAAATATGGAAAATAATCAAATGCTCATTTATCAGTTATAAAATGAATTCGTTTTTTTTTAAATTTTGTATTTTTTAGTGAATTTAACTCAAGTTTGAATCCGCATGCCCAAATATCCCTGTCGTTAATTGAAATTACATTTCTAAAGATTTCAAATAATTAACTCTACCTCACTTTATAATTACAATTATACTTTAATGGAAAGTAGTTTTATTCAATTATTATGTGACATTTACAGTGATCTACGGAAGCTGGGATATGATGAATAATGTTTATAAATTGTTCTCACATTGTGGATTATAGTTAATTATACTCAAGATTAAAATAATGTTGAGAATAGAGAAACATTTTAGGCAGACAATGCAAAAATTGATTCATGCTGAATTTGTAATTAAACATGAATGGATAGATCAAATCTTTCACCGGTTTTGTGTCATTTTCTTTGGTCAGAATAAAGAATAAAGCCAAAGAAGATGCAGAGAAAAGGCACAGGCATGCCATAGAGGAGGCCGAGAAGAGTCAAGAGAAAGCAAATAAATACCTGAGTAAAACCATGGCCAAGTGAGTTGTTTGTAAACATGTTTTTCAGCTTAACCAGGAAAGGCCCCCAATTTACCTGTATCTGCTGTCACATGGCGTCAAGCTGGAAACACAAGAATCTTTTGTGGGACATCTCTCTCTACTTATGACAAATACCATCACATTACTACAATACGAATGAATGCGGGCCCCAAACAAAAGCACACCAAAAACCCTTCTTGTTATATATGTTTGAAAGTGCATCGTTCTGAATAATGGCTTGTTAAAAAGGCGTACAGCAAAAATAATTTTACTTGCATGCCTTGAAGCTAATCGGTACATAATTATTATAATAATTGTTCTTCCACTCTTTACCTTCTAAAATTTAATAGAATTTCCTTGTATCGTCCACATCACTGGGTCTAAACAGTTCAAATAGCCCGAATTTCATTTCTACCACCCTACACAGTCAAGAGAGAAAATATCACAACTTCTGATATTTCCCAACACTTTCACACTACTTCATTCAGATGGAAACATTAGGCAAACAAGGCACGTGGCTGGGCATCAAGCATTTGGAGGGCACCACACGTCCTCAAAAAATGTGTATATAGTGATAGTAGTACAAAGATATGTGTTAAATGTTTTTCTTTGTTAGTTTTTGTGCATAATATTGAACATTATACCAGTGGTCAGTAGAGGATCGGGGGGCCCGGGGCAGAAGGGGGCACCCTTGTGGGTTTGTGCCTAGGGCACCAAGATGACTTAATCCGGCCTTGACTAATTCATTCAGATTTAAACATATTTTGACACTCAAGTTTCAGTAAGACTACATTGGCTTTCTTAAGTACTCGCAGGAAGAAGAGTCTTATGATAAATTTTTTAAGTTTTCATTTTTTGGTGATTACACTATTAAAATAGTTTTGAACCTTTTTATTATCCATTTCGCTGAAACAATGGAATATAATTCTTTAAATCACATGATAAAAATAAAAATACAATTATGCTGGGACCATGGGTGTAGCAACCAAGAATGATAAGCATAGGGTTTCGTCATCTGTTGTCATTTGATTCTCAACACCATCTTCCAAAGGCTGAAACAGAGGGAGAAAGAAGAGGCAGAAAGGTACAAGTCTGACATGAGCAGGAAGATGGAGATGCTGCTCAAACTCAGGGAGGACATTGCCCACAACAAGGTGAGGTAACTCTGTGGTTAGGGGCTCCTACCGAATCAACATTAGATCATTTCATTCAAACAATTTAAGCACATCCCCAACGTCAGATGTAGATATGTCTATCAACTTTGGTTGGGGACAATTAATACAGATCATCAAAATACAATGTTCTCTAGGTGTCATGATGGGTAAGTCTGTCAAAGTAACCCTTCTATAAAAAAATATAACACTCCCTATTTATGTGACTATAAATGAGACTAAAAAATAACACAATTGAATCTGGTGCGTATTATTTTCTTTTGTTTTACAGTAATGTAAATATTGATGTAATAAATCTACATCGTAAAAAGTGGTGGTGATAAAAGATTAATATATGTTAGGGGCATGAAAGAAAAAAGTGTACTGGTGCATACCAAAAGGTGGGTTGGGTTAGAACTAATTGGGATTCTCACGAAAATAAAGTGTATTACTTGAATGCAAGTTTGTCAACTAGCTGAAGTAAATCTGAAGACCGTATATTGTCGCTGTTATTCTTTGGGAAGTTATTTCTAGCCACCATTATGTTGCAGTTATTTCCAGAATGAAATAGTTCAACAAATCGCAATCCTCTTTTACTTCTCTTTTTTTTCTTCCAATCAAAATATCTTCTTTTCAATTTAAATAACAGGAGAATTTGCGTGCCATCCTGGCCAGGGACAAGGCCTTGGAGGAAAAGAGAAAAGAGGAGGAGTATATGGAGAGAGAGAGGATAACGGCAGGTGGGGGTAACCCCGAAGAGGTTCTGCTGCTCAAAAAGAGAAAGAATGAAATGGAGAAGCTGAAACAGTGAGCTATTATTACTATTACTGCTTTTTTTTTATTTGACTACCTGGTATGTACCGGTTTTAAGTCCTTAACAATATCAAACGATAAAGAAGTGCTTTATTTTAACAATTCTCTACTGCAGGGAAGTTCTGTTTTATTGCATTATCGCCTAGAGACCATTTAACTCTCGGTGACTGTTGCTGACACTTGTGGGACCTTGGTGAAGTGATTTTTTTCACCATCCTCTTTTTAGTACACCTTCATCATCACCCATATTGATGTTTGAACTACATCATCTAAAAACTGTCAGAAACAAAGTGCTAGCAAAAAGGAATAGGACCGCGATGGTCTAGCGGTAGCGCGCTGGACTGTCGAACCAAGGTAGAAGTGAGTTACGGGTTCTATTCTTGGTGCTGGCAAGGCCCCCCGGGGGATTGTGCTGGCCACACAATCCCTTGCTCGTTAGTGTTGGCTAAATAAAACTTGTGAACGCTACTTCACTTGCCCCATAGTCCGTCATGGACTGGAAAGGGGGTTATTATTATTATTAGCAAAAAGGGAAATAAAAAGAAAATTTGAGAATTATTTGTACATGAACTATTCTAAGCCAGCACTCTTTTTATTTCAGGCAATTTGAGTCTGGTCAGAAGGAGAAGAAAGTTGAAATTGTCCAGAAGATCTTGAGAGAGGAAGAAAACATCCGAAAGAAAAAACAGCAACAGCCTTATCTGTGGGAGTGGCCCAACAGAGAGAAGATGAGGGTCAGAGGAGATTTTGGTTGTTTTTTTTGTTTATCATTTTATTTATTTTATTTTAAAAAAAAGGGAAATTGGGAAGAAGAATGATAAACATTCAATATGCATTTTATTAAATTAGATTTTATACTTCTCAGAACATTGTGAACATAAAATTGTACAAAAATATCTTGTCACCATTTCTAGGGGTTACAAAATGTCACTGTTATATCACAGTTAACATTGTATAGGGTTACAAAATGATGTTAAAATTATTTGATTACATTCTTTAAATTTTCACGATCTCATTGTCTTTATCAAATACTGACGCAGAGAGTGGCGCCGTTCAAGAAAAAAACACCTAAAATTCTGGAGGACTACATGGCCGCCACCTCTGACGTTGTAAACAAAGAGGAAATTCAAGTTGTCCCCCCTCGTGTGAAAGATCCCCCAATGGTAAGTTCACCACCAAAACTTATTTTATGAAACCTGTGAGGGGCAATGTTGTCTGTACTACAGCATGGAGGAGAGTTGTTTTTTTTTCAATTTGTCTGAGGTCATTTCCTGTGGGTGAGTTCAACTTACTTGATGAAACCTGTGTGGGGCAGTAGCATCTGTACCACAGCACTCTTGTCTTGTCTTTGTCTTATCTTATCCATACAGACGCTCCTTCTGTACAGAAGTTTATTGTGTCCACAGACCGTGCCGGTCTGTTGGCAAGTGATGCAGCGTTCACAGGCCACTGCTATTAGGGTTCCACGCATTACCCAGCTGCCTTTGTTTCCCCAACTAGTGTTAGGTACCCATTCGGAGCTGGGTGGACTCGGGGACACCATTGGCATGGGAACAAATCCTTATTCCTCATGTTTAAAATTAAAATACAGGAAGGTTATTAAGCCACTAAAAGTCAGAAGACCAAGTATGTTGTTCTTGAGCCAAGTCACAAAAAAATAAAAATTAATTTTTTAACCATTATTTTGTTTTGCTGAATTAATTGTTACGGTCAAAGGCTTTTCTTAAGTTGGGAACCCCTGGGCTAGAGAATGAGCCCAAAAAAAATTCAATTTTTTTTCCAGCGATGTTTCTGATAGGAATGTGGAGAATTTTGTTTTTCAAATCATCAAAAAAAAATTTTTTTTATCATTGGATTGTAAATCTGTGGTTAGTATATTTCTTGTATTGAAGTTGTGAGGAATGTTTCCTGCCAGGTCAGCCGTATCTTAACATTTATAATCACAATCATGATTTTACTTTATTACCCTTGTTTGAGAACCACTGGTAAAGGGGACACGGGTGTTGTGCAACAATCAGGTGTGTCATTTTTTTAAAAATGCCATTGGTTTATTTGTTTCACTTGTTCACTCTCTGCTCAAGTTTTTGTCCAATGGGGTTTATTGACCAGTGAATCCTGGTGCATATTTGACCAGGGACTAGGTACCCCTGATACAACCTGACCCCTGATACAACCTGACCCTAAGCTCACTCAAATTTTTGTTATCATTGGATTGTAAATCTGTGGTTAGTATATTTCTTGTAGTGAAGTTGTGAGGAATGTCTCCTGCCAGGTCAGCCCTATCGTAGCTTTCCCAGACGATGACAGCTCTGAGGAAACCCTCGATCCAGTCACAGTGATGGTACCTTGATAATGTCATAGAGACACGATTATAGAGTTTTATTTTATTTATACATGTTTAGCGTTTTTATTTTATTTACACATGTTAGACGTTTGTTTTTATTTATACATGTTTAGAGTTAATTTTATTAACAGCATTTGAGAGTTAGATTTTGTTTACATTGTTTACCTGTTTATTGATCATGAAATGTTATTATTTGGCTTTTTTTTAGCATGTTACTATTTAGCGTTCTTTATAAAAAATTACATTATTATTTTGCTGTTTATTTATCAAGTGAATGTTAAGCCTTTTATTTATTCTATTATTTTTTGGCTATTAATCCTCTCAAACTGTATGATTTAATTTCAAATATTTTTGGTTTTATATATTACTGTTAATACAAATGTAACCAGGTAGAAAAATAACTTGACTTTTAAAACTGAAATGGTTTATAATTCTGCATTTTGCCCTTATTTGCATGATAGAATTATTGATTCAAATTATGAAATCAATCTATAACCTTATTGTATTATTATTAGATTATATTGTTTCATTTTTATTAAAAAAGCTTATTTAAGTGTTGTTTTTTTTTAAAAACAAAAAAACAAAAAAAAACCTTAAAAGGGGAAATAACTCGATTAAATGAAGTAAGCTCCCCTTAGTCAACTTCAAGACGATTTTTCTGGTTTTAACTTTAAAAGATGTTTCTTTTCCTATACAAATATCATACTAGTCCCTTAGCCACCTTAAAACTGAAATGGTTTATAATTCTGCATTTTGCCCTTATTTGCATGATAGAATTATTGATTCAAATTATGAAATCAATCTATAACCTTATTGTATTATTATTAGATTATATTGTTTCATTTTATTAAAAAAGCTTATTTAAGTGTTGTTTTAAAACCTTAAAAGGGGAAATAACTCGATTAAATGAAGTAAGCTCCCCTTAGTCAACTTCAAGACGATTTTTCTGGTTTTAACTTTAAAAGATGTTTCTTTTCCTATACAAATATCATACTAGTCCCTTAGCCACCAAATCAAAATTTAGCTTCAGGCAGAACAGATTTTTACTGTCAAATTTAAAAATTTAAATAGATTTTAAAATGACTTTTGCTATACATGCTTAGTTGTGATCAGATTGCTGAGGAGACCTCATAAACTCCACTAGAATTAATATTATTGCTCTGACATATATGCCTGGTGACTTACAACAACAAAACACACCTGCCACAGTGAAAAAAAGGCTTATCATAATTAGGTGTTATTTATTAGAATATATATATGGGTGACCCGTCAAAACGGCCCCGGACGAAACGGCCCAGACAAAACCGCCCCAGACAAATTGTTTACACTTTTTAACAAAAAAATTTTAACATTTTTGCATTTTAAGCTTTTGTCAACTTTTTTTACCCTTAAAAAAGCGTTAAAATTGTGAAATTATTTCTTGTGATGTTATTATAATATTATTGTATTAAAAAAAAACTGTACCATATCGAGTAAAGGCTAATAAATTCATTCTTGTGATGTCATTATTATTGTTTCTTGTGAGCTAAACCTGACACTGAATCGGTGAGTAAAAATTTGAATATAAAATTTGATTGAACATTTTACTATTAGTCCATCTATTGGTCCTGGGCCGTTTGGTCGGGGCCGTTATGTCAGAGCCCATTTGTCGGGACCATTTTGTCAGTGAACCATATAAATGTAATGCGGGAGACTCACTCACACACACTCGCACACCCTTGTTTAACATTTTTAAAGTGACTTGCTGAGGGTTAGTTGTTTACTATTCCTGGAGAAAGAAAAAATTGAGCCAATATAATTCTCTTAATTTTTTAATTGTCAGTTTATGACTGTCTGTTATCTAAAAGCTAACCCACTTGTATTTTTAAAAAATACTCATAGTATTAAGATGACTTTGACTCCCACTGTTGGTTTAATAGCAGACCTAATTTAAAACTCATTGGTAGACCCTGCACCGATGTTTAACAGGCCAGATTTAAGATGGTCAAATGACCTGATTTAAGATGGTCGACTGACCTGATTTGAGATGGTCAACAGATCTGATTTAAGTTGGTCAAATGACCTGATTTAAGATGGTCAACTGACCTGATTTAAGATGGTCAACAGATCTGATTTGAGATGGTCAACTGACCTGATTTAAGATGGTCAACAGATCTGATTTGAGATGGTCAACTGACCTGATTTGAGATGGTCAACAGATCTGATTTGAGATGGTCAACTGACCTGATTTGAGATGGTCAACTGACCTGATTTGAGATGGTCAACAGATCTGATTTGAGATGGTCAACTGACCTGATTTAAGATGGTCAACTGACCTGATTTGAGATGGTCAACAGATCTGATTTGAGATGGTCAACTGACCTGATTTGAGATGGTCAACAGATCTGATTTGAGATGGTCAACTGACCTGATTTGAGATGGTCAACAGACCTGATTTGAGATGGTCAATAGATCTGATTTAAGTTGGTCATCTGACCAAATTTAACATGGTCAGCAGACCTGATTTAGAACTCTCTATTACACTGTCCTTGATGACTCAAAACTCACTGTTTCATAGCCGGCCATGACTCCCGATATCACCGCGGAAGGGAGCAAAAAAGAACGATACTCCAGAAGTGTCGCCAACAAGAACATGAGCAACACAGGAAGTGATGAGAACAGTTTACCGAGGCTAGGGGAGGAAGAGGAGCACACAGATAAATCCCAGGGGTCAGAGGAGGACATCCCGGATGAGGAGGCGGAGGTCTTCAGCTCTTCTTGTTACATTCCAGAATTTTGTTTCTTGAGGTTTTTGGCTTGATTCAGTTTTTTTAGAACAGTTTTTGTTGTTCAAACCATTACAGAAACACAACGAATGCCATTTTAATTTGTCAAAAAAGCATTTAATTTTAGTTCTTTTGTTCAAATTGAAATTGTTATTTTTTTCTGAAATCGGCATCAAGTAACTACATGTATTTATAATCCACTGTGGATGTTTCAGAAATTGGATACAACGAACATGTCATTATATAATGTATGTCTTACTCACTAATGAAAATCTCTTTGAATATATGCATTACCCAGCATTTTTCCTTTATGTTTTGGTCAAGTCCTTTTATTGTAATTACTTAGTTATCTTTACATTGAGCTGGGGGGGAGGGGGTGGGGGTTACAGAAACTGATATCTAAATATCTGAGACTAAAGATGTTATATGAAGTATGTTGCTCCCCTAAAGGCCAGGGTGTTGTTTGAAGTATGTTGCTCCCCTAAAGGCCAGGGTGTTGTTTGAAGTATGTTGCTCCCCTAAAGGCCAGGGTGTTGTTTGAAGTATGTTGCTCCCCTAAAGGCCAGGGTGTTGTTTGAAGTATGTTGCTCCCCTAAAGGTCAGGGTGTTGTTTGAAGTATGTTGCTCCCTTAAAGACCAGGGTCTTGTTTGAAGTATGTTGCTCCCCTAAAGGCCAGGGTGTTGTTTGAAGTATGTTGCTCCCCTAAAGGCCAGGGTGTTGTTTGAAGACATGTTATTTCCCTTAGGGCCAGAGTTTTGTATGAAGGCTGTTACGAAGGCTTAGGTTGTTAACAAACACCAGCAATAATTTTGTTCAATTCATCTCTTTGTTCCTGTGTTCCTGTAGGTTGAGGAAGGGGAAGATGAACCTCATGAAGTGGAGATGACTTCGGAGGAAATAAAGCAGGAGAAAGACATTTACAAGGAGCCAGAAGTCAAATCAGAGTCAGAAGAGGAAGGTTGGTAGCATGTGTGTAGAGTCAGAATATGAAGGTCGGTAGCTTGTGAGTAGAGTCTGAATAGGAAGGTCGGTAGCACGTGAGTAGAGTCAGAATAGGAAGGTCGGTAGCTCGTGTGTAGAGTCAGAATAGGAAGGTTGGAAGCACATGAGTAGAGTCAGAATAGGAAGGTTGGTAGCACGTGTGTAGAGTCAGAATAGGAATGTTGGTAGCATATGAGTAGAGTCAGAATAGGAAGGTTTTTAGCACGTGTGTATAGTCAGAAGAGGAAGGTTGTTAGCACGTGTGTCAAATAGTTTGTTTAGGCAGGAGAACTTTTGTGAAACACGTATTAGGTAGAAGAAAATGTGTTAAATGTGTATTAGGCAAAAAGAACAGGCATAAAAATGCATGTCAGGAAAGTTTCTGGTTCATGAGCGTAGGCACACAACTTGGAAGTTGAAAGGTGAACAAGCGTCTTAAAATAATAACCAAACAAGAACCTGCGCCTGTCCCTTTTGTTTTTCTTGGCATGCTGTAATCCCAAGCTGTAAACTTATCTCCAGTTGAACTCTCAGTGGACCTGGCTAAGCCTGAGTTTGATGGCCTGTGGGACAAGGAGACCAAGCCGTACAAGGCTGTCAAAGACTCGGAGCACACCAAAGCTGGTGCCAAAGGGATGAGCAAAATGGAGCAGGTGAGGGAACTTTTGGGTTGATATCCATTTAAAAGAAGAAAAAAATTATTGAATTAAATCTTTAAGTCTTGATGAGACTTTCAAGTGTCCTCGGTGCAAGCGAGAGTTGTGACACTGCAGTTGGCAGGAATAAGATGTATTTACAAAAATATTCATAGGTACCATTTCAGTGACATTTCCAGATTTCTCTTTGAGTCTTGATGAAATCTTAAAGTTTCCCCAATACAACCAACAGTTGTGACCAATGTTCCCTTTAAGCTGCGCAGATATCTGACCGAAGCCGTACAGCAGTTTAGAATTACACGTACCAAATTTTGGCAAATATTTCACAAAAAATGGATGCTGATCAACTTTGCACAGGAGTTTTTTTACTTTGCAAATGGGCCAACGAACCTTCGAGGGAACATTGGTTGTGACTGTTTAGTTGACAGGAATAAGATGTATTTATAAACATATTCATAGCTGCCATTTCAGTGAGATTTCTCTTTGAGTCTGAGAACAGAATACATTTTAATGACTCCACTAATTGTATGAGGTGAACTATATTGTTTTAAATGGCACAACTTTGAAGAACCTGTTACACTTCACCAAGGGATATTTTCCTTTTGAGGTGTGTGTGTGTGTGGGGGGGGGGTCAATAAGAGTGATGGGGACCAACAGGAGTAAAATTGATGCCTACACATTTTTTATACCTTTAACAAATTTCTTAAAAATATGTACCAATGGCCTTTTTTTTTGTTGTTGTTGTTGACAGAAACCTTTCTCATTTATACCAACTTTCTTTAAAATTTATATCATTAATGTGTATAAAGTTGTAGCATACATAAATAGATGTGATTTACATCAAAATTAGTTCATTGTATGAAAAGCTTAGTGCGAAAGGAATTTTTATTTCTGACAACAGATTACTTAAAGTGCTAAAACAAAATTTAAATAATTGTATAAGTGATGATTGGAAATATCTGGCACTGTGACATGTGTTCTATTCAAAAAGTGTAGTAACAACAAATGTATGGGAGCATAATATATGATTTATTCAGATAGTGTGTTTAAAACAAATGTTGCGCACTACAACTTCTGATCTATTGAAATATTGTGTTTAAAACAAATGTAGGGCATCTGTAGAAAAAAGAAATCCCTTTTCCTGTAAATTAATTATGAATGTTGGTAATTTAAAAAAAATAAATAAAATGATTAGTCTGTAAAGGGAAATCATTCTGAATTTACAATTGGTCTCCCTTCATATTAAAAAAAAATCATTTTGTCACATATGAAGATCACTTAATAATACTTTTTTTTTCTGCCAGGAAATTTTGAAGAGGACTTTGGAGAAGACAAAAAAGGGAATCGTCACTACCCAAGTGGCTGCCGGGAAGGAATTTACTGGCTCTCCATTTTACAGTAAACCCGACGTCATTCATTTCAAAGTTTGTTGGCACTGTAGTGTTTCTTTAGCAAAACTTCAAGTATTTGGTGCATGCTAGTTTATTTTGTTGTGCAAAAAGATTTTAATCCACTGTACATAGTCCGTCTTGTAAAATGGATTAGTACGTTAATCATTAACTTAGTTTAGTTGTGTAGTTAAACACATTGCCACCATTCAGTAATTTCCAGTCAGTTTCTTAAACAAAATATTGTTTTAAAAAAATAGCACTCCATAGATATTATATTATAGTCTTAGCTCTTGGATTACAATATCCGGAACCCACACACATTTCTACCAAGTCTGTTAAAGACATGCCTGACACTGAGTAATTTTACCTAATTGATTATTACAACATTATCAAGGACCTATAATTTTGTTGCAGTGATGCAGACTGAACACTATTCTTTTTATAACAAAAATGTATAAGAATGTTAAAAACTAGGTCTAAACAGATAGCTCTTGAGTTACCTTCTCCTGAACTTTACCAATTTCTATCAAGCCTGTTAAAGATTATAAGGTTAAGCTGAGCATCGAGGCAAGGAAAATAAGATATGCTTGACACTGATTAATCTGACTTAATCTAATATTACATTATCAAAGACCTATAATTCAGCTGCAGCACTGCACCTTTTAACTTCGTGTCCCGCGCTGGACATGGCCAGGAAGGTTAGGGAGGCGTGGCTTGTATATTTGTTTCATGTCTGTCTGTGTTCTCCCAGGATTATGATGTGGGCAAAACCTACAAGAAGCTCGTCAAGTTGACCAACGTGTCCTACACACTCAACTACATCAAGTACCTGGACATCACGGACCAGCTGAAGGACTTCATCAAGATTCAGTGGGTTCAAAACATTTTGTTAAAAGAGATGGTCATTTTCATTCAACATGACTTGTCTTATTTATGCAAGTCAATTAACAGGTTTTTCATCCCCAGCCTGCTTCAATTTTCAGCACCGAAAATTTAACTCTTAGAATCTCTCATATTATTCACATATAAAGTGCATACAATTATTTTCCTACATTTCTTTACACTGATCTAATTATCATATCCTCCCAGATTCGACCCACCCGGTCAGATGTCAGCTGGCCTGACCTGTGATGTGGTGGTCACCTTCAAACCCATGGTGAGTAGCTAAAACAGTTGATGGGTTGTTTCAACCGTAACCAAATAAACAACTCTACACATAAAGTGGAAGATTTGATATGAGTACAGTATCATTATGCCTGAACAATATGTGTAATATGTCTTCAATAACTTTAAAATAAATATTTCTTTTGCTGATTTTGTCTTCTGGCGCCTGTTTCTAAGATATCGGTTGTTTTGGTCTAATGACTCTCTGAACACACTGACCGCTCTATTTTCTCTGGTGTTTTTGCGCTGACAACCTAATCATTTTGCCACACCCACTCTCTCCTTTCCTATATAAGCTCACACTATTCCCTTCTTGCTTCATTGATTTCACCGCAGCTAAGTTTGTAATTTTAATTTTTTTAAATTTCTTTATATTCGTTTTATTTGTGTACCTTTTTGTTCGTTGAGGAAGGCGCTTTGCCGAAACGTTCGCTGTTTTGTTACATCCTGTCAGGCTAATTCATACCCTGTTTACATGTTATCTATTTACTAATCTATAAGCCTGATTGCAGTCTCACCCCCTTTATGTTCATTTCTCTGGTGTGACATGATGTGAATGACAGATTGGCTGCCATGTTTCAGTTTGAATTTTTTTTTGTTCATCAGATCAACAAGGACCTGAGTGGTGAGGTCAAGTTTCTGACACAGACGGGTCCATTCAACATTCCTTTAGTCTGCACCACCAAGAAATGTGATGTGAGTATCATTAAAATGTCTCATGTCATTTTAGTCAATCCATGGGTTTTCTCCCCTTATTATTTCTTCTGTTTAAAATCTACGTGTAACTATTAGACCCTGGGAGCTGGCTGTTTCTGGTTCCATTTTGATTTTTTTAAATTTTAATCTATTTCATTTTTCATGACAAGGATCTTGTTCTATCTAATCTTAGAGGGTTTTTGTGTGTATGTGTCGGTTAATGGTTTTGGATTTTGTTTCTATTTAAATAGGAATTTACTTCGCCATTATTTATCATTAAATTTCATTTCATTTTTTAGCCAGCCATCTTTCTGTCACATGTTTGTAAGAGGCATTCATCAATTTTCACTTAAATCAACTAAAATGTTAATGCTACTGTGATTTCTAAAAAAATGTTTGATATTGGTAGGTTTGAAATGGGGGCTTATGCGTTGGATGGCATTTTTTTTTAAATTTAAACTCATTTATCTTAACGGATTTTTAATACCCTTGATGCATGGCAAAATTTATAAATTATGCCATTGTACACTCTAAAGAAGATGCGGCTTTGCTTATTTTTTCTTGTGCAACCTGCCACTTGTGATCGAGACAGTTGTCTTTATTTTAAAACTTATGTATAGACTACATCTAACGTCTCATTGATGTTTTGTGCTTGTTTTTACCATTATTTTCATTGATGTTTTGTGCTTGTTTTTACAGTATTATTTCTACATTTGCAATAATCTTTCTTTTGTTTTTTATTTACCAATCGTTGCAGGTAAATGTTGACATTAATACCATAGATTTTGGCACACATGTCATTGGCGAGACTTTGAGGCGGACAATTACCCTGACCAACAAAGGAGCCCTGGGGACCAACTTTGACTTCAGCAAGGTCACGGTCAAGGCTGTCCAGAGTGAAGGGTCACTAGCCATTTCTCAGGTATAATTTGTCATTGAGATATCAAGTTTGTTTTGCAATCACTTTTGCTTTTTGTTTTTTTTGTTTTGTTTTTTTTGTTTTTTCTTTTACTATTATTCACTAAGAAGAATAATAAGTCTTTTATGGTCTTATAGTTTAGACATAATCTCAATGTAACCAGATGTTAAGATAATATTGATTCATTCTGTCCAAAGTCACCCTTTGAGCTGAACTACAGCAAACACTCCAACAGAATTGACAATGTTGAGGTGCCTAAGTCACATTTTTTAAACTTATTTGAAAAAAATTTCATTTCAGATTTGCTTTCTTTCTTTCTGTTGTTGTTGTTTTTTTAATGTTTGATAAATTTTCGTTAAAGTTTAAATTGTTTGAAAAGTTATAATTGATCAAAGATATACGATCTGTGTATGTGTTCTGGGCTACATGACAAAGTTAAAATGAGTAATGTGATATAATTTTCAAATGGATTGTTCCTAGATATATTGTATTAAATTTTAATAAATTTATCTTTAGCTAATTGCTCATCTGTATTATGTGAAAAATTCCTCTGAACATAATAAAAATTAAATTAGAATGATTCATATTTCTCTGACATTTTTAAAAATAACTTTTTTCATTGAATAAAAAAATATCATTACTGTAGTGTATTATTAAATTAATGGGTCAACTCTATCTTGTCAATATTTAGTAAATGTCAGGCTACTTACAACAAATATTTAAGTCAGAGGGAAATGCTATTAAGTTTATTAACAATAAGAAAATACTTGAACACACCGTTGTATGTATTTAAAAAATTCAAGTTGGGGATTTGAATTTTTTTAACATATTTTTAAACTTAGTTTTTTGTGGTTTTGGTGTTTTTTTTTCGATGGCATTATGAGAGTTAGTCAAAATGAATGAAATATTCAGTGAATATTGCTATTGGATCTTAGGGAAAATCTGAGGCGGGCAGTGAAGAAAGACTACCAAGGAGGTCATTGGTGATGCCACCCAGCCTTAAGCCATCCACCCCAGGTATGCCCTACCACCGCCGCCACCACCACCACAACCACCACCGCCGCCACCACCACCGCTTGCGGCTGTTGACTCCTAGATATAAATTTAACAAAATACAAGATACACCAACAAATTGTGTAATAAAATCAATAAATTAAAGCTTTATAAATTGACTAACACAAAAGTAGATGTTTTTGCTGATACATTTTTTCAGTATAAATAAATTACACAAGTATTCAAATTATATTTATAGTATATGAGACATTTTATTTCATGGAAAAATAACTACATAAAGATTATTTTTTTTTAAAACAATGACACAGGATATTAGAAAATAAATATAAATTTAACACAAGATACACTAGTGACAGCATCTTGTTAAGAGTGGTTTTCTCTAGAGAGGGTGGGGGCCGTCGACCTTGGCATTTGGGTTTCTTTCCTAGAATCCCGAATTATTTTCATTATATAAAAATAAAAGACTTCTCACAAAAATTTTTGCATACCCCGAAATCATAAGTGCACAATTTTTATAATTAATCTATCTATGTTCAACATTTTAAAAAACATTTTTTGCATTGTAACCTCTTCAAAGAACCAAGTTGAAATAAAGAGACCATTTAAAAAAAAATTTAACAGTGAAAAATAAATTTTATGATTCCCCCTGGGTTTTTTCGGGGAACATTCTGTCAAAATATTTTTAGGAGCCTCATATATCATTCGTTGAAGTTGAAGCAAATATAAAGGATTTTAATATTATCAAATATGTATTTAATATCAAGTGTAGGTTTATTTGATAACTTTTTTTGTAAAAGAAAACAATTAATTATTTGATCAAATTTAAAAGTTATTAAACAAAAAAAAATAGCTGTCTCTAGACACATACACACCACACCCACCCACCACACACACACATACGCACCACACCACACCCACCACACACATACACACACACTTTCTCAATTTACAAAACATTTCCTCAGGTGTAACTCAATCTAGTGACAGTGTGCCATCAGGGGAGATAAACAGTGCATTGTCTGTTAAAGTGTCTGAAAACAAGAACATCAATGAAGAGCTGCTGGAGCCAGTGGAGGAGGAGGTTGTGGAAAGCACTCAATCAGAAGAAGGTAACATCCACTCAGTCCAATTTGTGCTCTGAACTCTGTAAAACTACTGTAGATAACCATCCTGCTACCAGAGGTTACTGCCCCTGTGCATCACATTTAAACATGGTTGATATTTATTCTCATTAATTTCACCATGAATTCGAAGTTTCCAGTCACAATCAACACAAGATTTTTATAAATTTAAAGAAAAAAATATTTAATATTTTTAAATGTTATTAATTAATTTTTTTAAATGACAAATTTAAACTCACAAGATAAAATGTTTAAAAGACACTATGGAAAAAAAAACCCCACCAAAATATTATACTTTGCAGGAACAAAATTATGTTGGTGTTATCATTCATTTTTAAATCTTTATATTAACTCGTGGTGTCTGGTTGAACCCTTGATTGCTTGTCGGTCGCCAAAACTTTGGATCGATTTTTAACCCACTTCCTCATAAGCTAGCAAGCTGAAATTTAGCAGGCAGTTTCGTAAAACTATGTATCATAATTTCAGATCGATCGCATGTACCCTAATTAAATTATTGAATTTTTAGATTATTTTATTTATTCCTATGTAACATGTTATTTTTTGAGATAGTGTGTCGCGGTGCGTATTATATTGAACAACCTTTCTGTCGCGCAATAAGGTGCGTATTTTATTGACAACACTTTTTATAAACATATTCCTGATCGGTGCGCATTATATTAAACCTGTTTTACGACACAACTGCAATTTGATGTTTTATTTTTTGGATGGTCTTGCGCTGCGTATTATAATGAACATTCATTTAGTTACGTCTCGTACATTAAGGATTTAGTCAAAAACTTGGTTTTTTACGGTTTTTTTTAATTAACCAATGAGATTCTTACTGAGATGTCATTCAGCTATTCTACTATTTGGGATAGTCACTAAGTGATCAGTTATATAAATCAATCAAACACATAATTATGAAAACAGCCGTTCAAGCTTGATTTTTTTATAACATCAAATTTTTTGTTACATCTCGGGGATGTCATTTACTATTTGAAAGGCACCTGTGATATTTTAAAGCTACACATTACAAGTCGATATTTGTGTTGTCTAATTGTTTCACATGAAAATGCTTATGATAATCAATCCATTGAATGCAGCGATGGATCAACTCTATGGAAAAATAGCTCATTAAACGTCAACAAATCCTCGGCCCCCCACTAATCCGTTTTTGCTGCATTTGCCAGAGATAGCTGAGACTTATGATCAAACAGAGGAGGAGCCAGACGACCCAAGCACTTTGGACGGCATGGAGGTGGGCCCGGTTTACGCCGGCCAGATCGGCCCAATGTCAACGGAGAAGCTGGAAATTGTCTGGAGACCAACGCTGCCTGGGAAAGTCAAAGCCGTTTTTTCCGTCTAC
Source organism: Ampullaceana balthica (assembly GCA_944989445.1). Taxonomy (NCBI): domain Eukaryota; kingdom Metazoa; phylum Mollusca; class Gastropoda; family Lymnaeidae; genus Ampullaceana; species Ampullaceana balthica. The sequence continues at coordinate 238,418 of CALYLW010000122.1, forward strand.
TTCAGTGATCCATTGAGCAGACCTGTGAGCACTTGTCAGCTCTGTTCCTTTACTTAATTAGAGACAATCATATTTAGGTTAACTTCAGTGATCCATTGAGCAGACCTGTGAGCACTTGTCAGCTCTGTTCCTTTACTTAATTAGAGACAATCATATTTAGGTTAACTTCAGTGATCCATTGAGCAGACCTGTGAGCACTTGTCAGCTCTGTTCCTTTACTTAATTAGAGACAATCATATTTAGGTTAACTTCAGTGATCCATTGAGCAGACCTGTGAGCACTTGTCAGCTCTGTTCCTTTACTTAATTAGAGACAATCATATTTAGGTTAACTTCAGTGATCCATTGAGCAGACCTGTGAGCACTTGTCAGCTCTGTTCCTTTACTTAATTAGAGACAATCATATTTAGGTTAACTTCAGTGATCCATTGAGCAGACCTGTGAGCACTTGTCAGCTTTGTTCCTTTACTTAATTAGAGACAATCATATTTAGGTTAACTTCAGTGATCCATTGAGCAGACCTGTGAGCACTTGTCAGCTCTGTTCCTTTACTTAATTAGAGACAATCATATTTAGGTTAACTTCAGTGATCCATTGAGCAGACCTGTGAGCACTTGTCAGCTCTGTTCCTTTACTTAATTAGAGACAATCATATTTAGGTTAACTTCAGTGATCCATTGAGCAGACCGACCTGTGAGCACTTGTCAGCTCTGTTCCTTTACTTAATTAGAGACAATCATATTTAGGTTAACTTCAGTGATCCATTGAGCAGACCTGTGAGCACTTGTCAGCTCTGTTCCTTTACTTAATTAGAGACAATCATATTTAGGTTAACTTCAGTGATCCATTGAGCAGACCTGTGAGCACTTGTCAGCTCTGTTCCTTTACTTAATTAGAGACAATCATATTTAGGTTAGTGAACCCTTGAGCAGACCTGTGAGCTCTTGTCAGCTTTGTTCCATGACTTAAATAGATCTGTGTTAGAGACAATCATTTTCAACTGTCCTAATTATGAGCCTTTGCTCTATTATCTCCCCCTTAGCCTTCATTTCTGTTTATCTCCTTGTCAACAGTAGTAAATTTGTTCTAGTCTTTTAACTCTGTCAGTGGTCCTTGAAAAATTTCTACAGGGATCCACAAAAAGTTAGGAACTCATCCCGTGAATCTCTTGACTTTTTAATTCTGCAAGACCAGTAGCATAAAGAGGCTTACAAGAGACAAGCAAAGGATTAATCAGTTTTTCACTTTCTGTGTCTGTATTATTATTTTCACCTGTATATTGCTACACTTAGTCAGGTGCTGTAAACTGATAGTATCTTTATTAATTTCTACTATTTTTAGTGTAAATAAATTGTTCCTTTATAGTGCCTCAGGCTCAGGTGTAGATTTTCTTTTTACCCTTTTTGCCAGTCATTTTTTTGCACATAGTTTTTTTTTAAAGGAACCAGATTTTAAAGTAACAGATTAAACTACAGTATATACTCGTTCGCAAGCCGACCTTTTTTGGCGGCATCGTCTGCAAATAAGAGCTCGCGCAGCAAAATCTTCCTTATTTTGGTCTTGGCTTTAAGTCGGGCAATATTGAATACAAAGTACAGTGCAAAGTAAACAATCGTAATGACCGATTAAGCTTGTAGTTTTAAAAAAATATGTACCATTTTTTTAAAGCTGTCCTATTATTTTTGGGGGTCGGATTGCGATCGGGTTATACACTTTTAATACTTTTCCCTACCAAAAGTGGGGGGGGGGTTGGCTTATGAACGAACGGGCTATAGAACGAGTATATACGGTAGTCAAAGCTTGTAACAGTGAATTCTTTAAGGGTGAAATGTCTTGGGGAGAAAAAAAAATATTAACATTTTTTTGCAAAATCCTTTCATGATTTTTTTTTGTTGTAATTTATGCCCCAAAAAATTAATTTACTCCTTAAAATGGGTAAAAGAAAAAAATTTCTGTTGGGATTTTTTCTTCTTCTTTCAATACAATTTTTAAAAAAAATTTGTTAACAATTATCCTAGATTTCCATCATTGCTTTTGGCAACGCCATCGATGTCCCAGTCTGGGTGGAGAGAGAGTCAGTGGATCTCAGGATCTGTATGATGGACCGGCTCTACCAAGACACAATCATTATACACAACAGGTCAGTGAACAAAAAAAATTTACTTTGTTTGAATTTCAATTTTTTAAGGAATTTTTATGACATGAGATCTGGTTGGATTTTACACCGGCTGGAATGTTGCATAGCGCAGTCCTTTCACCAGGGCCTGTTTTGGCAGTGAGAGGAAATCACTGTCAAAGACGCTGCTTCTTGAACTCATATGGTTTGAAATTATGGCTGTCAACTCAGCTGGTTTATAAATAACACTGCTGCAGGATGATAACATACTTGAAATGAAAGCAATAAATTATTTTAAACTACTTATAAAGTGGTTTTTGTGAATATTTAGCCATCAATGTGCATAATGTTAAAAAATTAGGGCTGTTATCGATTAATTTACATTTAATCGTTAACTTTTGAAAAATTATTGATTAATTAATCGATAATTTCGATTAAAGCCAAAAATAGAAATTTATGACTTCATTAAACTGAACATTTCTCACAGACATTGAAAATTAAGAATATTTTGAACTAAATTTTATGACAATGTGTTGATACTTGAGCGGATGTTTGTGCTGAAGGGGGTAGGTCAGCCATGTATTTGATCCTTTAAAGGAGAATTGTTTATGGCAGTGAACACAGTAAACTTTTTCACCATCTTCGACTTTGCCATCCGCAGTTAGCTTAAAAACAAAATTTTTGCTCAACTTTCTAGTTATATGTTTAAATTTAACTGCGCTGTTGCTGTCAGCCATTTTTTAGTTGACATCTGCTGGTCCACATAAAGTAAAAAAATTTATTATAATATTACGCGGGAGAAGTTTGTACGTAAAAAAATATATAAATTATTATTAACGAGCAACAAAGCCCTGTCCAAGACGTTCCGCAACCGTTCGGTGGCATGTTGTAACTCCCCTCCAACAGCCGTCTCGACCTGCATTACATGTGCATCTCGTCAAAAATACTATTCATTATAGTTAAAATAAATAACTCGTAAAATCATAGCTTTTTGCTATAAATCCCAATGCGCATAACTCAAAATAAAGTCTTGGAAGACATACTGCACCAAAAAATAACTAATTTTGAACGTCCGCGTAAATGGCGTAAACGTGTTCAATATGATTGGCTGTAGGAGTTTGAGGGACCAAACGCTATAGATGACCGGACAGAACGGACAGAAAGAACAGAAACTTGCCTTTTATTATATAGTATTATTAATAATTAATTATTTACTAATACATTTTTTAACATTTTAATCGAATTTTTATCGTTTAAAATAATTTTAATTGATAAAAAATTTTAACGATTAATCGAGAAATTAATCGTTAATTTCCACAGCCCTATAAAAAATACCATTAGGTTATTCCCTGCTGAGGATATTTTCATCAAGTTTCTTTTTCTCTTATCTCCCCTGGATTAAAATTCTAAAATGACTTTGAACCAACAATACATTGTCGTCCCACACAGTTTTAAAAACATTCTCTGACAAATTAATGTTTAAGTAGAACAAACTGACTTTAAAACTGTTGTACTTTTTATTCTAAACAGGGCCAACACAGCACTTAGAATTAATTTTGAAGTTACTCCAGAATTAAAAGATTACCTTGAAATCTTACCAAAAACTGGCTACATTCAGGCACAATCACCTTTCTCTGCCCAGTTGAAATTTCTTCCAAGGTTTGTTCTAGATTAAATTTTTTAATGATAAAGATAGCTAGTTTTATAACATTTTTAGGCAAGCCCAAACGATACATGGGCTGTATTTTATATTCAAAAGTTAAAATTTCTTTAAAATAAAGAAGGGTCATCATGATAGTTGATAAATTATTGCATGAAACTGAAGCTCATCTCAGTACAACTTTTCAAATATTTTTGTCTTTAAAAATGACCACCAGAATTGGATATTTCCAGGCGGGATGTTTAACTTTCACACCAGTTAGCTTTAACCGGACATTGACACGCCTCCAACTTGTGCCATACCCCAAAAGTTTAATTGGAAATTATCTTTAGGTCATTTTTTTTTAAAAAGGGAATAACTATGAAAAATGTTGGTTCTAAATTTTAACAAATTTACACATTTTTTAACAGAAAAAGCCTTTACACAGATGCACCTAAATTCATTGACCATGAATTTGGGATACTAGAGGCTCCGATGACCATCCGTGTGGCCGACCAGGTAACAGAAACAATATTTTTCTAAAAGAACTCTTAAAGGAGAGTTGAGAGATGGAACTTTAAGTAGCAATGAGATTAACAGCTTGAACAAATATCTCAACGAGATTAACAGCTTGAACATATATCTAAACTCTGATTAGTTAGTTGGTTAATTTTGGGGAGGGTTTTACAAACATTTTCGGAGGAAATTGTTATTGGAGGCAAATTTGTTCGCTTTTGGGCTGTACCGGATTCAAATTTTTTATATCTGTCCGGAGCCGGATTTGGCCAAATTTATGAAGTGAAATCTGGCTGGAGCCGGAGTCAGATTTGCCGAAATCCGGTACACACCTACTTTCCTTATGCTTTAAAATTTAAATTTTTTAACTGAAGATAGTTTAAAATAACTATGACATACAAAATTTTCATGTTGTGTATTTCAATTGTATTTTATTTTTCCCACCCCCAGACAACTCCAGTCCATTTCACTGTCCATGCCGTAGTTACCTGCACCGACCTAGCAATGAACGTGTCAAGGATCAACTTTGGTTACTGCACCATTCATGAATCGGTCAGAAAGAATTTTCAGGTCACCAACAGATCAATCCTACCCCAACAATATGGCTTTGTAGGTCTGCCAGAGGTAAGGAATCTTTTTTTGTCTCTTTGGTGAGGAGAGTTTGGGATAACTACAGAAGTAAGGACTCAGCTTTATAAATACTTATGACATAGAGTTTGTGTGAGTTGTTCTAGAATGTGGTTTAACATTCATCCTTGAGTTCACAATCGAGGACAAAATTCTTTACTGATGATATAATTTTCACCATGTTATTTCGTAGCGTACTGTATGAAAACACATCGCATAAAATAGTTTACCATAATTAAAAAATATTTTTGTGAAGGTTAATACCTATAGTTTGTTTTCAATGAAATTAAAAATAATTCAGTAATTATCATGAAATATGTATAAAACAAACAGTTATTCCGTAGAATGCCAGGAGGTAATTATTACTTTTTTAGGTGACTGCCAGTAGTAATGCAACTCAAAAAGAAAATAAAAAAATAATCCTTTCATAAAACAAGTCTTGATTCTTTCCCCTTAACAAGTAGTCCTTAAGTAACCTCCCCTGAACATTTGCCTTGTTGTGACTCCAATAATAAGTTGATACATTCACTTCTACTCAGTGGGTTGAAGTTCAGCCAAATGATGGTTTTGGCACGATTCTCCCCCTGGAGACCATTGACTTGGAAGTTGTTTTCAGTCCTCGAAAGGCAGATGAATACTCATTTGATCTGGTCTGTCGAACACTCATAAACAGGTTTGATTTAATTTTTAAATCCTTTATATTAACTTCACAGTCTTGTCTCTCTCTCTGTCTCTCGTGGGCTCTGTCGTTCGCGGTCAGTCGGGCGGAGAAACAAAAGTAAAAAAATGACACACTTCCCGTGATGCTATCGAGCTGAAATTTTGCACATAGACGTGTGTCACCTAACAATGCATTGTGTCAACATTTCAGATCGATCGAACGTACCGTAATTAAATTAATGCATTTTTAGTTTATCCCTATATAAACTAAATTTAGCGTCTGTTGTTGTTTGCAATCACATGCCCCTTGCTTGAGTTCACACCAGCCATCGAATACCACAACTCCCCCCTCCCCAGGTTTTACAGCAAGGGGAGATCAGTCGGTTTCAGTCTGTAAATGTTTTTCGCGTTTGAACATAATCAATACTTTTAGTTATGTCTCATATATAAGGGATTTATAGTCAAAAACTTTGTTTTTACGGGGTTGTTTAATTAATCTTATTCGATTTTTTCAATTCCATTATACATCCACCTCAAGAACAATGAGGCATGTTGCTTTTATTTTATTTCATCAAATATATGTCTACATATCAACAAATATATGTCTACATATCAACAAATATATGTCTACATATCAACAAATATATGTCTACATATCAACAAATATATGTCTACATATCAACAAATATATGTCTACATATCAACAAATATATGTCTACATATCAACAAATATATGTCTACATATCAACAAATATATGTCTACATATCAACAAATATATGTCTACATATCAACAAATATATGTCTACATATCAACAAATATATGTCTACATATCAACAAATATATGTCTACATATCAACAAATATATGTCTACATATCAACAAATATATGTCTACATATCAACAAATATATGTCTACATATCAACAAATATATGTCTACATATCAACAAATATATGTCTACATATCATAAATTTCTAAATGAGCATGAAGATTTTTTAAAAAATTATACATCTTAACTGGTTCATTTATTTTTATTTGCAATCTTGAAAATTTAATTCTCATGAGCAGTACTAAAATAAGTTTCAAATAATAGAAACCACAATAAGCAGTCACAGCATGTGTATTAGATTTATTATTGTGATTGTTTCTAAGGATTTTTGTGAATTTAATACTGGTATACTAGTCCAAGTAAAAAAAATGGGTAGTGGCTGCACCATGTGGGCTTTAACTTTAAAAAAAGGTGGGAGGAGAAAAAAAAAGGGGGAGGGGGGCTGCTTCATGAAAGAGAAAGGCCTTCTCACGTAATTTTTAATGAAATGTTTAAATAAATTTCATAATTTCATATTCAAAATGTACTTGTTCATTTCCAATTTAAAAATTTTTCCAAATCATCTCTCTATTAATGGTTTTGTGTGTTTTTTTTACCCACAGGGACTTCAAGATCTCATGTCTTGGAATTGGTGTGCACACTCCGCTTGAGCTGTCCAAGCAGATTGTGCACTTTGGTGCAACCTCCCTCTATGACCACAACACTGCCACCATTCATGTCATCAACAGCCACACCAGCTCAAATGAGTTCTCCCATCCCGTGCCCAGGATTGGGAAAGGTAAGGAGAATAAATGAACAGACAGCAGGCTGTAAATAGTGTGTTTCAAATGTCATCAAATTTTGATTGCATCCCACTTACAGAAGCGACTCTAGTGTGGAAAAAAATATATAAAAATTTAGCAATTATTTCCCTTGGTGATTTCAAAATGTGTGTACATTTTTAATGCTGCTGAAACGTAAACATAATTTTTTTTTAAACTCTCATAACACATCTTATTTGTATTTTATCCTTTGTAATAAATATTCATGACTTGTCTATAGGAGACTTATAATTGTGAAATTGTTTAATCAAACCTAAGACCCAAGAACGATGAGCAGTAGAAGGTGTGGTAATGATAAAATGATTGAATCTTTTTTTTTCAATAGTTAATACAAGAATTAATAAATGAATTATTTGTTAACCTTTCTGACTTTCTTCTCATTCAGAATGAATAAACAGCAAAAGATATTATCATAATAAAAACAACCCGTAAAAAACCAAGTTTTTGACTATAAATCCTTTATGTACGAGAAGTAATTAAAAGAATGTTCATTATAATACGCAGCGCCAGACAATCCAGAAATACAAAATTGCAGTTGTGTTGTAAAACGTGTTTAATATAATGCGCACCGATCAGGAATATGTTTATAAAAAGAGTTGTCAATAAAATACGCACCTTATTGCGCGACAGAAAGGTTGTTCAATATAATACGCACCGCGACGCTCTATCTCAAAAAATAGCATGATACATAGCAATAAATAAAATAATCTAAAAAATGAATAATTTAATTACGGTACATGCGATCGATCTGAAATTTTGATACATTGTTTTTATCATCGGTACGAAACTGCCTGCAAAATTTCAGCTCGCTATCTTGCGAGCAAGTGGGTTAAAAATGGATCAAAAGTTTTGGCGACAAGCAAGCAAGCAAGCAAGGTCCGCCGCAGACACCACGAGTTAATATAAAGGATTTAAAAAGAAATTAAATCCAGCTACAAGCTTCAAATTTTACCTTTTTTTTTATTTTTTTTTATTGAGGGATTCTCCTCCCCTCCTTCCCATTATTTTTTACCAACCAGCACATCATGCTTGTGTGTTTAACAAGTCACTTATCTTTCTTTTTTTAAGGCAGCATCTGCCCACTGGGGCCAACTTCACATTATTTTTTACCAACCAGCACATCATGCTTGTGTGTTTAACAAGTCACTTATCTTTCTTTTTTTAAGGCAGCATCTGCCCAGTGGGACCAACTTCACATTATTTTTTACCAACCAGTATGCTTGTGTGTTTATCAAGTTGCTAATCTCTCATTTTTAAGGCAGCATCTGCCCAGTGGGGCCAACTTCCTTTGAGTTTATAGTACCCGAGGGCGCCCCGTTCACAATTTCTCCATCTGTTGGCACTGTTGACCCTGGGAAGGCAAGTAATCATTCAAATACATGTGATATTTTCCTGCTTCTGTGTAGGCAAGTTTAGTTTATCATAACTTAGGCAAATTCATAACCCACTTGTAAGAGAAGAATGACGTTCAAATTAGGTTTGTATTTTAGAACCATGAAAACTGAAGAATTGTAGTGATAAACTTTATGGAACAATTCCTTGCAATATGTGTCCAGAATTTAAATTCCAAACATTAGATTTAATGATCAGCACTGTATTCAGTTTCTTAATATAATCGCTTTTTAAGATTTTTAAATAAATAGTTGTTGTTTTTTTATATTTCATCACATTTATTGCTTAGAATGTATTTACTCTTTGCCAACTTAATTAATTTGTTGAAAAAAGAAATTTTTTAGAGCTCTGGACAAAACTAAAAGAGTTGAATGCTATTTGTTTTAAAATGCACCTCTTTCTTCAGAAAGCCAAAATAAACATCCAATTTTCACCCACTTTAACTGAAATGGACATTGGCATGGAAGCCATCAAGATAGTGGAGAAGCTGGAGGCCATCAAGGAAGAGAAGGCAAGGGCTGAAGCTGAGGCCTCGGCAAGGGAATCACAGGAGAAAGAACAACCGCCTGTGGTAAGTTTTAAGAATTAACCATCACCGTCGTCTCCCGCCACCCCAGCTGGGTCACGGGCCGCCAGAGTTCTCCTTCCTGGGTCATTCTTTTCAATTGGTTCTGGTGTTAACCCATCTTGCGTATGGTTTTGCCCTATCCAACCACATCTTCTCTTTGCCATTGGTCACTGCTGTCTGTCTAGAGACATTTGTTGGCAGTTTGCGTATGGTTTTGCCCTATCCAACCACATCTTCTCTTTGCCATTGGTCACTGCTGTCTGTCTAGAGACATTTGTTGGCAGTTTGCGTATGGTTTTGCCCTATCCAACCACATCTTCTCTTTGCCATTGGTCACTGCTGTCTGTCTAGAGACATTTGTTGGCAGTTTGCGTATGGTTTTGCCCTATCCAACCACATCTTCTCTTTGCCATTGGTCCCTGCTGTTTTTGCTGTCAGGCCAGCAGATCTAGATACTCTATATACTCTAGTGCAGGAGTGGCCAGACCTGAAGTAACTGAGAGCCATTTTAAAACATATATAAATTGTTGTGAGCCGCATTGAATCACTATTGGTCATTAAGTCTGGCTCGGAAAACTTCCAGTAATCCTTGTAACATATATTTCTTGAATTGTTCGCGAGCCGCAATGTGAACACAGAAGAGCCACATGCGGCTCGCGAGCGAGCAGCAGTTTGGCCACCGTTGCTCTAGTATAAGTCTATATCAAGTATAAGTCGACCTCATTATTTTGACAGTGAAATTTTGAAGAAGAAAAAACTAATGATATTATTATTATATACAGTACATTGTTTAACTAAGTTGTGTTAGTTTTGTTTTACCAAACCTGGAGCTAGGAAGCATGTGTGATGCCAAGATGAGTTCCCCTTATTCCGTTTGTTTTCTTCAGCTGTGCTAATTACTAACTTGTAACATTTTAAAAGAAATTGCTTTCTGTTACTGCGGGACATACAGCAAATGTAGAGCTTACAATAGAAGAAGATCTTTTTTTTCTCTATGTCTCTTTCAAAATTCAACACAAAGATAATCTTTATCAACCCTCAGATAGAAGTAGATAAAAACACTTTTCTTATTATGTATGCTGGAAAGAACACACACCAAATTCTCTTTCTTCCCGTCTGGGTTTAGGCCGGAGAATGTGTTGCCTGATCAAACCAGGAATCCAACACACTATCAACATTTAAAACTTTGAAAAAATGCAAGACTAGATATAAAAAAACCAGGGATGAATGTAGAACGCAATAATCTTCTGTAAAGAAGAAGCATCTGTAATAGAAAATATAAGATTGCTTTGTTTTATGCAGGCCACAGCACTGGATACTGATAAAAATTTTAGTTTTAATAAATCGTTTTCATACTTAACTTTAACTCATAACAAGATGGACCATTTGGGATTGTTTCATTCCCTCACACCTTTCTAAACACCCCCCCCCCTGGGTTTTTTTTTCTCTTCATTTTATGTGCTTTAACTCCTCACCTCCAGTTATCTGCCACTTTCAGAAAGTAGTCGTCGAACCGAAGCCAAAAAAAATGGAAAAAAATAAAAACAAATCTAACATTTACGAGTTAAACGAGCTGAATTCATCTGGAAATAACAATGTGGAAGGTGGCGCTGCAGGAGGCGGCTCAGGACAGCCACAAAGCCAACCTGGAACCAATGAAATCTCATCATCAGCTAGGACTTCCCAGCCACGCGTCAGCGGTAAGACAAAAAAATCAAAGCCCAGTAGAATCTCGGGCAGGCGAAACAGCCCCAAAAAGAAATCCATTACTTTTGGGGCCACTCAAAATGTTCCAGTGCGCAACGAGGGCACCAGGAACATAAACATGTCAGCCGAAGGCGGGGCCACGCCCGAGCTCAATCCTCAAACCTCGTTTCAAGACCTGCACGCCGCGGTGCGCAGAAACACAAGGTCAAACCATAATAATCAAAACGAGACCACCGATCACAACGGCAGCCCGTCAAACGCAGACTTGAAACTCGCATTGCAGGACGGAGGAGACGAGGGAGAACTCTTCTTTGGGGAGGAGGAGGGTGACTGGGAGGGACTTGAGGAGCTTGAAAGTCAATTCGACTTAGTAAGATTGGTTACAGTTGCCTTTTTGGCACGTGTTTGGCACGATTGGTTACAGTTGCCTTTTTGGCACGTGTTTGGCACGATTGGTTACAGTTGCCTTTTTGGCACGTGTTTGGCACGATTGGTTACAGTTGCCTTTTTGCCACCCGTTTAGTACGATTGGTTACAGTTGCCATTTTGGCACACGTTTAGTAAGATTGGTTACAGTTGCCTTTTTGGCACACGTTTAGTAAGATTAGTTACAGTTGCCTTTTTGGCATGCATTCCTGTTAAAGTTTTTTGAATTTATCTTTTTTTTCCCCCTAAGGTTCTTTCCAACAAGACTGATCTCCTTGATGGTTGTTTTCATTCAAATGAATACCCCAGTATGACTGACTCCTTTTCTGTAAATACCCCATTATGACTGACTCCTTTTCTTTAAATACCCCAGTATGACTGACTCCTTTTCTGTAAATACCCCAGTATGACTGACTCCTTTTCTGTGAATATCCCAGTATGACTGACTCCTTTTCTGTGAATACCCCAGTATGACTGACTCCTTTTCTGTAAATACCCCAGTATGACTGACTCCTTTTCTGTAAATATCCCCAGTATGACTGACTCCTTTTCTGTAAATACCCCAGTATGACTGACTCCTTTTCTGTGAATATCCCAGTATGACTGACTCCTTTTCTGTAAATACCCCAGTATGACTGACTCCTTTTCTGTGAATATCCCAGTATGACTGACTCCTTTTCTGTAAATACCCCAGTATGACTGACTCCTTTTCTGTGAATATCCCAGTATGACTGACTCCTTTTCTGTGAATAGTGAATATCCCAGTATGACTGACTCCTTTTCTGTGAATAGTGAATATCCCAGTATGACTAACTCCTTTTCTGCGAATACCCCAGTATGACTGACTCCTTTTCTGTGAATATCCCAGTATGGCTGACTCCTTTTCTGTGAATACCCCAGTATTACTGACTCCTTTTCTGTGAATACTCCAGTATGACTGACTCCGTTTCTGCCAATACCCTAGTATGACTTACTATAATTCTATGACTGATACTGACTCCAAATCCTATGACTGACAAGTGTTGTAAATGTTATGGGACATTAACATATTGATATTCTTCAGGGACATGAAATTTGAATGCATGTTTTGTTAATTAACATTAGTGAGGAGAAACTCATGCATTGCAGTTTCTATTGCTTCTTGTATTTGGGGGGGTGTTTATATCCACCATTGTTTTCCCCTGTTGTTTCTAGTCAAATTAAAATATCTTTCTTTCTTTAAATTATTCTGCATTGTATTTGTTTGTACATTGATTGAACCCTTAATGTATTGCCCATAAATATGTATCTAATGTTTTGCCCATAAATATGTATCTAATGTTTTGCCCATAAATATGTATCTAATGTTTTGCTCATAAATATTTGCCTATGTAGTAATTAATTGCATAAAATAATTTGATTCCCTTTTGCAAATTTTTTTAAATTTATTTTCTAAATCATTCCACATAGCATTTGTTTTTACATTGTTTGACCCTTAATGTATTGCGCATAAACGTGTATTATTTTAAATCAGTGATCAATATTAGCTGTGTGGTACTTAATTGCATTAGAAAAATAATTTGATTCCTTTGTTGCCATAGTTTTCTCTTCATCCCCCCCCCCAGGCAAACAGGTTGGGAAACAGAACCAAGGCCTCAGCAAGTGCACTGACTCAGAACAAGTCTAAACTATTGCTGCCCTCCTCCAGCACATCCACGGTGTCAGAGTTTTTTGTGCAGCCGCCTCCTCCAAAATCCATCAGTAAAGAGTGAGTTTCTCTTTCTTGTTCTATGATTTATGCCCTGCATGATTTATGCCCCGCATGATTTATGCCCTGCATGATTTATGCCCTGCATGATACATGCCCACGCATGATTTATGCCCCGCATGATTTATGCCCCGCATGATTTATGCCCCGCATGATTTATGCCCCGCATGATTTATGCCCCGCATGATTTATGCCCCGCATGATTTATGCCCCTGTATGATTTATGCCCCGTATGATTTATGCCCCGTATGATTTATGCCCCGTTGATTTATGCCCCGCATGATTTATGCCCCGCATGATTTATGCCCCGCATGATTTATGCCCCGCATGATTTATGCCCCGCATGATTTATGCCCCGCATGATTTATGCCCCGCACGATTTATGCCCCGCACGATTTATGCCCCGCACGATTTATGCCCTGCATGATTTATCGAACACAAAAGCTCACTCTTATTTTATATATATATTTTTTATGCTTTAGGGGAGATAAGAGCTGTGTGTGCTAAATTAATAAATCAATAACCAAGCTGTATTTATTTCATTATTATTTTTTTTCCCACAAAAGATTTTGTTTGATGGTTTTATGTAAGTGGAGTTTCAGTGACTTGGATTATGCACAATTATCTAACTTTGATGCACCTTTCTTTACTTTCAAAAAAAATAATTTTTTTAATCATTCTCATCAATAAAGTATAGTTAAATTAGCCAACCATTTTTTTACATTGATTATATCCATGTAACTTTTAAGAACATCAATAAACAAGACGCAATATTTATGTTAGTTATTTTGATTGACTGGATGAGTCATTCATATAAGTTTAAGTTTTTTCTTAAAAAGTAAGGATCCTTTTTTTTTGTCTCCAGCGCTCCAGAGTATTCCTCCGCAATCCTCTCATTGATTCGTCAGTTCAGAGGTCAGTTCCAGTCCTTCACTGTTCCGTGCTACGTGGCTTCAGGTAAAACAGGAGTTCCTGGCCAGTTGGAATACAGGTAATTAAAAAACATGACGGCATACTTTTAATGTTCTGAAACCATTTTCTGGAAAGGTTTTTTAAAAAGAAATCCTACTGATGAGATGAAAGTTCTACAGCTCACAAAATGCCAGATGGTACATTTATTTAAACAAAAATAAACAAGTAAACATCTGATAAAAATAAAAATCACTATGCTTTATGTCTGCAGACCTTTGGCAAAAACTAATCATTTCAAAGTGTACTGCTGGGATATGCAAAATATTTTTTAAAAAGCTTATAATTAGTGCATCTGACTTTACCATTTTTAATCAGTTTAGTAAACTTTTCCTGGATTGTACAATCTGTTTGTCTTCAACACACAAAGGTCTAATACATCTTGTACAATCTCTTTGTCTTCAACACACAAAGGTCTAATACATCTTGTACAATCTGTTTGTCTTCAACACGCAAAGGTCTAATACATCTTGTACAATCTGTTTGTCTTCAACACACGAAGGTCTAATACATCTTGTACAATCGGTTTGTCTGCAGCGCACAAAGGTCTAATAAATCTTGTACAAACTCTCTGATTTAAAGCATTTTTATAAACATTAATTATTACCAGCACATAAGAAACTTAAAGAAAAATCCTTAAACACATATTTCTTATAAATTTGTCTTATATATTTTCATGGCGTTTCAATAAACTTGATTTATTTAATGACTTATGAGATTAACTCGTATGCACTGCCATGTATTGTTTTCATATCCATCCGCAATAATAATCAACAACTTGTCTCTCTTTTCCCCCTCTGTTTAAATTTTTTTTGAAATATATATATCTCTGTTTCAGCGTCCACAACACCCTTTATCTTGAGGTCCACTGCCCAGCGGTCCAGTCACCTGTCGTGGTGGTATCTGACAGTGGGAACAACACCCTGGACTTTGGCAACATCTCAATAGGCCAGACGAGTCAGAAATCCATCACTATTCAAAATATATCAGACAGGAACACAGAGGTGAGGGACGTTTCAGGTTTTAAAGAAAATGACCTCTCTTATGTGATTTTTTGTTGTTGTTGTTTTTTTTGTGTCCCCATAACCTCGTGGTCGTAGATGGGTTCCAATGTTTCCATTAGAACTTTCAACGGGCTTGGTAGACTTTGCGGCGCCCATCTCCTCTCCAAGTCAGCGGAGGACTTTTTTTTAGCAACAGTCATTAATCAACATTTTATTGTGGCTTTAACGTGGGCTGGATCCCAGGCCCCGTCAGCTTGTGAGGCGAGCCCACTATTGACTTCCCTATCCAGCCGCCCTCATGTGATTAAAAGATACATTTCATTGTATTTTTTGTTTAGACAGCCGACATTAAGTGCCCATGCCAATTCGGATGATGCTGTTGTTAAATCCTTTATATTAACTCGTCGTGTCTGGTTGCTTGATTGCTTGACGGTCGCCAAAACTTTGGATCGATTTTTAACCCACTTCCTAGTAAGCTAGCGAGCTGAAATTTAGCAGGCAGTTTTGTGGCGATGATAAAAACTATGTATCAAAATTTCAGATCGATTGCATGTACGGTAATTAAATTATTGAATTTTTAGATTATTTTATTTATTCCTATGTAACATGTTATTTTTTTAGATAGAGTGTAAGGGTGCGCATTATATTGAACAACCTTTCTGTCGCACAATAAGGTGCGTATTTTATTGACAACACTTTTTATAAACATATTCCTGATCGGTGCGCATTATGTTAAACATGTTTTACGACACAACTGCAATTTTGTATTTTTGGATGGTCTTGCGCTGCGTATTATAATGAACATTCTTTTAGTTACGTCTCGTACATAAAGGATTTATAGCGAAGAACTTGGTTTTTTACGGGTTTTTTTTATTTTATGTTTGGGGTTGAGGGTCTGTGAAGCTCACACCCCGACACCACCCCTCAAGAATACCTGCATTATTTGGTTAAATGGTCTGGTTGATAAACCCACAACAGTGGGAAACACTCCCACCTGTTGGTAATGAAGCAGACGTCATTAGCCATTGTCCTCCTTTGTTGTGTGTGGTGGAGGGCAGATTTGTGAAAGGTTGGCTGCCTGAGACACTATCCCTGTACTTACATCGTAGCCATTGTCCTTTGTTGTATACTATCCCAGTACTAACATGTCACCACAGGAGCTTGGTCACACCAGCTATAAGGGTTTAATGTTGACAGTAATTCGTGACTGAGTTACTGTTACTGATCATGGGTTATTTAACTTTGGTGAGATTTCACTTGATCACAAAAAAAGTTGCATTGTCTTCAGGTTAGGAAAAGACACAGTGGTATAATTATAAATATGGATCAGATGTATCATTTGGGGACTGTATGATCATGTGATGCCCTGGAAATTATAGGATTCCTATACATGTATATATATTTTTTATCATATTTTACTGGTGGGAAAATATAATTTTATTATTTACACAAAAGAAAATATCAAGTTAAAAACTGTACAAAATAAAACAAAAAAAACATTATTATTATTATTATTATTATTATTATTATTATTACTATTTTCAGCTGAGAGCTTCACTTCTGAACCCATCTGGCCCATTCCTCATGCTCAATGCCCTGAGACCACTATCTCCAGGTGGTACACACACCATACTAATGACCTTCACCCCTGAAAAAAATCAAATAGTAAGTGTGTCATTACAGGCTCAAAATTTGAACATTAACTCATGCTACCTGTTTTAAATTTTATTTGGTGCCAATAATTTGTGCAGTTTTTCCATTGTTTTTTCTCTTTCATAATTTTCACATCAGTTACAAGACCCAATGTTTATGTAATTATCTTAACTGTTACAGACGCTCCTTCTATACAGAAGATTATAACGTCCTACGCTTATCCATGGTTTATGTCTAGTCTTGCATCTTTATTAGAGTTTTAAATTTTGATAGACTGTTGGTTTTGGTATTATATATCAGGTAATGGTTGGCCTCACCACTGCCGTTGTTGAAATGTTCATTCGTGCATCACAATCTCGGATCACAAGGATTTTTATTTCTCTTACGACAGTTCCAAGAAGAATTCGGCATAAAGACTCTAAACTCTACCCTCCACTTGACCTTGAAGGGCTTTGGCATCAGCCCCCTGGTGAACCTGAGTATAACCGACGGGGTCCTGGACATGGGAGCCGTACTGGTCGGAGAGTATGTCGAGAAAACATTCACGGTAAAATAATATAATGAGTTGAAGGATTTTTAAAATTATATTCTAACTTTTTTGTCTTAATTTAATTAGTTTTGTTTTTCTTTACTCAATTTTATCAAAATTGTCAAGTCATATGCATTTTTAGGTAAAGAGGAGATTATGCTTAGATTTTATTTTATTAACAGCCACGATCCGTTCCGACAGACCGGTCGTAACACGATTTGGTCGTAAGTTTAATACGCTATGTGTGCAGTAATGTGAAGTGATGTTATAAATATATTTAAGTTAAGTTATGTCATAAATTTCTTTTATTTCTTTTTTTATAAATCATAATTTTTTATGTTCATTTTGTGCCATTGGATCATTTTTACACTATTTGGAAAAAAATCTGAAACCTGATATGGCTAGCGTTTGTGGTCGTTAAGTCGAATGGTTGTAAGGTGTAAGTCAAGCACTAGCTGCATTAACTAGAGCACTAGCTCTTAACATGTCTTAAGTATTAAAGCTTCCTGCAAACGTATTGATTTTTTTAACTACCTTATTTCATTGTTCACGTCATTTCTATAATTCATTGTTCATTTTTAGAAGAACAGGCAAAACATGAAAACTTGGCTCTTTAAGTTGTCTTTTTTTATATCTCCGCGCAGATTGAGAACACCTCGATCCTCTCCATTGATTACATCATAAAACAAGACAGCATGTCCCCACTGCGCTATTCAAAAGCTCAGAAGATGTCAGAGTTCTTGAAATGCACAGAAGATAAAAAGGCCATAAGCTACGTTGGTAGGTTGAGACGTTACCAAAATTTTAATGAGGAGTAATGAAAAAATTGTGAAATGCTTAGTTTATCTCTTTAAACTTTACCCTCAAAATTAATTTAAAAAAACATAGTAAACCTCTTCAAATGATATACGTAGCTTATATGCACCGTAATGTCATTATATGTTTAAATTAGGATATGAATGTTTAACATTTGATGATTTGATAATTATGTGTGTTACTGTTTGTATGTAAAGAGCTGTGAGCCCAGTTCCTTGCTGTGGTACTGCTCTATATAAATTTTCATATTATTTATCTTATTGTGAAGGACAAGCAATTTTGTCTTCTTAGATTTTAAATCATTAAAGGAGTAAATGAAGAATTTTTATTTTCAGGTACACAAAATTACAATGGCAAGAATGTGTTTGATATTGTACAGACCAAAGGCTCGATAGCCGGAGGTAAGATTAGTGATAATTTTGTATACTGTCTTATTAAATTATTAATTGCCATTGTCAATAATAAGTGTGCTTTTTTTATCCATATAATATGCAAGTTTGTTTTTTTTAAATGTTTTTTTGCAATAAACAGTTTCAAAAACTATTTTCAGGGGAGGTAAAAGAGATAACTGTGACATTTGCTCCTGATCACGAGAGTCGGCTCTACTCGGATGGAATTAGGTTGGAACTTTTTGACCAGGTAATTGATTTGTTAAATAGTAATTTTTCACTATAGAAATTGTGTCACAAGCTATGATAGAAATAGCATCACATGTCACTATAGAACCGACATTGACTGGCACTACAGAGCTGACAAGGATGCAGTCTGATGTTTTTTATTAAATCAGTGCCACAGGACTCTGTTTCTCCTCTCGAGAATGAAATCTTAGTCTCACACAAAGAGACCAAAAATGGCCCATCCCTGTAAATGTAAGACCCACATGGCCAGTGACCAGAATGGGCATGAAAATAGGGTCCCCCTGATATTGCTTGAGTTTGGGCTTGGGCACAATAGATCCAATGGGTTGGCAAAATTTTTCTAAAGAATAAATATATAATAATTACAGACTGCATCATAGTGACATGTCATACCAGTTATCAGCTCTGTTTATCTATGCATGACGACATCAGATTTGATATATATAATAATTACAGACTGCATCATAGTGTCATATCATACCAGTTTTCAGCCCTGTTTATCTATGCATGGCGACATCAGATTTGATGTTAACTTGAATTTTTTAAACATAATAATTAAAATTACTGTATAAAAAATTGTTTCTGTAAAAACATGGTGTCAATTGATAGGTTATGTCTAAATATCTAAATAAATAAGTAACATTAACTTTATAACATTATCAGAATCTAAAACTCAATTATTGTCATCTGGTTTTTCCCTGGCACAATAACTAGATGAATCATTTATCATAAATGCGGCAAACCCTCATTAATAACATTTATCTTCAGTAAATTCTTTTTTTTAAAAACATCCATGGTTATTTTGTTATTATTTATCTGATCAGTTTTAGTTCCTTTTTAAAATGTAATGAATATTCATGGCTATCTTTGTTTCAATTCTCCTCTATTTCATAATCATCCGTACCAGATTTTTTTCATAACACATTTGATTTGTAAACAGTAATACTCACTTGGTCTTCTCTCATTGAACAGGAGGAAAGTCATTTCTTTGAGCTGAGAGGCCAGTGCATGTCCCAGATGATGTACCTGGAGGGATTTGACATGCTGCTGCCTGGCCTCGAGTCTCTGTCTCTGTCAGCTGCCGTACCTGATGAGGAGGAGTTAGGTAGGCTGTCAACTTCAGTAAACATTAAATGATAATTGAACACAGGAAAAATGTTTTAACATGAATGGTTTTTTTTTAAATTTAAGAACATTCAATTTTACACTTCATAGCATTCAATGGCTGGTTGTGTAATCAAAGGATCTTTGGGGAGGGTGAACATTGTCATTGGTTTCCAATGGTCATTAAACGGGGTATTTATAATTGGGTATGATTCATTGTAAACACAGTAAGAAATAAATTATTATTCCACCTTTCCATCTCAGTCTCTTCTTCTGTCAGAGCATTTATTGATGAATTCAGTCCCTCATATCTGAGAACCTTCAAAAAATTTTGCTGACCTTTAATCCAGCTTGTCTCCCTTAGAGTCTCACCTTTTTTTGTGTTTTTTAAATATTTTTTATTTACTGTATATACTTGTTCTATAGCCCGTTCGTTCATAAGCCGACCCTCCACTTTTGGAAGAGAAAAGTATTAAAAGTGTATAACCCGCTCGCAAGCCGACTCCCCAAAAATAAGAGGACAGCTTAATAAACAAAATGGTACACATTTTTTTTAAAAACTACAAGCTAAATCGGTCATTATGATTGTTTACTTTGTACTGCCTATCTTTGTCTTTGTGCTCTTTGTTAAGCAAGAGTTAGCAGTATTTTTTTTTAAAATTTGTTGGTAAACAGTGACGAAAGCGCGTACATTAAAATTCGTTGTTGAAAACAAAATTTGTAAAACAATTTATTAAAAAGTTTTAAAAAATAAATAAAATGATTAAATAAGGTAAATGCACATGTTTCGTAATATGTCATAGCTTCTGATAGAGCAGTCGAATCTTGTAGAATGTAGAAAAGGACCTTGATGATCTACAATAAAACATCGATATTCAATATCCATGCAGAAATTTGTTAATGACCCGCTCCTAAGCCGACCCCCCAACTTTTTCCCCTAGATTTTGTCCAAAAAAGGTTGGCTTGCGAACGAGTATATACGGTTAGTGGTTTCCTCTCTTTGATTGTAACTCTGTCTCTACAGCTATATCACCCAGCAGAAGTATGAGATAAATATTGTTAAATTATCTTCTTGATTAGCTGCATTGCCTTAAATAATTCGGATCTGCCTTCTGAATTCAGAATTGTTTTAGCTTTTAAAAATTCCTTTTATTTTAATGTAACATTTCATCATGATATTCTTTTTTGAATGAATACTGCCACTACTTAAACCTGATGTTTTACCCTTCTAGATTCTAAGTTATTAATTTTGCAGTGAGAAATCAGAAAATGAGTTCTTTCTTCTTTTTTTTTCATTTGCTTTATATCACTTCCCTCAACCCCCAATTTTACCCACCGAATACCAGCATGAAAAACTGGTTCACTTATGTTATTAAATGGATAACATGTAAACAGGGTATGAGTTAGCCTGACAGAATGTTTTGTTACGTCCTGTCAGGCTAACTCATACCCTGTTTACATGTTATCCATTTACTAATCTATAAGCCTGATTGCAGTCTCACCCCCATTATGTTTTGTGTTATTAAAAATGACCCGTAAGTTCATCCCAATTATATCTGACTGCTAAACACCAAACTATAACTCCTATCAGTTTTAGCTTACTGGAAGCATAATGGATTTTTTTCAGAGACAACATAAGGAGGTAATTCACTTTCTTTGAGCCTCAAAACTCAGTTCTAGAACGTCAAGTATCATTTCCATTATGTAGTAAATTATGATTCTGTTGAACTGATCATCACTCAATCAAATTCTTGTTGAGTCTGTCGTGCAACTAGGGTGTGACAGGTGAATTAGGGTCAGAGTGAGACCTTATTGACTCCACTGTTTAAGGGAATGAGTTAGTTCACCTCTGCTTACTTACTGTAGCACCTGCTAAATAAATGTGACACTACCTTACTGACCCCACTGTTTAAGGGAATGAGTTAGTTCACCTCTGCTTACTTACTGTAGCACCTGCTAAATAAATGGGGCCCTTACAGCTTGCCACCGTCCAACCTTCCCCCCAGCTTGCCACCGTCCAACCTTCCCCCCTGCTTGCCACCGTCCAACCTTCCCCCCAGCTTGCCACCGTCCAACCTTCCCCCATCTTGCCACCGTCCAACCTTCCCTACAGCTTGCCACCGTCCAACCTTCCCCCCAGCTTGCCACCGTCCAACCTTCCCTACAGCTTGCCACTGTCCAACCTTCCCCCCAGCTTGCCACCGTCCAACCTTCCCCCCCAGCTTGCCACCGTCCAACCTTCCCTACAGCTTGAAACAACCCTGCTATTGTGACCTAATTTCATAAAACATTATTGAAATAACCAGAACAACTCCTGGCCCTCCTTGACGAAGCAAATGACCAACTGCAGGTGGGGGCACCCATGAGCACTAAAAAGCCGCCGAAAGGTTATCCAAAGAATAAAATTATTGGTTCAATGTTCAGTTATTTTTTTTTAAATTTTGTTTTTAATTCAGGGAAAACTTTCTGTTATTGGCTTTCATTCATTTATTTTTTCATACTTTAAATTTTATCCTCTGTTGGTGTTACAAAACTTTAAATAATGCTTTGGGCAGAAATGGTCACATCCATTAATTATTTACACTTTTATTTTGGATCCAGCACACATTTTTATGGGATACAAGAAAAATCATTGGTGTTTATTTTAAAATTGAAGTCCCTAATAATTCAGCCAGGGTGAAGAAATATTTTAAGCGTCCTGGCTTTTCACTTCATATTACTGTAGTCACTTTGTATAACCAAGCAAGAAAGTTTAATCATTTGAACAAAAATTTAATCCAAATATTGACACCAACCTGTTACAAGCAAAAAATGTACAAAAAATAATAATAAACCACATAGAATAAGCATGAAAAAAAAAGTTGTGATTTTTCAACTTTATGCAATTTAATTATCTTTAATCTGGATAAAGAAGGAGAACTGTTTGTTTATAACATGAATGTTATTATCAATTAGCACACATACTCACCACAGATAAGAATTTCGTTATACTAATACTAAAAATGGTACGAGAAGCCAGTCCTTTACCGTGTTGACGTTCTTCTTCTAAACTTTCCAAGATGCCAAAGTCACGGCAGCCCCACCTCCTGCACTCATCACGATACAGAGTCGGATGAAGGACGACACTTTCCAACCTGGCGTCAGGGTCCTCTCCGTGGGCTGTGTCCGAACTATGGCGGTCAGCCAGAAGAAGGTTCGATTTAGATATAACCATGATTTAGATTTAGACCATGATTTAGATTTAGACCATGATTTAGATTTAGACCATGATTTAGATATAACCATGATTTACATTTAGACCATGATTTAGATTTAGACCATGATTTAGATTTAGACCATTGACTAAGTATTTAGCTAGTTACTTGTAATGCAATGCAAGATCTTGAGTCTTTAAATATCTCTTGTAATTATAGAACTACTTTTTTATTTTTCATTGCAAGTAAAAATACATTTACACATTTATACAAACTCAATTCTTTTCTGCAGTTACCCATTTTTTAAAATTCATCATGCATTTTCATTCTTAAATTTTTTAATATAAAATCGGACTCGCTAAGTCAAACTTCCCTGAGTCGAAAACCTCCCTATATCGAATTAATTGTTAGGTCCCGGCCAAATTTCATAAGACTAAAATATTTTAGATCTCCTTAACTCGAAGATTTTTGGCTTCCAACCTCCATAAGTCGAATTTTCAAGGCGTTTGTGTAAAACTTGCAAAAGGAAAAATCTTAACCCCCCATCCCACTGTGGAGGGAGTCAAGTGTGGGGGAGGGGCTTTCTCTGTGGTGTTGGTATTTCAAAGCTAAGTTGTCTCCTTTCATATGAAACATCAGACACTGCACCGCCTCTCCTTCCTGTCCAGCCTTCTCGCTTGTATGGTTGCCCCCCCCCCTCAATATCAACATTGTCCTTGATAAATCTGCGCCTATTACGCCATTTTCCCTAACTCAAAAACTCCGTAAGTCTTTTCTTTTTTTTGGGTCCCTTTTAGTTCGACTTAGAGAGGTCAGACTCTATGAAAAATTTGGGGAAAAATCATTTAGGGTTCGAACAGAAGTTATGACTTAATTACATTACTATTTAATGCTGCTGTTTTGTTTTAGTTTCCCATCCAAAATTGTCTTTACATAATATACAGATTTGTTCATTCTCATTCAAGGATCACAATATTTTGATAGAATAAAAGGGCCTTGTGTAAAAGGAATACATGAAATCTTAGCCTTGTAATACTCCACAAGGTGGAGATGTAAACAGTTCAATGTTATCAACCAATCCAAGTTTTTTTGTTTTTTTTTATTTAAAAAACTCATAAAGTAAATTTTTATAAATAAATAAAAATTACCCTGAAATTGTGGCTGTAATTTTTTACTTGTTTCATAAAAACTTATGCTTCCTTTCTAAAACTTAATCGCTACATGTAGTTGAATGTTACGAAAATACAAATATAATCTCACACCATTTGGAAGTTTCTGTTTATCTACATTGTGTGGTCATTCTGGGCAGATTTTAAATGTTGTCAGAGTTTTCGTTAAAATTTTAAAAAATGCATGTCCCAATTTAGATACTAATTTTTAAAAGATGTTTTTAATTCTTCCTGAAGACATAATTTAACATAGCAACCCCATATGTGTCTGTCAGTTTAAAAATATATATGTTATCAAATGCTGGCCTAATTTAGATACTTATGTCTTAGAGTTTCTTCATTGTTCCTGAAGACATAATTTAACATAGCTCCCCATATTTGACTGTCACTTTAAAATTATTTTTTTTAAACATCCTCAACTTAAGATTATACTTTTCTTTTTTTTTAAATTTCACCACTCATTGAAACAAAACAAAAAACTCTCAGTGTTTTAGTGTTTACAAGTCTGGGTATATTAATGTTTCAAATATTCAGTTTAGCCCTACACAAAAAAAACGCTGGCACCTTTTTGTTGGGATCAGCAAATCCTTTTATTCACTCAACATGGTGAGCCCAGCTAGCAGAATTTTACTGTACAGGAATAAGTAGGCCAGGCTCAAAGGGAGGCTAAAAGTTGCTGAACATGAAACCAGTATAGCCCCATGTCAATATTCAATGTTTGTTCAAATAGAAGAATAGTTTAACTGATTTTTTTTTAAAGGGTGTCAGTGACCCAGTTAGAGAAAATGGCTTGACTTTCATTGTTGCATTCAAATTTAAAATTTCCTGCAGTATTACTATTTACATTTTTTTATGTTACTCTAATCATATCAGGTGTTTTTCAAAAATAATTTAATTTAAACTGCTGCAGAAAATATTATTTAAATAATTTGTGAAAAGATATCTGTCTAAATGGTTCAATTTATTGTAGAGTATAGATCAACAGTTAATGACATTTTGTATAAAAATATTTTTAAACATTTTAAATTCTTCAACTATTGATCTATTACTCTATAATAAATTGAACCATTTAGAGATATACCTTTTCACCATTATTTTAAACAATGAATGGTTAAAAAGTATCTATCTAAGTCAGTTAAATTTAACGTAATATACAAACACATCAATAGTTGGTGACCATTTTGTACAATAATGCCCTCACACCATTCATGCCCTAGAGTTTATTCCAAGCACACCCTCTTGTCCCAATGGTTCTGTTTGCCAGTAGATTTTACCCAGCTCATGTGCACACTTAAATATGAGCAATCTTTAGCAAACAGATCCACAACCGACTGTGCCTTAAATCAGTTTAAACTGGCTATGTCCTCAATCGTTATGTGGGGGAGGGGAAGCAAATAGTTTGTATATTACTATTATTACATTGTAGGCTGTGGACTTACCTAGAAAAGGGAGGGGGGGGGGATTTGGTAATTAAAAAATTCTTGGGCTAGATGAATGTAATATATTAAAAACCTCTCACTCTGTTCTTTAATTTAAAAACTGTCTTTAAATCCAGCGGTAGTACTAAAATCTAATAAGTCAAGTATTTTTTAAAAAAGAGCTTTAAAAGTTCAATTATATTTATTTCATTTGATACTGCGATATACTTGTTGCTGTCAGTTAATGTATTTAATTAGGAAATATTGAAAAGGAAATTTTAAAAAGGCTGTTAAATCCCCCCTCTTCCCCCCACCCGAAAATTTACCTATTTGATGCTGACCAAAGGAAGTCTTCAAAAATTTAAACTGGAACAGTCCACAAATGATTCACATTTTACATCTCTGGAAGAAGAGGGACTCTGAATTTGCGCGTACACACACATAATAGTAAAATTAAAATCCCAGAAGTTCATTTCTACACTTACTGAAGTATAGAAGGAGTATCTGTAGTGGATAAGATATAAGATGCAGTTCCTGAAGTAAATTTGATTCCTGACATTTGTGGCATGCTATTGACTTACATGCTCCTGGTCAAGGATTCTCACATTAGGGCAGGCATCTAATTTTAACAGCCAGTGATTTGTGTATACACACGTGAAGTGTGAATTAATCTTATTTTATATGCCACATTTTGATTAATATTGTATAAGAAGGTGTGTTTGTTTTGTTTTTTTCCAGAATGGAGAGTTCTCTGTTGAGGGTCTACAGAACCTGTTACAAAAAGGCTTTACAGTAGAACCCCAAAAGGTGGTGTATTGGTGTTTAATCTTGCACATCCTTTTTCACTGTAATATAAGCAAACATCTTAGATAGAGCCTTCCTTCAAATATCTCATAAGCTCCACACCCAGTATTGAGCCCCTAGTAAACATGTGTTGCATGATCTGTTGGAGCACCGAATCAAGAGACACACAACAGTTGGGTGGTTAATGTTTTTTTCTCTAAATATCTCATTGATCCCTCAGGCAATGGTTGAGGCAGGGACCAAGAAGTCATTAGTCATCACCTGGACGCCGCCCCCCAATTTTGATGTGAGTATCTGGTACTTACTTTCGGGCCACAAATGTAGGGTTTAACAAGCTGAAATAAGACTGTTGTCATTCTTGAAAGAACTCATTTCTTGAAATCACATTGTAAATATATAGCAGAGTTAGGGTGGGTTTTTTTTGTGTTGTTTTTTTCACAATTGATGAAGATATGTTTGTGTTTCTTTTGGTTTTGTTTTAAAAGCTGTAAGAGCAGATAATTAGTCTGTAAGCAACCACAATTTTTAAAAACTTGTTGCCGTAACCTAAATTTTGCATCATTTATTTCATGTGGTTCTATTGTCTGTTTTGACTGTCCATCCATTCCACAGCCCAACGTCACTCTAGAGGAAACGGCTACTTTGACTTTGAAATGTGATGTGTCTGAGCAGATCACTCTGATGATCAGATGCATGGCTGTGTCTGGGTAGCCGAACTTGCTCATACCAGATTCTTGCCTTGGACAGCGCTGAAAGGCAAGAGCTTTCATCATCTGCATAGTTTCTTTCGATTTGCTTGAGCATGACAAAACGTTGGCACGACTTACAATTTTTATTATAGGTGCATGGAACTTTTTTATGTTGTAATTTAGGTAATGGCGCAAGAACAAATTTTGTTTTATAAATTAAGTTTTTATTGATTTCCTGTGTCTGATTCTTTCTCAAATAATTACTAGGCCAAAGAAAATAAAAGACATTTTTTTTCTCAATCTATTTGATTAAAAATTCTGCATTAATGAGCTAGAAATTTCTGGATTTTGTTTATGATTTTTTCATAGATCTTACAATGCCTAACTAACCTAAAGTATTTCTCATCAATTAAGACACTGCACGCAACCATGAAATTCTTTCATCTTCAGTTTAAAAAGTCATCCATTTAAATTAATAGAGTTGTTTTTTTTTAATATTGATAAGAGAATGCGTAATAATATGTTATAACAAATTATAATGACAAGACAAAGATGGTTAAATGTCAGATAGTGAGAGAAAAAGTGAACATAATCTATGTTTTTTAATATTTTGGAATCTAACCCATTCTTCTATTGTTAAAATAAACAAACTATAATGTGCTATGTAAAAGTTATTAGCACAAAGATTTGTTTTTAACTGAATCAATAGTTTCTCATAAATAAATAATGTATTATAATTAACTAAAAAGTAGAATGAATGGGATTTTTTTAATAACAGAAGGTGTTGTTTTTTTTTAACATTGTTGACTATTCTTTATAATAATTGAACTATTTAAGATTGAACTAAAGTTAATTGTTTATTTAATTATTAAATTGTTCTTGCTGACATTACTTAGACAAATCATGCTTCTGTTATATAAATTATCAGGAAAAGAGTTTTTCATATATTTTTTGCTGAATGTGCTGAAATTGTTTTGATAAGCTGCTGAGTATAATATAAATAAACAACAGATTTTTTTTTATTTAAAAAAAAACATAACCAATAAACTGTGATATTT
Source organism: Ampullaceana balthica (assembly GCA_944989445.1). Lineage (NCBI taxonomy): Eukaryota > Metazoa > Mollusca > Gastropoda > Lymnaeidae > Ampullaceana > Ampullaceana balthica. The sequence goes on from CALYLW010000122.1 coordinate 266,510, forward strand.
TATTTACAAATCATTGTTTGGCTTTCCATATTATTATAATAATTTCTTTGGCTGAAAAACAAACACATGGTGCAAAATAAACAAATCCATTCATAAAACTTTGAGGCAAAAATGAGGTTCAGTTTAGCTAATTATTTAATTACAGTCGAAACCGCTTAAGTCGACGGCGTTGGGGTATGAAAAATGGCGTCGACATAACCGATGATCGAGTTAAAACGAAAACCAATATGGCGGCAAAATATTAACATGTGCTTGAAATTGAAATTTCTTTATGTACATGATTAATTAGTTAGCGTTAATTAGTGATGGGATGATTTATCGGAATCGTATCGGAACCCTAATATTTCTTCACTTTTTCTTAAGTCTAAGGTTGTAATGACCGTTCGTTTTTATGGACCGTTTAAAATTTAAATATAACCATGGTTCCCACTCAGGAAAACGGGGAAAAGTCGGGAATTCTTAAAAATAAATTCTCGGCCTTGAAAGTCGGGAAAAGTTATGACTAATCGGGAATTTATATATATATATACATATATACACACATGTATATATATTTATGCCGAAGTAAAGGACTTTGATTTACGCTTCGCCGTGTCACAGTCGCGTTTGCCGTCGTATCAGCGAATTTAAAATACAAATAAACAAATCAATATGGTTATTTTAAGTTTAATGCTTTTGACGTGCAGGATATCTGTTACTTAACTATCAGAACGTTCTCGAATTTCCTCAATCAATCAAACTTGTAATATAAATAAAACTATTGTGGCCTTGACCGTTGATCACAGCACGCTGTGGGCTGTGTGTACTGTGTTAATCAGAAATGATTTCATTTCATCGTCACGCGCGTGTTAGTGTCACAGTCACTTATCTTACTGGTAACAAAGCAACAACAACAAACTTTTAAAAGAATAATAATTTATTAATTTTTTTTATTTAATTATATAAAAACCACCGTCGATTCTCGATACAAACCTTTATTTTCAACCGACGAAAATCGAGCTAACCAAGTTAAGTTGCAAATTTGGCCCTCTTTTGTGCTCGAGGTACTAGGTTTCGGCGACTTAGAAAAATCGAATTAGCCGATGAAAAAATGCTAAGACAAAGAGAGAATTTGGCGGTTCCAATAAAAAACTTCGACATAATAGGGTGGTCGAGCTAACCGAGCTCGAGGTAAGTGGGTTCGACTGTATATACAAAAGGATAAATTAATAAAAATATAAGGAGTTAATTTTTCCTAATCATTATAAATTTAAAGGAAAAAATATGAATTATAAATGATAAAAAAAATACCATGGACTTCTGTATAAATAGGAGTGTCAATAATGTACAAGATAAGATTAGATAATACATCTACTATTAAAAATTTTAAAGCTTGGTAATTGGTAATATAATAACAAAAAATGAACTGAGCTTGTCAGGGGCAACACATTATACAATAATTTTCTTTTTTACATTGTCCTTATATTTTACAAAAGATTGAACTGTCACAATTTTATTTATAATCAAAATACAATATAATTTTGAGGAGAAAAAAAGTTTGCTAAAACTAGTAAGAGTAAACACCTATGACACACATATTATCAACATGAACTATAACTAATTTGACTATACCCTCCCCCCTTACACCCCCACTTGATACAATGTTCAGGTAAAAAGTTACTAAAAATAGATGCAAATCACAATCTATTTTGAAAGCCTTTTATACTGGGTACTCTATATTTACTCAGACCAATGGATTCGATTCCAAAACTTTGTCTTCCTAATGAATATCTCAGTCTAAGAATTACTAACTTGCACATGTCTCTAAATTAACTTAAGGATTTTAAACTGCATTTTAAAATAAAGATATAACTTTCTATATAAATTTTCAAGTGATGGCACACATACCTGCATCTAACTTTGTAAGTTCATCATTCATTTATTGTCTTTTCATTCATTTACTGTCTGTTGATTCATTCACTGCCTTCATTCATTTTGTAATGTAAATTTTACTGTTCGTCTTTGCAATGTTTAAATTTTTAGTTTCTTTAATAAATGTAATATTAAACTAAGACTTAAGTTTTAAAAGCAATTCATCAACTCATGTTTCTGAGTTTCTCCTCTTTTATTGGACGGATACAACATTCAATAATGATTAAACACGGTACAAAATCACATCATTTGGAAAAGTGGGGGGGGGGCGATGACGAGCATCTGGAACGATGTAGTAAGGAAGAAAAATAACCCAACAGAATACAGAAATCAATATAAAAGTATGATTATAAGTTCTTGAAGATAGTTCCATATAGTGTGCTATCAGTGACGTGCAGAGGCCTGAGTGGCTGAAGAAACCAAGAAAGTCACAAGGCACACCTGTCCCTTCCCCCGTTCCCGTCCCCCACCAAAACAACAGATTTCAAATTAAACATGTGGAATGAGGCATACTTTTTAAAAAATTCTATTTCTATTGAAATTTGTGAAAGACCAAAATATGTTTTCGATCAGGGCCCAAATATCTTCTCTGCCCTATGTGTCTGGTCAGGCCCTATGTGCCAGGTCAGGCCCTATGTGCCAGGTCAGGCTATGTATTCTCGACAAATTTCGCTGTTAAGTCTGTAATGTTGGGACTGTCAGTAATGTATAAGGGGCCGTCCATAAAGTACGTCACGCTATTTTTGACCATTTATACACCCCCCCCTGCCCCTGTCACACATCTTGGACCCCCCCCCTAAAGTACGTCACACTTTCGAACAAAAATGTTTTTTTATTAACAAAATAATCAAAATTTAATATAAAACAGCGTGACGTCACACATGGCCGGACCCCCCCCCGTCACAAACTGTCACACTTTCTTACACCCCCCTCCCCCCCCCTCAGGAGCGTGACGTACTTTATGGACGGCCCCTAAGTACATAATGCTGAAGAAAGGGACTATGCATCCGAGAATAATCTTTTATTTTTTATTGCGATTCATGACAAATCAAACTTCACAATTGCCTTCTACAGTTACGTTTTGTTTTACACATCTCCAAATCCATGCCCCCCCCCCATGATATTAATGACTCCCACTCTTCATTATTTATTTCTACGAGACTAATTGTATCGTCTTCTTCAAATAGTCAAACGAAAATGCAAAGTCAAGAACTAGATCTTGTCGTCTGTTGACTTAGTTCCGACTCAGTGGCGTAGCTGGGGGAGGGGGTCAAAATTCGAAAGTGCCCCAAGGCTCCCACTTGAGGGGGGCCTTCAAAAGAGTGTCCGAAATTTTTTTTACATTAAATATTACGCCACCGCCATGTAGGCCTATGCAGGGCCCCAAGGTGGCCAAGCCCCTTCGGGCACCCAAATCCCTAGCTAAGCCACTGTTCCGACTTCAACTTGCAAACCTTGTGTTACTGAAAGAGAAAACGTTCACGCGAGACTTTAAGTTCATCAAAATCCCATGCTCGCTGTTTCTTCGAATCATTTGCCAATGATAATCATTGGCTGTTTCGAAAACACGATCCATAACAATACCTCAGGATTTGTATGATTGGCTCAAACTATGGTGCATCGTCTGCACTTTCTCCACCAAACACTTGGCATTTTATTTAATATTCACTTTTTAATTTTGTGTACAATTTTGTGTAACTTCTGTTCCAACTTCAAAAACTAAGGCATTCACCCCTATCGTGAAATTTTTGTGCAGCCTAATTTACGATTAATTCTTGTGAATTTTTATTTTATATTTATCCTCGGTTGTCTTGCTCGCTACAAAGCAGTTACAAGTCACACACAAAATTTGTTTAGTTTTTAAATATTATGAAAGAGGACTTGTTCAAAGATGGATGTCCAGACAAGAATAGAGCTGTGAATGCCCCGCTGTTTTGGGAGCCAAATCGTTGCGCTCATATATCTACCAGAAGACATTATTTTAAGTACAAAGCAGTGGCGTAGCTAGTGTCATGGTTCCCCACCCCCTCCCAAAACCACGCCTAAAAAAATCTACAGTTAGTCGAAAATTCCACCCTCCTTACAAAGAAGAAAGTAACCCGCCTACTTTTTTTTCCCCTCCCTATTTCCAACGTTATCGGTACACGAGAAGAAACGTGCTGTTTTGAGAGCTTAAGTCGCGTGTTGTGTAGAGACTGAAGCATATTTCTAGGCGCGCTATATAATTTAATAGCGGTGCTATTGAGAAAAGGGTGTTACATTTTTTTTTCGCACATACCCGCATCGTATAGATAGGGGCCATCGCGTGGGATGACTGCCCGGTGTGTCGATCCCTCCGGCGGATTTAGGGGGGGGTGGTGGTGATGATGGGGCTAAAGCCAGTGGGCCCCCCCCCAATGATTTAAGGGCCCCAAACTTATTATATTGTATAATTAACGTGGCTGAACCGGGCTCTGGGTGGAATAGCAGCCAGGGGCCCCATGCAATCTTAATCCACCCCTGCCTCTGCCCCCCCTGTAATCATAGGTCATGAGGAGTATGGTATTTGGTAATGAACATTTAAAAAAAAATTAAGCCAATTGAATACCCTATAGTGCTAAAAGTACTTTAGTCACATTTTTGTCAAATTCAATCCGAGCAGTGAACGTTTAACATCTAATTTAGACCAATCTAAAAGCCCCGTCTAAAACTCCCGTCTAAAAGCCCCGTCGTTCAAAGCATTCGATGTAAACATAGACACGGGGAAAGAATGGACGAAAATATCGACGGTGGTGGCGCTCACAGAGGCGGCGAGTCCAGGTGCAACAACGACCCCGCGGGGCCCCCTAGATTAGATCAATTCTTGCGCAAATTCAGTAGTGCAATATCTGCCGGCTCTTTTGTTACTAAAATATAGCCTCAAGTCTGAAACGCGGCCCCCCCCCCTAAGCGCGGGGCCTGGGGCGATTACCCCAGCTGCCACCACCAAAGACCGCCCCTGGGCGCTCATACTACGCGGTGGTCGAGTGGCAGCGCACTGGACTGTCGTACCGATGGTCACGGGTTCGAATCCGTGTGAAGGCAAGGGTTTGTTCCCGGGGCCTAGGGCGTCCCTGAGTCACCCCGCTCCGAATGGGTACCTAACACTACATGTAGTTAGGCGGCTGGGTAATGCGTGGAACCCACAAAGCCGTGGCCTGTGAATGCTGCATCACTTGCCAACAGATCATCTGTCATGGTCTGTGGACGCAACTATCTTCTGTATAGAAGGAGCGTCTGTATAGATAAGATAAGATTAGATACTAAGTAACTAACCCGATGGCTTCACACAAAACTAAAATGAACGGAGCCGCGCCGAAAACATCCAAAACGTCCCGGTTAACCCATGCGGCACTTGGAGATGTTCCTGAAAAAATTACTGCACAATATCATTAACATTTCCAACCAGAGTTGATGTAGACTGTAGACTGACTAACTACTTGAACAGGTCGACGTCAAAGGTCCGCAAAACATCACCAGGGCCGGATTTAGACTTTGATGGGGCCCTAAGCTATTTGAGATATGGGGGCCCTTTTTTGAAGTCCAGATAATCTATGTCAGTGCCAAATATGATTTTCGGATAACTAGATTTTTTGGGGGGTTAAATTCTGGGTGGGGGGTTGCAAGAAGGCATGGACCCTAAGCTATAGCTTGTTTTAGCAAATAGCTAAATCCAGCACTGAGCATCACATTAAATCATTGAATCGTAGCTATATAATGTAGCCTAGTCACAGCAGACGACAGTCGCCTATTTGTGTTTGAAAGAAACATTCCATAAATTCAGCATCCCCCGTTAGAGTTCAGAGTGCATGAGCCGCGTAGAGGCTTGGCTCGGGGGCCGTCCATAAAGTACGTCACGTTCCAGTGGGGGGGGGGAGGGTGTGTAAGAAAGTTTGACAGTGTGTGACAGGGGGAGGGTGTGTTCAGCCATGTGTGACGTCACGCTGTTTTATATTAAATTTTAATTATTTTGTTTTTAAAAAAAACAAATTTTTGTTCGAAAGTGTGACGTACTTTGGTCCTAGATTTGTGACAGTTTGTGACAGGGGGAGGGGAGGGGGGAGTTTAAAATGGTCAAAAATAGCGTGACGTACTTTATGGACGGCCCCTTATGTGATGGTACGGCGGGTCTTTTATTTAAACCCTACTGCTGGTCTGTCGGTTTTATTTATTGATCATTCATTTAGAAAATTCGGTTTGCTATTAGTTATTAGTGAGCTTTTAAAATCCAGTCTTCAGTTTTAAAGCCGATATAGGTGTGTGCTTTTTATTTTATTTTTAAAAATATATTTTTTGAGGGGTGGGTGGTGTTCGGATTTAGACCTGAAAGTAGTTTTTCGATTGAAAGGCCCTCCATAAATGACGTCACGCGATTTTGGCCGATTTTTCATACCCTCCCCCCTTGTCACACGTCATCAAAAAACTTAGACCCTCCCCTCAAATATGACATCCCAAAGTTTTGTCATTTAAGTAAATGTGTTTAGTGTAGGCCTACACTATAATATGGTAACACGCGTGTTTAGTGTAGGCCTACACTATAATATGGTAACACGCGTGTTTAGTGTAGGCCTACACTATAATATGGTAACACGCGTGTTTAGTGTAGGCCTACACTATAATATGGTAACACGCGTGTTTAGTGTAGGCCTACACTATAATATCGTAACACGCGTGTTTAGTGTAGGCCTGCACTATAATATGGTAACACGCGTGTTTAGTGTAGGCCTACACTATAATATGGTAACACGCGTGTTTAGTGTAGGCCTACACTATAATATGGTAACACGCGTGTTTAGTGTAGGTCTACACTATAATATGGTAACACGCGTGTTTAGTGTAGGCCTACACTAATATGTAACACGCGTGTTTAGTGTAGGCCTACACTATAATATGGTAACACGCGTGTTTAGTGTAGGCCTACACTATAATATGGTAACACGCGTGTTTAGTGTAGGCCTACACTATAATATCGTAACACGCGTGTTTAGTGTAGGCCTACACTATAATATGGTAACACGCGTGTTTAGTGTAGGCCTACACTATAATATCGTAACACGCGTGTTTAGTGTAGGCCTACACTATAATATGGTAACACGCGTGTTTAGTGTAGGCCTACACTATAATATGGTAACACGCGTGTTTAGTGTAGGCCTACACTATAATATCGTAACACGCGTGTTTAGTGTAGGCCTACACTATAATATGGTAACACGCGTGTTTAGTGTAGGCCTACACTATAATATCGTAACACGCGTGTTTAGTGTAGGCCTACACTATAATATGGTAACACGCGTGTTTAGTGTAGGCCTACACTATAATATGGTAACACGCGTGTTTAGTGTAGGCCTACACTATAATATCGTAACACGCGTGTTTAGTGTAGGCCTACACTATAATATGGTAACACGCGTGTTTAGTGTAGGCCTACACTATAATATGGTAACACGCGTGTTTAGTGTAGGCCTACACTATAATATCGTAACACGCGTGTTTAGTGTAGGCCTACACTATAATATGGTAACACGCGTGTTTAGTGTAGGCCTACACTATAATATCGTAACACGCGTGTTTAGTGTAGGCCTACACTATAATATGGTAACACGCGTGTTTAGTGTAGGCCTACACTATAATATGGTAACACGCGTGTTTAGTGTAGGCCTACACTATAATATGGTAACACGCGTGTTTAGTGTAGGCCTACACTATAATATCGTAACACGCGTGTTTAGTGTAGGCCTGCACTATAATATGGTAACACGCGTGTTTAGTGTAGGCCTACACTATAATATGGTAACACGCGTGTTTAGTGTAGGCCTACACTATAATATGGTAACACGCGTGTTTAGTGTAGGCCTACACTATAATATGGTAACACGCGTGTTTAGTGTAGGCCTACACTATAATATGGTAACACGCGTGTTTAGTGTAGGCCTACACTATAATATCGTAACACGCGTGTTTAGTGTAGGCCTACACTATAATATGGTAACACGCGTGTTTAGTGTAGGCCTACACTATAATATCGTAACACGCGTGTTTAGTGTAGGCCTACACTATAATATGGTAACACGCGTGTTTAGTGTAGGCCTACACTATAATATGGTAACACGCGTGTTTAGTGTAGGCCTACACTATAATATCGTAACACGCGTGTTTAGTGTAGGCCTACACTATAATATGGTAACACGCGTGTTTAGTGTAGGCCTACACTATAATATCGTAACACGCGTGTTTAGTGTAGGCCTACACTATAATATGGTAACACGCGTGTTTAGTGTAGGCCTACACTATAATATCGTAACACGCGTGTTTAGTGTAGGCCTACACTATAATATGGTAACACGCGTGTTTAGTGTAGGCCTACACTATAATATGGTAACACGCGTGTTTAGTGTAGGCCTACACTATAATATCGTAACACGCGTGTTTAGTGTAGGCCTACACTATAATATGGTAACACGCGTGTTTAGTGTAGGCCTACACTATAATATCGTAACACGCGTGTTTAGTGTAGGCCTACACTATAATATGGTAACACGCGTGTTTAGTGTAGGCCTACACTATAATATGGTAACACGCGTGTTTAGTGTAGGCCTACACTATAATATCGTAACACGCGTGTTTAGTGTAGGCCTACACTATAATATGGTAACACGCGTGTTTAGTGTAGGCCTACACTATAATATCGTAACACGCGTGTTTAGTGTAGGCCTACACTATAATATCGTAACACGCGTGTTTAGTGTAGGCCTACACTATAATATGGTAACACGCGTGTTTAGTGTAGGCCTACACTATAATATCGTAACACGCGTGTTTAGTGTAGGCCTACACTATAATATGGTAACACGCGTGTTTAGTGTAGGCCTACACTATAATATGGTAACACGCGTGTTTAGTGTAGGCCTACACTATAATATGGTAACACGCGTGTTTAGTGTAGGCCTACACTATAATATGGTAACACGCGTGTTTAGTGTAGGCCTACACTATAATATGGTAACACGCGTGTTTAGTGTAGGCCTGCACTATAATATGGTAACACGCGTGTTTAGTGTAGGCCTACACTATAATATGGTAACACGCGTGTTTAGTGTAGGCCTACACTATAATATCGTAACACGCGTGTTTAGTGTAGGCCTACACTATAATATGGTAACACGCGTGTTTAGTGTAGGCCTACACTATAATATGGTAACACGCGTGTTTAGTGTAGGCCTACACTATAATATCGTAACACGCGTGTTTAGTGTAGGCCTACACTATAATATGGTAACACGCGTGTTTAGTGTAGGCCTACACTATAATATCGTAACACGCGTGTTTAGTGTAGGCCTGCACTATAATATCGTAACACGCGTGTTTAGTGTAGGCCTACACTATAATATGTAACACGCGTGTTTAGTGTAGGCCTACACTATAATATCGTAACACGCGTGTTTAGTGTAGGCCTACACTATAATATCGTAACACGCGTGTTTAGTGTAGGCCTACACTATAATATGGTAACACGCGTGTTTAGTGTAGGCCTACACTATAATATGGTAACACGCGTGTTTAGTGTAGGCCTACACTATAATATGGTAACACGCGTGTTTAGTGTAGGCCTACACTATAATATCGTAACACGCGTGTTTAGTGTAGGCCTACACTATAATATGGTAACACGCGTGTTTAGTGTAGGCCTACACTATAATATCGTAACACGCGTGTTTAGTGTAGGCCTACACTATAATATGGTAACACGCGTGTTTAGTGTAGGCCTACACTATAATATGGTAACACGCGTGTTTAGTGTAGGCCTACACTATAATATGGTAACACGCGTGTTTAGTGTAGGCCTACACTATAATATGGTAACACGCGTGTTTAGTGTAGGCCTACACTATAATATCGTAACACGCGTGTTTAGTGTAGGCCTACACTATAATATGGTAACACGCGTGTTTAGTGTAGGCCTACACTATAATATGGTAACACGCGTGTTTAGTGTAGGCCTACACTATAATATCGTAACACGCGTGTTTAGTGTAGGCCTACACTATAATATGGTAACACGCGTGTTTAGTGTAGGCCTACACTATAATATGGTAACACGCGTGTTTAGTGTAGGCCTACACTATAATATGGTAACACGCGTGTTTAGTGTAGGCCTACACTATAATATGGTAACACGCGTGTTTAGTGTAGGCCTACACTATAATATCGTAACACGCGTGTTTAGTGTAGGCCTACACTATAATATGGTAACACGCGTGTTTAGTGTAGGCCTACACTATAATATGGTAACACGCGTGTTTAGTGTAGGCCTACACTATAATATGGTAACACGCGTGTTTAGTGTAGGCCTACACTATAATATGGTAACACGCGTGTTTAGTGTAGGCCTACACTATAATATGGTAACACGCGTGTTTAGTGTAGGCCTACACTATAATATGGTAACACGCGTGTTTAGTGTAGGCCTACACTATAATATCGTAACACGCGTGTTTAGTGTAGGCCTGCACTATAATATCGTAACACGCGTGTTTAGTGTAGGCCTACACTATAATATCGTAACACGCGTGTTTAGTGTAGGCCTACACTATAATATGGTAACACGCGTGTTTAGTGTAGGCCTACACTATAATATGGTAACACGCGTGTTTAGTGTAGGCCTACACTATAATATGGTAACACGCGTGTTTAGTGTAGGCCTACACTATAATATGGTAACACGCGTGTTTAGTGTAGGCCTACACTATAATATCGTAACACGCGTGTTTAGTGTAGGCCTACACTATAATATCGTAACACGCGTGTTTAGTGTAGGCCTGCACTATAATATCGTAACACGCGTGTTTAGTGTAGGCCTACACTATAATATGGTAACACGCGTGTTTAGTGTAGGCCTACACTATAATATGGTAACACGCGTGTTTAGTGTAGGCCTACACTATAATATGGTAACACGCGTGTTTAGTGTAGGCCTACACTATAATATGGTAACACGCGTGTTTAGTGTAGGCCTGCACTATAATATCGTAACACGCGTGTTTAGTGTAGGCCTACACTATAATATGGTAACACGCGTGTTTAGTGTAGGCCTACACTATAATATGGTAACACGCGTGTTTAGTGTAGGCCTACACTATAATATGGTAACACGCGTGTTTAGTGTAGGCCTACACTATAATATCGTAACACGCGTGTTTAGTGTAGGCCTACACTATAATATGGTAACACGCGTGTTTAGTGTAGGCCTACACTATAATATCGTAACACGCGTGTTTAGTGTAGGCCTACACTATAATATCGTAACACGCGTGTTTAGTGTAGGCCTACACTATAATATCGTAACACGCGTGTTTAGTGTAGGCCTACACTATAATATCGTAACACGCGTGTTTAGTGTAGGCCTACACTATAATATGGTAACACGCGTGTTTAGTGTAGGCCTACACTATAATATGGTAACACGCGTGTTTAGTGTAGGCCTGCACTATAATATGGTAACACGCGTGTTTAGTGTAGGCCTACACTATAATATGGTAACACGCGTGTTTAGTGTAGGCCTACACTATAATATGGTAACACGCGTGTTTAGTGTAGGCCTGCACTATAATATCGTAACACGCGTGTTTAGTGTAGGCCTGCACTATAATATCGTAACACGCGTGTTTAGTGTAGGCCTGCACTATAATATCGTAACACGCGTGTTTAGTGTAGGCCTACACTATAATATCGTAACACGCGTGTTTAGTGTAGGCCTACACTATAATATCGTAACACGCGTGTTTAGTGTAGGCCTACACTATAATATCGTAACACGCGTGTTTAGTGTAGGCCTGCACTATAATATCGTAACACGCGTGTTTAGTGTAGGCCTGCACTATAATATCGTAACACGCGTGTTTAGTGTAGGCCTGCACTATAATATCGTAACACGCGTGTTTAGTGTAGGCCTGCACTATAATATCGTAACACGCGTGTTTAGTGTAGGCCTGCACTATAATATCGTAACACGCGTGTTTAGTGTAGGCCTGCACTATAATATCGTAACACGCGTGTTTAGTGTAGGCCTACACTATAATATCGTAACACGCGTGTTTAGTGTAGGCCTGCACTATAATATCGTAACACGCGTGTTTAGTGTAGGCCTGCACTATAATATCGTAACACGCGTGTTTAGTGTAGGCCTGCACTATAATATCGTAACACGCGTGTTTAGTGTAGGCCTGCACTATAATATCGTAACACGCGTGTTTAGTGTAGGCCTACACTATAATATGGTAACACGCGTGTTTAGTGTAGGCCTACACTATAATATGGTAACACGCGTGTTTAGTGTAGGCCTGCACTATAATATCGTAACACGCGTGTTTAGTGTAGGCCTGCACTATAATATCGTAACACGCGTGTTTAGTGTAGGCCTGCACTATAATATCGTAACACGCGTGTTTAGTGTAGGCCTACACTATAATATGGTAACACGCGTGTTTAGTGTAGGCCTACACTATAATATGGTAACACGCGTGTTTAGTGTAGGCCTGCACTATAATATCGTAACACGCGTGTTTAGTGTAGGCCTGCACTATAATATCGTAACACGCGTGTTTAGTGTAGGCCTGCACTATAATATGGTAACACGCGTGTTTAGTGTAGGCCTGCACTATAATATCGTAACACGCGTGTTTAGTGTAGGCCTGCACTATAATATCGTAACACGCGTGTTTAGTGTAGGCCTACACTATAATATGGTAACACGCGTGTTTAGTGTAGGTCTACACTATAATATGGTAACACGCGTGTTTAGTGTAGGTCTACACTATAATATGGTAACACGCGTGTTTAGTGTAGGCCTACACTATAATATGGTAACACGCGTGTTTAGTGTAGGCCTACACTATAATATGGTAACACGCGTGTTTAGTGTAGGCCTGCACTATAATATCGTAACACGCGTGTTTAGTGTAGGCCTGCACTATAATATCGTAACACGCGTGTTTAGTGTAGGCCTACACTATAATATCGTAACACGCGTGTTTAGTGTAGGCCTACACTATAATATCGTAACACGCGTGAAGCCACGTAAAGCGTCATTAAATAAATTGTAAGCAATCAAATATTTAAGTGGACCTTTTATTTAAAGTTTCGCTTTCTGACGTGACGTCACATTTCTTTTTTTTAAAAACTCCCCCTCGTCACACATGTGTGACCCCCTCCCCCTTAGGTACGTGACGTCATTCATGGACGGCCCTTAACGCCCTTTTAACAAATACGTATATTTTGCATTTGGCCCTTCTGGACACTGCCGACACTAGCATGACTCCTCATACGTCCTCACACCGCGGGGAAACGCCTTCATTTCAGAGAAATTAAACATTCTGTAAGTGCTGTTGTTTTACGATAGGAGCTGATCACATGAGTTGGTGCAGAGAGAGAGAGGGAGAGAGAGAGGGGGGAGAACGAGAAAGAGGGAGAGAACGAGAAAAAGAGAGAGAGAAAGAGGGAGAATCAAGAATTACGTAGAAGAAAATACGGGTGCGTTATACTCAGAGTATGACCAACTTTTGACAACTGCAACATCTTAATCTTAATGTTTATGTTTTATAATTCGCCTCCGACTCCAAGGGCGAGGCTGGTACAGGAGGTAACAGTCTACCATAGTCGTTATTTGTGTCTTCCTACTTTAAAAACAAACAATGAACAAACAAACAAACAACAAACTCTGATATTAAAGTCACGTTGAATGCCATATAATCGTTGTTTTTTTTTGTGTTTTTTTGAAATAGAATATACACTTTTAATAGTCTACCGCTTTATCCTCTCCATATTATGTAGGCCAGAAGTGGGCATTGTGCAGCCCTCGGGCCACATGCGGCCTGACAGAATTTTTTGTGGCCCGCCAAGACATTAATAAAACCTTCATTGAACCGAAATTTGCTTCGTGTCAGTGACCGAAAGCTCGTCTCATGCTTTCCATTGCGCGTGTGCAGGCGGTGCAAATACGCACTTCTCCTTTTTATCAGTTTTATTTCAATTTTGTCTTTGCAACAGTAAAATTTTAAAAAGTCAGAATTAAGGGGCGTCTATAAATGACGTCACGTGATTTTGGGCGATTTTTACCCCCCCTCCCCCCTCGTCCCGTCAACACCTCCAATATGACATCACACCGCTTTGAACCCCCCTCCCCCAATTAAAACCATACTTTCTATTTTGAAAATTAGCATGTTTCAAATCCCATTTTTGTCATTCAAGTATGTATTTAGTGCAGGGCTTCCAAAGTCCGGCCCGCGGGCCAAACACGGCCCGCGCTTAAATTTTAACTGACTTTCGGCCTCATCTTAAATAACTAATCTTTAGTCCAGTAAATTGTTTATTATTACAGTCAGTAGCCTGGCCTGCTTTACTTCTGAAACTTTGGTGACAATAATCGATAACTCCAGTAACTTGTCCTTGTTTACTCCTGATACTTTGGTTGCAATGCTTCATTAGTCCAGTAACTTGTCCTTGTTTACTCCTGATACTTTGGTTGCAATGCTTCATTAGTCCAGTAACTTGTCCTTGTTTACTCCTGATACTTTGGTTGCAATGCTTCATTAGTCCAGTAACTTGTCCTTGTTTACTCCTGATACTTTGGTTGCAATGCTTCATTAGTCCAGTAACTTGTCCTTGTTTACTCCTGATACTTTGGTTGCAATGCTTCATTAGTCCAGTAACTTGTCCTTGTTTACTCCTGATACTTTGGTTGCAATGCTTCATTAGTCCAGTAACTTGTCCTTGTTTACTCCTGATACTTTGGTTGCAATGCTTCATTAGTCCAGTAACTTGTCCTTGTTTACTCCTGATACTTTGGTCGCAATGCTTCATTAGTCCAGTAACTTGTCCTTGTTTACTCCTGATACTTTGGTTGCAATGCTTCATTAGTCCAGTAACTTGTCCTTGTTTACTCCTGATACTTTGGTTGCAATGCTTCATTAGTCCAGTAACTTGTCCTTGTTTACTCCTGATACTTTGGTTGCAATGCTTCATTAGTCCAGTAACTTGTCCTTGTTTACTCCTGATACTTTGGTTGCAATGCTTCATTAGTCCAGTAACTTGTCCTTGTTTACTCCTGATACTTTGGTTGCAATGCTTCATTAGTCCAGTAACTTGTCCTTGTTTACTCCTGATACTTTGGTTGCAATGCTTCATTAGTCCAGTAACTTGTCCTTGTTTACTCCTGATACTTTGGTTGCAATGCTTCATTAGTCCAGTAACTTGTCCTTGTTTACTCCTGATACTTTGGTTGCAATGCTTCATTAGTCCAGTAACTTGTCCTTGTTTACTCCTGATACTTTGGTCGCAATGCTTCATTAGTCCAGTAACTTGTCCTTGTTTACTCCTGATACTTTGGTTGCAATGCTTCATTAGTCCAGTAACTTGTCCTTGTTTACTCCTGATACTTTGGTTGCAATGCTTCATTAGTCCAGTAACTTGTCCTTGTTTACTCCTGATACTTTGGTTGCAATGCTTCATTAGTCCAGTAACTTGTCCTTGTTTACTCCTGATACTTTGGTTGCAATGCTTCATTAGTCCAGTAACTTGTCCTTGTTTACTCCTGATACTTTGGTTGCAATGCTTCATTAGTCCAGTAACTTGTCCTTGTTTACTCCTGATACTTTGGTTGCAATGCTTCATTAGTCCAGTAACTTGTCCTTGTTTACTCCTGATACTTTGGTTGCAATGCTTCATTAGTCCAGTAACTTGTCCTTGTTTACTCCTGATACTTTGGTTGCAATGCTTCATTAGTCCAGTAACTTGTCCTTGTTTACTCCTGATACTTTGGTTGCAATGCTTCATTAGTCCAGTAACTTGTCCTTGTTTACTCCTGATACTTTGGTTGCAATGCTTCATTAGTCCAGTAACTTGTCCTTGTTTACTCCTGATACTTTGGTTGCAATGCTTCATTAGTCCAGTAACTTGTCCTTGTTTACTCCTGATACTTTGGTTGCAATGCTTCATTAGTCCAGTAACTTGTCCTTGTTTACTCCTGATACTTTGGTCGCAATGCTTCATTAGTCCAGTAACTTGTCCTTGTTTACTCCTGATACTTTGGTCGCAATGCTTCATTAGTCCAGTAACTTGTCCTTGTTTACTCCTGATACTTTGGTTGCAATGCTTCATTAGTCCAGTAACTTGTCCTTGTTTACTCCTGATACTTTGGTTGCAATGCTTCATTAGTCCAGTAACTTGTCCTTGTTTACTCCTGATACTTTGGTCGCAATGCTTCATTAGTCCAGTAACTTGTCCTTGTTTACTCCTGATACTTTGGTTGCAATGCTTCATTAGTCCAGTAACTTGTCCTTGTTTACTCCTGATACTTTGGTCGCAATGCTTCATTAGTCCAGTAACTTGTCCTTGTTTACTCCTGATACTTTGGTCGCAATGCTTCATTAGTCCAGTAACTTGTCCTTGTTTACTCCTGATACTTTGGTTGCAATGCTTCATTAGTCCAGTAACTTGTCCTTGTTTACTCCTGATACTTTGGTTGCAATGCTTCATTAGTCCAGTAACTTGTCCTTGTTTACTCCTGATACTTTGGTTGCAATGCTTCATTAGTCCAGTAACTTGTCCTTGTTTACTCCTGATACTTTGGTTGCAATGCTTCATTAGTCCAGTAACTTGTCCTTGTTTACTCCTGATACTTTGGTCGCAATGCTTCATTAGTCCAGTAACTTGTCCTTGTTTACTCCTGATACTTTGGTTGCAATGCTTCATTAGTCCAGTAACTTGTCCTTGTTTACTCCTGATACTTTGGTTGCAATGCTTCATTAGTCCAGTAACTTGTCCTTGTTTACTCCTGATACTTTGGTTGCAATGCTTCATTAGTCCAGTAACTTGTCCTTGTTTACTCCTGATACTTTGGTCGCAATGCTTCATTAGTCCAGTAACTTGTCCTTGTTTACTCCTGATACTTTGGTCGCAATGCTTCATTAGTCCAGTAACTTGTCCTTGTTTACTCCTGATACTTTGGTCGCAATGCTTCATTAGTCCAGTAACTTGTCCTTGTTTACTCCTGATACTTTGGTCGCAATGCTTCATTAGTCCAGTAACTTGTCCTTGTTTACTCCTGATACTTTGGTTGCAATGCTTCATTAGTCCAGTAACTTGTCCTTGTTTACTCCTGATACTTTGGTCGCAATGCTTCATTAGTCCAGTAACTTGTCCTTGTTTACTCCTGATACTTTGGTTGCAATGCTTCATTAGTCCAGTAACTTGTCCTTGTTTACTCCTGATACTTTGGTCGCAATGCTTCATTAGTCCAGTAACTTGTCCTTGTTTACTCCTGATACTTTGGTTGCAATGCTTCATTAGTCCAGTAACTTGTCCTTGTTTACTCCTGATACTTTGGTTGCAATGCTTCATTAGTCCAGTAACTTGTCCTTGTTTACTCCTGATACTTTGGTTGCAATGCTTCATTAGTCCAGTAACTTGTCCTTGTTTACTCCTGATACTTTGGTCGCAATGCTTCATTAGTCCAGTAACTTGTCCTTGTTTACTCCTGATACTTTGGTCGCAATGCTTCATTAGTCCAGTAACTTGTCCTTGTTTACTCCTGATACTTTGGTCGCAATGCTTCATTAGTCCAGTAACTTGTCCTTGTTTACTCCTGATACTTTGGTTGCAATGCTTCATTAGTCCAGTAACTTGTCCTTGTTTACTCCTGATACTTTGGTCGCAATGCTTCATTAGTCCAGTAACTTGTCCTTGTTTACTCCTGATACTTTGGTCGCAATGCTTCATTAGTCCAGTAACTTGTCCTTGTTTACTCCTGATACTTTGGTTGCAATGCTTCATTAGTCCAGTAACTTGTCCTTGTTTACTCCTGATACTTTGGTTGCAATGCTTCATTAGTCCAGTAACTTGTCCTTGTTTACTCCTGATACTTTGGTCGCAATGCTTCATTAGTCCAGTAACTTGTCCTTGTTTACTCCTGATACTTTGGTCGCAATGCTTCATTAGTCCAGTAACTTGTCCTTGTTTACTCCTGATACTTTGGTCGCAATGCTTCATTAGTCCAGTAACTTGTCCTTGTTTACTCCTGATACTTTGGTTGCAATGCTTCATTAGTCCAGTAACTTGTCCTTGTTTACTCCTGATACTTTGGTTGCAATGCTTCATTAGTCCAGTAACTTGTCCTTGTTTACTCCTGATACTTTGGTTGCAATGCTTCATTAGTCCAGTAACTTGTCCTTGTTTACTCCTGATACTTTGGTCGCAATGCTTCATTAGTCCAGTAACTTGTCCTTGTTTACTCCTGATACTTTGGTTGCAATGCTTCATTAGTCCAGTAACTTGTCCTTGTTTACTCCTGATACTTTGGTTCGCAATGCTTCATTAGTCCAGTAACTTGTCCTTGTTTACTCCTGATACTTTGGTCGCAATGCTTCATTAGTCCAGTAACTTGTCCTTGTTTACTCCTGATACTTTGGTTGCAATGCTTCATTAGTCCAGTAACTTGTCCTTGTTTACTCCTGATACTTTGGTCGCAATGCTTCATTAGTCCAGTAACTTGTCCTTGTTTACTCCTGATACTTTGGTTGCAATGCTTCATTAGTCCAGTAACTTGTCCTTGTTTACTCCTGATACTTTGGTCGCAATGCTTCATTAGTCCAGTAACTTGTCCTTGTTTACTCCTGATACTTTGGTTGCAATGCTTCATTAGTCCAGTAACTTGTCCTTGTTTACTCCTGATACTTTGGTTGCAATGCTTCATTAGTCCAGTAACTTGTCCTTGTTTACTCCTGATACTTTGGTCGCAATGCTTCATTAGTCCAGTAACTTGTCCTTGTTTACTCCTGATACTTTGGTCGCAATGCTTCATTAGTCCAGTAACTTGTCCTTGTTTACTCCTGATACTTTGGTCGCAATGCTTCATTAGTCCAGTAACTTGTCCTTGTTTACTCCTGATACTTTGGTTGCAATGCTTCATTAGTCCAGTAACGTGTCCTTGTTTACTCCTGATACTTTGGTTGCAATGCTTCATTAGTCCAGTAACTTGTCCTTGTTTACTCCTGATACTTTGGTTGCAATGCTTCATTAGTCCAGTAACGTGTCCTTGTTTACTCCTGATACTTTGGTCGCAATGCTTCATTAGTCCAGTAACTTGTCCTTGTTTACTCCTGATACTTTGGTTGCAATGCTTCATTAGTCCAGTAACTTGTCCTTGTTTACTCCTGATAATTTGGTTGCAATGCTTCATTAGTCCAGTAACTTGTCCTTGTTTACTCCTGATACTTTGGTCGCAATGCTTCATTAGTCCAGTAACTTGTCCTTGTTTACTCCTGATACTTTGGTTGCAATGCTTCATTAGTCCAGTAACTTGTCCTTGTTTACTCCTGATACTTTGGTCGCAATGCTTCATTAGTCCAGTAACTTGTCCTTGTTTACTCCTGATACTTTGGTTGCAATGCTTCATTAGTCCAGTAACTTGTCCTTGTTTACTCCTGATACTTTGGTCGCAATGCTTCATTAGTCCAGTAACTTGTCCTTGTTTACTCCTGATACTTTGGTCGCAATGCTTCATTAGTCCAGTAACTTGTCCTTGTTTACTCCTGATACTTTGGTTGCAATGCTTCATTAGTCCAGTAACTTGTCCTTGTTTACTCCTGATACTTTGGTTGCAATGCTTCATTAGTCCAGTAACTTGTCCTTGTTTACTCCTGATACTTTGGTCGCAATGCTTCATTAGTCCAGTAACTTGTCCTTGTTTACTCCTGATACTTTGGTCGCAATGCTTCATTAGTCCAGTAACTTGTCCTTGTTTACTCCTGATACTTTGGTCGCAATGCTTCATTAGTCCAGTAACTTGTCCTTGTTTACTCCTGATACTTTGGTTGCAATGCTTCATTAGTCCAGTAACTTGTCCTTGTTTACTCCTGATACTTTGGTCGCAATGCTTCATTAGTCCAGTAACTTGTCCTTGTTTACTCCTGATACTTTGGTCGCAATGCTTCATTAGTCCAGTAACTTGTCCTTGTTTACTCCTGATACTTTGGTTGCAATGCTTCATTAGTCCAGTAACTTGTCCTTGTTTACTCCTGATACTTTGGTTGCAATGCTTCATTAGTCCAGTAACTTGTCCTTGTTTACTCCTGATAATTTGGTCGCAATGCTTCATTAGTCCAGTAACGTGTCCTTGTTTACTCCTGATACTTTGGTCGCAATGCTTCATTAGTCCAGTAACTTGTCCTTGTTTACTCCTGATACTTTGGTCGCAATGCTTCATTAGTCCAGTAACTTGTCCTTGTTTACTCCTGATACTTTGGTTGCAATGCTTCATTAGTCCAGTAACGTGTCCTTGTTTATTCCTGATACTTTGGTTGCAATGCTTCATTAGTCCAGTAACTTGTCCTTGTTTACTCCTGATACTTTGGTTGCAATGCTTCATTAGTCCAGTAACGTGTCCTTGTTTACTCCTGATACTTTGGTCGCAATGCTTCATTAGTCCAGTAACTTGTCCTTGTTTACTCCTGATACTTTGGTTGCAATGCTTCATTAGTCCAGTAACTTGTCCTTGTTTACTCCTGATACTTTGGTTGCAATGCTTCATTAGTCCAGTAACTTGTCCTTGTTTACTCCTGATACTTTGGTCGCAATGCTTCATTAGTCCAGTAACTTGTCCTTGTTTACTCCTGATACTTTGGTTGCAATGCTTCATTAGTCCAGTAACTTGTCCTTGTTTACTCCTGATACTTTGGTCGCAATGCTTCATTAGTCCAGTAACTTGTCCTTGTTTACTCCTGATACTTTGGTTGCAATGCTTCATTAGTCCAGTAACTTGTCCTTGTTTACTCCTGATACTTTGGTCGCAATGCTTCATTAGTCCAGTAACTTGTCCTTGTTTACTCCTGATACTTTGGTTGCAATGCTTCATTAGTCCAGTAACTTGTCCTTGTTTACTCCTGATACTTTGGTTGCAATGCTTCATTAGTCCAGTAACTTGTCCTTGTTTACTCCTGATAATTTGGTCGCAATGCTTCATTAGTCCAGTAACGTGTCCTTGTTTACTCCTGATACTTTGGTCGCAATGCTTCATTAGTCCAGTAACTTGTCCTTGTTTACTCCTGATACTTTGGTCGCAATGCTTCATTAGTCCAGTAACTTGTCCTTGTTTACTCCTGATACTTTGGTTGCAATGCTTCATTAGTCCAGTAACGTGTCCTTGTTTATTCCTGATACTTTGGTTGCAATGCTTCATTAGTCCAGTAACTTGTCCTTGTTTACTCCTGATACTTTGGTTGCAATGCTTCATTAGTCCAGTAACGTGTCCTTGTTTATTCTGATACTTTGGTCGCAATGCTTCATTAGTCCAGTAACTTGTCCTTGTTTACTCCTGATACTTTGGTTGCAATGCTTCATTAGTCCAGTAACTTGTCCTTGTTTACTCCTGATAATTTGGTTGCAATGCTTCATTAGTCCAGTAACTTGTCCTTGTTTACTCCTGATACTTTGGTCGCAATGCTTCATTAGTCCAGTAACATGTCCTTGTTTACTCCTGATACTTTGGTTGCAATGCTTCATTAGTCCAGTAACTTGTCCTTGTTTACTCCTGATACTATGGTCGCAATGCTTCATTAGTCCAGTAACTTGTCCTTGTTTACTCCTGATACTTTGGTTGCAATGCTTCATTAGTCCAGTAACTTGTCCCTTGTTTACTCCTGATACTTTGGTCGCAATGCTTCATTAGTCCAGTAACTTGTCCTTGTTTACTCCTGATACTTTGGTCGCAATGCTTCATTAGTCCAGTAACTTGTCCTTGTTTACTCCTGATACTTTGGTTGCAATGCTTCATTAGTCCAGTAACTTGTCCTTGTTTACTCCTGATACTTTGGTTGCAATGCTTCATTAGTCCAGTAACTTGTCCTTGTTTACTCCTGATACTTTGGTCGCAATGCTTCATTAGTCCAGTAACTTGTCCTTGTTTACTCCTGATACTTTGGTTGCAATGCTTCATTAGTCCAGTAACTTGTCCTTGTTTACTCCTGATACTTTGGTCGCAATGCTTCATTAGTCCAGTAACTTGTCCTTGTTTACTCCTGATACTTTGGTTGCAATGCTTCATTAGTCCAGTAACTTGTCCTTGTTTACTCCTGATACTTTGGTCGCAATGCTTCATTAGTCCAGTAACTTGTCCTTGTTTACTCCTGATACTTTGGTCGCAATGCTTCATTAGTCCAGTAACTTGTCCTTGTTTACTCCTGATACTTTGGTCGCAATGCTTCATTAGTCCAGTAACTTGTCCTTGTTTTCTACTGATACTTTGGTCGCAATGCTTCATTAGTCCAGTAACTTGTCCTTGTTTACTCCTGATACTTTGGTTGCAATGCTTCATTAGTCCAGTAACTTGTCCTTGTTTACTCCTGATACTTTGGTTGCAATGCTTCATTAGTCCAGTAACTTGTCCTTGTTTACTCCTGATACTTTGGTTGCAATGCTTCATTAGTCCAGTAACTTGTCCTTGTTTACTCCTGATACTTTGGTCGCAATGCTTCATTAGTCCAGTAACTTGTCCTTGTTTACTCCTGATACTTTGGTCGCAATGCTTCATTAGTCCAGTAACTTGTCCTTGTTTACTCCTGATACTTTGGTTGCAATGCTTCATTAGTCCAGTAACTTGTCCTTGTTTACTCCTGATACTTTGGTCGCAATGCTTCATTAGTCCAGTAACTTGTCCTTGTTTACTCCTGATACTTTGGTCGCAATGCTTCATTAGTCCAGTAACTTGTCCTTGTTTACTCCTGATACTTTGGTCGCAATGCTTCATTAGTCCAGTAACTTGTCCTTGTTTACTCCTGATACTTTGGTTGCAATGCTTCATTAGTCAAGTAACTTGTCCTTGTTTACTCCTGATACTTTGGTCGCAATGCTTCATTAGTCCAGTAACTTGTCCTTGTTTACTCCTGATACTTTGGTTGCAATGCTTCATTAGTCCAGTAACTTGTCCTTGTTTACTCCTGATACTTTGGTCGCAATGCTTCATTAGTCCAGTAACTTGTCCTTGTTTACTCCTGATACTTTTGGTCGCAATGCTTCATTAGTCCAGTAACTTGTCCTTGTTTACTCCTGATACTTTGGTCGCAATGCTTCATTAGTCCAGTAACTTGTCCTTGTTTACTCCTGATATTTTGGTCGCAATGCTTCATTAGTCCAGTAACTTGTCCTTGTTTACTCCTGATACTTTGGTCGCAATGCTTCATTAGTCCAGTAACTTGTCCTTGTTTACTCCTGATACTTTGGTCGCAATGCTTCATTAGTCCAGTAACTTGTCCTTGTTTACTCCTGATATTTTGGTCGCAATGCTTCATTAGTCCAGTAACTTGTCCTTGTTTACTCCTGATACTTTGGTCGCAATGCTTCATTAGTCCAGTAACTTGTCCTTGTTTACTCCTGATACTTTGGTTGCAATGCTTCATTAGTCCAGTAACTTGTCCTTGTTTACTCCTGATACTTTGGGCTCCATGGTTTATTAGTACAGTAATTTTTTGTGGGGGCCGTCCATAAATGACGTCACGCACCAATGGGGAGGGGGTCACACATTTGTGACGATGTGTGACGTAGGAGAGGGGGTGTTTAAGAACTGTGACGTCACATCAAAAAAAAAGGCGCAACTTTAAATAAAATTTACATTTAAATATTTTATAGCTTACAATTTATTTAGTGACGTTTTTCATGGCTTCACGCGTGTTACGTGTAGACTTACACTTCACTAAATAATGCTTAAATGACAATAAAGTGTTTTCAAACATGCTCATTTTCAAATACGAAATACGGCGTTTATGGGGGGGGGCGGAAAAGCTTTATGATGTCATATTTGAGGGGGTCTAACTTTGTGTGACGACGTGTGACGAGGGGGGGGGGAAATTGGCCAAAATCACGTGACGTCATTTATGGACGACCCTTTTGCTTACTCCTGATACTTTGGTCGCAATGTTTCATTAGTCGTGGTAGGAACCGCTGGAAATTCCCGCTGGAATTTTTAAAAGTGTTTTCAATGATAATATCATTGAATATTGAATACCAGTACCCTATAATTATCAGATTATAATAAAATAGTCAATTAAAAAAACACACTTTTTGTTCTCATAAAAATATTTAATTTAGTAAAATATATATTTATATATATATGGGTTTTTTTTTACGTTTCGATAGATGGTGTGACAAAATATACACGTAGGTACCTACCGCAAGTTCCGCTTAGAAAATTAATATATAAAATGGTGGGGGGGGGGAGGTGGGATACGGGGCTCACCAAAATTTAAGATTTCAATTTGTTTAAATTCTAAAAAATGAATTACAGTATGTATATATCGGCATCCTTCCGTCTCGCAAGACGATGATGCATCACCGTTGAGTTGTGTTGCATTTCCTCTTGTCGCTGTGCAGTCCTATCCAGAGGCGTCACTAGGGTTGGTGTCACCCGGGGCGGTAGCTCATGGTGTCACCCCTTCATGACTGAAGGGACAGTCCATAAATGACGTCACGCGAGGTTGCCGATTTTTACCCCACCCTCCCCCAGCGTCATACTTTGTCACAAAAACTTAGATCCCAACCCTTTTTTACGATATGACGTCACAAAGCTTTTGACACCTCCCCCCAAGCCGTATTTTCTCAATACAAATTAGCATGTTGCAAATTATTAAATCCTTTATATTAACTCGTGGTGTCTGCACCCTTGATTGCTTGTCGCCAAAACTTTGGATCGATTTTAACCCACTTCCTCGTAAGCTAGCGATCTGAAATTTAGCAGGCAGTTTGGTGGCGATGATAAAAACTATGTATCAAAATTTCAGAGAGATCGCATGTACGGTAATTAAATGATTGATTTTTTAGATTATTTTATTTATTCCTATGTATCATGTTAATTTTTGAGATAGAGTGTAAGGGTGCGCATTATATTGAATAACCTTTCTGTCGCGCAATAGGTGCGTATTTTATTGACAACACTTTTTATAAACATATTATTGATTGGTGCGCATTATATTAAACATGTTTTACGACACAACTGCAATTTTGTATTTTTGGATGGTCTTGCGCTGCGTATTATAATGAACATTCTTTTAGTTAAGTCTCGTACATAAAGGATTTATAGTCAAAAACTTGTTTTTTACGGATTTTTTAAAAATTTTCATTTAAATATGTATTTAGGGTAAGTCTGCACTCTAATATCGTAACACTCGTGAAGTCATTGAAAACGTAATTAAATAAATGGTAAACAATCAAATATTTAAGTGGAACTTTTATTTAAAGTTGTGCGTTTTTGATGTGACGTCACATTTCTCAAACACTCCCCTCCTCACTCCTCGTACCATATCGTCACAGATGCGTGACACTCCCCCTATGGCGGATTAAAAGGGGGGTTCCGAACGGGCTAAAGCCCCCAATAATTTAAGGACCCCAAACTTATTATGAATTATAGTGTATAATAAAGATGCAGGCTATAATGTTTGTATACGAATCCCTGAAAATGCCTTGGACAGTCATACGGCAATGCTGCAAATGAGTAGGAAGTATAACGGAAACCAGGCTATTCTTCGTGAGAAGTGCATTGTAGCTCATTATATGCCGTGCACAGCTCATTCCTTTAATTTGGTTGGGAAAAGAGCAGCATGTTGTCCTGCTGCGGTCAGATTTTTTTGTCTTCTGCAAAATCTTTATACCCGACTTGTTGCATCTACTTATCGTTGACAGGTACTTCAAACACATATGAAATTGATACATGCTAACAAAGCCTTGTCTGACACAAGATGGTCAGCCTGACATGATGCTTTAAGGACTATTAATAACTCATACCATGAGAATATCGCAGCACTGTAAGAATTAGCAACAAATGAAAATCAGCCACGTGACTTTCGACTTGAAGAAGAAGGATTTCTAAAGGAAATTGAACAACTGGATGTCGCCATTTTACTTGAAATTCGCGAAACAATTTTAGAAAGGAAGTATCTCATTAAGTTTGTTAAAAGATAGCATTCTTAATTTGATTCCTATGAAGACAAAGGAAAGGAAAAGTCCGTGGTAAAAACAGTGTAAACAATCTTCAATACTATCAACAAACAAAAAAAGAAAGCGTCAGTTTGATAAAGGGACATCAACAAAACAGTACTCTCCTCCAGAGGCGTCACTAGGGTTGGTGTCACCCGGGGCGGTAGCTCATGGTGTCACCCCATTCACGACTGAAGGGGTCGTCCATAAATGACGTCACAAAGCCTTGACAACTCCCCCCCCCCACCATCCAAGCCGTATTTTCTGAATAAAAATTAGCATGTTGCAAATTATTTTTGTCATTTAAATATGTAATTAGTGTAAGTCTGCACTCTAATATCGTAACACGCGTGAAGCCATTGAAAACGCAATTAAATAAATGGTAAACAATCAAATATTTAAGTGGAACTTTTATTTAAAGTTGCGCGTTTTTGATGTGACGTCACATTTTTTTAAAACACACCCATCCCCCCCTCGTTAAACATCGACACAGACGAGTGACCCCATCCCCCTATGGCGGATTAAAAAAAGGGGGGGGTGAACGGGCTAAAGCTAGGGGCCCCCAATAATTTAAGGCCCCCCAAACTTATTATAAATTATAGTGTATAATAAAGATGCAGGCAAATGTTTGTATTTAATCCATGAAAATGCCTTGGACAGTCATACGGCAATGCTGCACATATGAGTAGGAATTATAACGGAAACCAGGCTATTCTTTATGAGAAGTGCATTGTAGCTCATTATGTGCCGTGCACAGCTCATTCTATTAATTTGGTTGGGAAAAGAGCAGCAGTTTGTCCTGCTGCAGTCAGATTTTTTTTTGTCTTCTGCAAAATCTTTATACACGGCTTGTTGCATCTACTCATCGTTGACAGGTACTTCAAAAACACATGAAATTGATACATGTTAACAAAGCCTTGTCTGACACAAGATGGTTAGCCTGACATGATGCTGTAAGGTCTGTTAATAACTCATACCATGAGAATATCGCAGCACTGGAAGAATTAGCAACAAACGAAAATAAGCCACGTGACTGTCGACTTGAAGCAGAAGGATTTCTAAAAGAACTTGAACTACTGGAAGTCGCTATTTTACTTTAAAATTTGAGTTTGTTCAAAGACAGCATTCTTAAATTACTATGAAGTCAAAGAAAAGGACAAGTCCATGGTAAAAAAAGAGTATAAACAATCTTCAATGCTATACAAAAAAAATAAAAAATAGAAAGCGTCAGACAAAAATTCAAGGTTGAGGTATTTCTGGTAATCATTGACAAACTTTATTAAGCCCTACAACGTCGATTAGGCGCATATAAAGACATCCATCAGAAATGTGCCTTTCTTAGAAAAACCTAAATGAGTTGGCGGCTGGATAGCGAAGTCAATAGTGCGCTCGCCTCACAAGCTGAGGGGCGTGGGGTCGAGCCCATGTTAAAGCCACGTTGATGAATGACTATCGCTAAAAAGTCCTCCGCTGACCTGGAGAGGAGATGGGCGCCGCCAAGGTCTACCAAGTCCCCAAGAAAGTTCTAATGGAAACATTAGAACCCCCTACGAAAAAAAAATCCAGTGTTTTTATCAAACACGGACCAAAAAAATAAATTAGTTCAGGAATTTCGCCATTCGATGGGCAGCTGCCAAGTTAATGGAAGAATATTCAAGCGATTTCGAAGACTGCTCTTACCTTCAGAATTAGTCCAATTTTCAGAACTCTTTAAAAAGTTATTGTCCAGACCCAGGCACAGGGTAAGGAAAAGAAAGTAGACCAATGCGAAACTCAAAACACGTGCACAGAGTTAACAATTTTGCTGCTTTTGAATGAGCTAAATTTCACACAGTCCTTTACAAATGTACACATCACACTTCGCATCTATCTTTCAATTATGCCATCAAACTGCAGCTGAGAGCGATCCTTTTCAAGTTGAAAAGAATATAAAATGAGTAAAAATTTGCATGGGACAACAAAGACTGATTATGCTCTCTATGATGTCACTGAAAAGGAACTTGTAAGCTTACTTAGCTTTACTGACTTGTTTGAAAAACTTCGCCATGAGAAAAATTCGCAAATGAAAGTTGTAGGTTGAAATAATAAAAAAAAACATATTTTTCAATAAATTTTTGATTACAAATAGAGAAAACAATTCGTTACCCCATGAAAAAAAGTTTTTAAAAATATATTTTAAAAATACGGAATAACGCAGGCTCGTTCGTAACCACCAAACAGCGTAAGTCGGGATGAGACCATCGTAACCGGAGGACTACCTGTAAATAAACATGTCTATGCTTTCACGCCTTTAATAAATATATATAAAACGAAATAATAACTAAAAGATATTGAATTCATAATTTTCCTCTATAAAACATCAACAAAGAAAAGCCATCTTTTGATTTATTTATTTTTTTTGGGGGGGGGGATAAAAATCGTATCCCCCCCACCCCACTGTTGTGGAGGAAGTCGTGAGGTAGGATTCGTCCATGCTGTCGGTGTGTCCAAGCCCACATGGCTTTATTTTAAAACATGAAACACTGCCCCTTTCATGTCCAGTCTTTTTTTAAAAAAGATATCTCTGCTGCGACTTTTTTCTTTTCTTTATTTTCCTAATTTGTTTTAATGTTGTTTGTGTGTTGGGACTGTTTTATTATTGCAAGTTAACCTATATTTTTTAAATAAAAGTTTTCGCGTTCAATGTGGTTCATTGTATTTCTTAATTTCTTTCGAGATGAAAATAAATTGACTTCTTTTTTTCTGACATAAAATCGTACACAGTAAATTTTAGGCTTGGGTGTCACCCCCTGATGGGTGTCACCCGGGGCGGCCCGCACCCCCCGCACCCCCCTAGTGACGCCACTGCCGTCTCCTCGAGACAACAATTCAAGATTGAGGTATTTCTGGTCATCATTGACAAACTTTCTTAAGCCCTACAACATCGGTTAGGCGCATATAAAGACATCCATGAGAAATTTGGCTTTCTTACAGACTTAACTGAGCTCAGCAATTTCGCCACCCGATGGGCAGCAGCCAAGTTAATGGAAGAACATTCAAGTGATATCGAAGACTGCTTACCTTCAGAATTAGTCCAATTTTCAGA
Organism: Ampullaceana balthica; assembly: GCA_944989445.1. Taxonomy (NCBI): domain Eukaryota; kingdom Metazoa; phylum Mollusca; class Gastropoda; family Lymnaeidae; genus Ampullaceana; species Ampullaceana balthica. The sequence goes on from CALYLW010000122.1 coordinate 295,536, forward strand.
ACTCTTAAAAAAGTTATTGTCAAGCCCCAGGCTCAGGGTAAGGAAAAGGAAGTAGCACAAAGCGAAACTCAAAAAACGTGCTCAGAGCTAAAAAGTTTTGCTGATTTTGAATGAGCTATATTTCACACAGTCCTTTACAAATGTACACATCGCACTTCACGTCTATCTTTCAATGATTACATCAAACTGCAGCTGAGAGCGATCCTTTTCAAAGTTGAAAAGAATATATAATGAGTTTGAATTCGCATGGGATAAAAAAGACTGAATATGCTTTCTCTTCTCTAATGAGCATTGAAAGGGAACTTGTAAGCTTACTCAGCTTTATTAACTTGATTGAAAACTTCGCCATTTGAAAAATTCGCAAACGAAAGTTGTAGGTTGAAATAATAATCATACATATTTTTCAATAATTTTTGTTATTTCAATTAGAGAAAAAAATTTGTTACCTCATGAAAAAAATATTTAAAAAATATTTTAAAATACGAAATAATGCGTAATATTATTCTTTATGGGGGCGAATTCGTAACCACGAAACAGCGTAAGTCGGGATGGGACCGTCGTAACCGGAGGACTACCTGTATATAAACATGCATATCTATGCTTTCACGCCTTTAATAAGTATATATATATATATATATATATAAATATTAACTCAAAGACATTGAAATCATAATTTTCCTCAAGAAAAACATCAAAAAAGAAAACCCATCTTTTGGTGTATTTTTTTTTGGGGGGGGGGATAAAAATCGTATCCCCCACCCCACTGGGATGGAGGGAGTTGTGAGGTGGGATTTGTCCATGCTGTCGGTGTGTCCAAGCCCAAATGGCTTTATATCTTTTAAAACATAACATACTGCCTCTTTCATTCCAGTCGTTTTTTAAAGATCTCTCTGCTGCGACTGTTTCTTTTCTTTTTTCCTAATTTGTTTTAATGTTGTTTGTGTGTTGGGACTGTTTTATTATTGCAAGTTAACTGATATTTTTTTAATAAGAGTTTTCGCGTTTAACGTATTTCATTGTATTTCTTAATTTCTTTCTAGATTAAAAAATTTGTCATCTTTTTTTTTCTGACATAAAATCGTACACAGTAAAATTTTAGGCTCGGGTGTCACCCCCTGATGGGTGTCACCCCTTGATGGGTGTCACCCGGGGCGGCCCGCCCCCTCCCCCTAGTGACGCCACTGGTCCTATCCTTGAGTGACAGTCTTTACCACAGCTTTTGTACACAGTTCTGTGCTTCCCAATCATGAATTATGATGCAGTTATTTTGTAATTAAAAAAAAAGAAAAATAACAGTTGCAATTAATTCTTTTACTGTCGAGTCAACAATGGGACAGCTTATCTTATCTCATCTCAACTATTACAGATGCTCCTTCAATAAAGAAGATTATTCCGTCCGACCTGTGCCACTCAGTTGGAACATTACACTCACTCCCCATATATAAAGATTATATATTAAATAATATTAATATATTCCCCCCCCCCGAAAAAGGATTATTTTTTATATAGAAAAAAGTGCTGGCCATGACCCGTAAATTTGCACCCGCTCTCAATTAGCCTTTGAGGCAGGGCCGGTCTTAGGCCACTGCAACCTATGTAGCCGCAGTGTGCCCCGCACTATCTTAATTTTCTCTAATTATCCTAATTCATAATCTCTACCCATACTGGGCCCCCCTGCAATACGTTTCGCATACTAAGCCGCATAGGGCCCCGCAATGGCTAAGACCGACCCTGCTTTGAGGTGTGTTTAAACTTTTTAAAAAAAAGGAAGGGGAAGGTGGGGCCCCATGGTTTTAAATGTTGCCCTAAATCTTAATTATAACCAAAATGGGTTTCTGAAGCTTTGAAAAGGTACGGTATGCACAGAGGCATAACAACGACTTGGCATCGGAGCAGTTGCCAAGGGCTAATCCTTCAATAATAAATTTTATTCTGTATAATTTAGAATTTTCCCTATTTCTCAAGGGCGCCAAAAATGATATAGCCAAGGGTCGGAAACCCAGTTACGCTTCTGGGTATGCCTCTGTGTACGTCTCAATAATAGAAAAAATATGCGATCGCACCCAATTTGGCATGTGAGAATCCGCCCGTAAAACCATTATATAAGCATGCCTTTTCTAAAAATATGGTTTTAAAAAATATCGTTCAATTATTTTTTTAGTTATTTTCATTAGACTTTCCTATTTTAAAATTAACATTTTGTTAATGTTTACTACGCCTTAGACCTATTAAATTATTATAAAATGAAATATTTGCCAATCAATCATTTATTGAGTTTAGATCTTTAAAAAATAGTTTAAAAAACGCGCGAAATTCAGATATGCCATATGCTTTATGTGTCCTTTTCTATTATCATTTGAATATTTATATGGAATTTGAGTTTTAGGGAAGTTGAAAATTCCATTATTTTGATAAAGTGTTACTAAACCAACCAAAAAGCATATCAAATAAAAAATGTATTTAATTTCAGAGAGTTATTGTTTACGTTTTGATGCTGACGATTTCATACTCCCGCCGTTAGTACAGCCTCCCTTCAATTAACCAATCAGGATTCAAGTTGTACGTCACGTGATAACGCTTCCTTGAGTCTGCTGCCCACCACCTCGTGTGAAACTTGCGTTTTCCCAGTGCCTTTCGGCATAGATTTTTGGAAAATCAGAATATCAAAATGAGTGACACAAAGACAGCTTTAGCTCGCGATGGAACTATGCAAGTTACTGCAAAGGTAAAATCATTTTCATGGTACTTTTAAATCTAAAATCCACACCAAAACATCATGCAGTGAAAGCCAGAAAGATCGCCATTTTGCCTTGTATTTACAATTCGAACGTATTTGAATTTGTTTGCCTGTCTTCTTTTGTTCAAAATCCCTCCACTAAATATAAATCAGAATGGTACAAAAATATTTGAAATGCCTTCACTTGAAATTCTTATTACTTGTGTAAATAGGTTGCTATAAATTTAATTTGTAGACATGTAGTAGAAAAATAAGTGCATTAAAAAATATGTCGGACCAAAATGTCTAATCGGCGTTGCCATTTTCAACATGGCGGCCATTTGGCATGCAAGGTCATAAAGCTTCGCTAAAAATTTAAAAGAGCCCGCTAACGGCAGTTAAGTCATCCCAATGCGCCAAAAACAAGAAGGCTTTTACATTATTAACACTTCTCCTTTAATAATAATTCTGTTAAAATATTAATTTACTTTAAATATAAATACATTTTTAAGTAAAATGAAGTGAAATCTGATCAGTCCCAGTCCAATTTCGGTAATTTCTTATTTCAGCGCAATTTATTTTTGTATAGCAAAAAAAAAGTAACTTACTTTTACTAATTTAAACACATTCATTAAGTAATAAAATAAGTATTTAATGGTTAAATATTAGTTTTCCATGTGTTTTGATGAGTTTAAATTACTTTAAAGGGGGTTTTAACTATAAAAACTGGTTTTAAAGTCAGACTTCTACGAAAATCATTTTTTGTTGATATTTTTAACCACATTTGGCCAGATAATTTCACGGCCTCAGATCAAACTAAATTTTCATGTTAGCAGTAAGCTAATTACTAATCAGATTCAGAGGCGTCACCTAACGGGAAAGTCATTTACGATAAAGTATTCCCGAGTCCCCCTCCCCATTAATTAGATAAAATTAGTACTTGGGAAATAAGCCTGTTCAAGGTAAGATTTTAAAAAATATTTGATAATAATAGATATATATCTTTTGTAATGTATTTCTTGTAAATGTTTATTGACAATGTTAATGGTTGTAAAATAATGACACCTAAGGGGGGGGTGGTCCGTACATAGATGACGTCAAGTACCTGGGGGACGGGGTTCACACATTTGTGACGAAAATGGGGGGGGGGTGTTTAAGCCTGTTCAGGGTAAGTTTTATAAAAATGTTTGATGATGACAAACGTATATCTTTTGTGATGTATTTCTTCTAAGTGTTTGACAATTTTAATGGTTGTTAAATAATGAAACTTAGGGGCCGAACATAAATGACGTCAAGTACCTAGGGGGAGGGGGTTCACACATTTGTGACGACGGGGGAGGTGTTTAAGAACAGTGACGTCCAGGGCCGGCCTTAACAATTGCTGGGCTCTTGGCGGCTTAGTATGGGAAACGGATTGCGCGGTGCCCAGTCTGGGTAGGGTTAAGGAATTAATAAGGATAATAAGAGAAAATTAAGGTAGGTGGGGCCTATGAAAGTGTGGGGCCCATTGCGGCCGCATAGGTTTGCAGTGGACTAAGACCGGCCCTGGTGACGTCACATATTAACGCTCAACTTTAAATAAAAGTTGCACTTGAATATTTGATTGCTTACAATTCATCTGATGACTTTTTATATGGCCTCACGCGTTTTGCCTTGGACGTTCGCGGGGACAGGAGTATCGGTTTCGACACTTTAATCAAAGTCCGACGAGGTGGCCTTTTGCGTGTTACGACATAAGAGTGCAGCCTTACTTTAATGGCAATAACGTCAGTTGAAACATGCTCAGGAAATTCGACTTTTAGGGGGGGGGGCGGGGCAAAGCTTTGTAACGTCAAATTTGACGGGGGGGATGGGGGTAACTTTTTATTACGATGTGTGATGAGGAGGGGACGGTGGGAAATCAGCTTAAATTGCGTGACGTCTTTAGGGACGGCCCCTTTATGGTCGTTGGAATTTGATTTTCTCCCCGCTTTCTTCCCAATAAATAAACGATGGTTGCTTGAAGACTAGACTGGGGTTGGGGAGAGAGAGGGAAGCGAAAACGTTCATCGCTGACACTCACGAGCAAAATATTTGCCATGAACCAGTGCAGTGGCCCCCAATCTTTTTATCGCCACGGACCCCTTTTTGACAATCGGCATGTTTAAATTGTAAATACAAAATGACTAAATGAAAAAAAAACCGTCTAAAATATAAACCAATATTAAAATACAGTTATGCAAAAAAAAAGACAAAATAATATAAAGTAATTTAACATTGCAACCCGACTCACCGACAAAACGGCCCTGGTCAAAACGGCTCCGACACAACAGCCCTGGACTAATAGTGGACTAATAACCGCCCCCGGGCGGCAAAAGTTCTAGCTACGCAACTGCCTTGACAGGAATCTTTTTCTTTAGCGTTTGCGCCCGTGTAGCCTACCCGTTAAAATGTGGCTGAAATGTTTATACCAACGGTGGCATGCGGCTCTTAGGTGTTCACATTGCAGCTCACGAACAATTTATCAAAAGAAAACGTTTGGTTTGAAATATATGCTGTTTTATATCCGTTTAACTTGAAAACGCTTTGAAAAACTGTAAGGAGGTAAAGAGAGCATAAAATAAAGAAGAGAAGATTTAGAAAAAATTGATGTAAAAAATTCCAGGGGCGCTATTTGATATTTTTTTATGGAACGGGGTGGTTTACCTAAAAAGTTTGGGACCACTAGTAGGAGATAACGTGTATTAAAAAAGAGACACATGAAGTCACGCGGTTTTGGACATCCCCCCCCCTTTCCTACACTTGTTACGCCAGTAGAAGTAAGCCTCATAAAAGCCGTATTTCCTATTTGAAAATGAGCCTGTTTCAAATTTTATAAAAAATTGCAGGCATTTAAGTATGCATTTAGTGAATGAGCATGTTTCAAAACAATTTCTCGTCATTTTAGTGTATGGATTCACTCTAATATCATACGTGAAAACAAAAATAAAAAAGGAGGCACAGGAAAGCTGAAACATTTAGTTTAATTGTTGAGCATTTAGATGTGATGTCAAAGTTCTTATAAACCACCCCCCCCCTCCGTCACACATCGAAACAAATATGTGACTCCTCTCCCCTCACCCTAGATGCGTGATGTCATTTGTGGATGGCCACTGATGTTATCTAATACTAATATTCGAATGAATAAAACTTTGTGTGTAAAAAATCATGACATGCATTATCGTCAAATATTATTAACCAAGCACCAAAAATCCTATGGTTTTTTAGTTTTAAAAGATATTTAATTTTTAACAAAATATTGTTTTTTTATATATTTTTTAAAATATTAGTGCTTGGTAGTTTTTAAGTGGAGTGTCGTCTTCGCAGAAACTTAGCATTGACATATTACCCTGTTCCAGGATATGTCAATGTAACACATATCACAAAAATACACCCCCACAGTTTTTTAAAAATTTTAATAAATATATGATTTTCTTTTAATTTTATGATAAATATTTTTTAAATTTAAATTATTTACCCAGGCAAGTGCCGCCTTCGCAGCTCAGCTGGTTGAGCCAAATTATCCAATTGGGCAACACAAAAAATAATAACTTTTAAGAATGTAGATTTCTCCATTGGCATGCAACAATGGCGCCGTAAATCACAGAAGATGCATGCAATATACAATTTTTTATTTCGTATAAATTATAAAACAGTAGTTTAATTTGAACAAAAATATAATATTTTAATTTTAAAATATATTTCATGGTAAGTTTAGTTGATTTTTTGGTTTTAAACTACTCGAAAAATAAATTGCGCTGCAATAAGAAATTACCCCAATTTCTAATTAGGCCTAGACTTCAATAAACTTGGAAACTTTATTCACATGTGTCATGTGGGTAATCCTGCGGTTTCTACACATATTATTTCACAGCGAAATTTAATTTTCTCGTGAGAACTTGCGTTTTTAATTTATTAAATGCATTATTATATGTTATATTTTAGCTATTATAGCACTAATTTGTAATTTTTATTAATTTCTAAGGCTTTTTTTCAGCCTGTAAAGCTACATAGTCGGAGTGGGGTATATATCCATTTTGTTTATGTAGTACTCTACTTGCCGTGTTGCCACAGTAAGATGCCAAATGAAAATTTCTCACTTACAAACAAAATAAGAATCAAACATCTAGTAACGAAATAAAAAATGAAATTGTCTTTAAAGTATTTATTTATCTACTGAGAACATTAAAATAGATGAAAAATACCTTTTAAAAAACATTTTCAGTCAGTAAATTTATTTTAGCATGTGTCGAGCCAGGTAAAAAGACATTTGGCTGGGTAAACAATGGACGTGCCGTGACCAGATTATATAGAGCCAAAAAATGCTTTAGAAATTAAAAAGACGTACAAATTAGCGCTGTAATAGCTGAAATACAACATATAATAATGCATAAAGAAATTAAAAACGTAAGTTCTCACGAGAAAATTAGATTTTGCTATGAAATAATATACGTGTAGAAACTGCAGGATTACCCTCATGTGTATTTTGTCCAATTCAATGTGTGGTAATCCTGCAGTTTCTACTTGTATATTATTTCATAGCGAAAATTAATTTTTTGTGAGAACTTACATTTTTAATTTATTTTATGCATAATTATATGTTGTATTTGAGCTATTACAGCGCTAATTTGTGAGTCTTTTTAATTTCTAAGGCATTTTATCGGCTCTATATAATACATAATCTGGTCAAGATATGTCCATTTTGTTTACCTAGTAAACTGCTTGCCAGATGTTTTTTTACCTGGCTCGGCCCAAGCTAAAATAAATTTACTGACTGAAATTTTTTTAAAAGGTATTTTTCATCTATTTTAATGTTTTCAGAAGATAAATAGATATTTTAAAGACAATTTCATTTTTTATTTCGTTACTAGATGTTTGATTCTTATTTTGTTTGTTTTTAAGTGTAATATTTCCATTTGGCATCTTATTGGGACAATCCGGCAAGTAGAGTAATAGTAAACAAAATGGTTGCATCACGATCAGACTATTTAATGTTGAGAACCGAAAAAATGCCATAGAAATTAGAAAGACTTACAAATTAGCACTGTAATAGCTCAAATACAACATATAATAATGCATTTAATAAATTAAAAACATAAGTTCTCACGAATATTAAATTTCGCTGTGAAATAATATTATTACGTGTAGAAACTGCAGGATTACCCAATGAGCCTTCTACCCGTATCATGATTTGAAAAAATAAAAAGTAGAAGCAAATGCACATAAATTTTGTTAAAATGCAACACATGGGGCATGTTTGTAATTTTTTAATGATAATTTGAGAACATTGGCTCATTTTCTTGCCAAGGGTAACAGTTGGCTAATACTAATAGTTCAATCATGATCAATTATTTAATAATTAGCTTATAGTGTTAGTTCGAAGAGGCATTGACATAGTAGATTTGAATTATTTCAATATATTTTGAATATATAACTGAATTAAAATTTTGAAGATCCCTCATCTTGTCATGAAATAAATATGAAGGGACAATTAACGGTAACAAATTCACAATCTTCTTTTTCTATTATAAAGTTTTTATAAGATTCATTTAATGTCAATATGACAATATTGTTATCATATGTAAGGTTGTTAAGACAGCTCATTTTTGAGAACCGGTTAACCATAAAAAAAAAGACTGGTTAACCATCAGTTCCATATTTTCATAATGTTTTGAGGATGAACAAGAGAATGTATCAAATTTCTCCCCTCATCTTCTGATTGTGACATCAAAGCACCTGTGATGTCACTGCAGCGAGTTCATGTTCAGCTCTTTTGAGCAATGTCAGTCAACTCGGTGAATTCAACAAAAAAAAATTGTCCAATGAAGTAAACAGTGATAACTTATAGTCAAATTTTAAAAATTTGTACTTATCTAAATGGCGTATTATCAAAGGCTGTAAAGACAGTTCGATTTTTGAGGAACGGTTATTTTTTCATTAGTTTTTAACACATTTCACAATGTGACACATATAATCATATAACCATGCCTCGTCTGTTGGCGACATTCTGTTTACCTCTCTTGCGTGATGCACATCAACTCTGTAGACTACAAAAATAAAAAAACTTGTGAGCTAACAGAGTAAACAGTGTTTATTATTATGGGATTCTGTAAAATGCCATGTTATTTTTCGATCGTTAACTCGCTTAACGTAATTACTGTATTTAGCGACACAAGACGATCCACTTTCTTTTCCTGAAAGTTTTTACGATTGATTTTTTTTTGGTAACGTATCACATCTGCTTTCTTATTTCTAAACTGCGATTATCCGGGTTCTGGAGCTATTGACACACATGTTCTATCCTGACTATAATTATTAATTATAATAAATAAAATTATTTTTGTCTATATTAACACATACAAATATAACATTTGAAATCAACAACAGAAAAATGTTAAACAAGAGCTTAATGGAAATTGTGCCGTTACTCGCTGAATTTAAACCTCACCCAATAATTCCACAAGCGCAAGGAATCTCATTTTGGCAACACAATCAGAATGGGAGCTGTGCTTCAGTCAACAAAATAGTTATTAAATACCTCTTATTTCCATCCTATACGGACTATGGAAAGGAGATAACTGGCTGACCCTACAGCCTACCCGTATTGGCCAAGGCGATCGGGAACGCCCATGTCCTTATCCGAAAATTGATTAGCGAGCGCATCTTGTCAGTAATGTTTAGTATTTTCCCCAATTTTACTCCTGCCCAGAGAAACTGCCCCATTTTTCCCATTGTATTGGATTTAATTTGTAAATAGTAACTTCTAAAGAAAATATTAATGCTAATGCCAATGGACCTCTTTATTACAATACCTACCTAAAATGTACACACATTACAATTATAGAGAATAAACTTACCTTCTTTTGTTCCAACAACACTGAATACGGTTTACAATTGGCTAACTAGTAAACAATTGGCAACAAACTTCAATGGGTAAAAAAAATTATTCTAAATACTCAAATAATATAAAATGAAAGATTTACAAAATTTTCAGTTTTAGACTAGTGCAAATGTTGACAGTGTTTGGTCACAAATTTTGAGATTACTTTTAATTATTACACATGGCAAAAAAATATAATCACTAAAGATGCAACAAAATATTTTTTTATTGGACACAGAAGATAAAATTCCATATACTGTCAAACCTCTAACGAGTTTAATTCGTTCCAGAGTCTTATTTGTTACGCGAAACACTCATACTATACAGTTTTTTTCCATACAAATCAATGTAAAATACGATAATCCGTTCCTTGCTGAAAAAGAATACAAATTTTTCAAAAAGAAATGTACAGTCGAACCCACTTACCTCGAGCTCGGTTAGCTCAACCACCCCACTAACTCGACGTTTTTTATTGGAACCGCCAAATTCTCCCTTTGTCTTGGCATTTTTTCATCTGCTAATTCGATTTTTCTAAGTCGCCGAAACCTAATACTTCGAGCACAAAAGAGGGCCAAATTTGCAACTTAACGTTGCTTAGCTCGATCCTCGTCGGTTCGCCTAGCAATGCATTTAGCGATCTTTAATCCGTCATTGTTTCGCAGTGCATGTTATATTATTATTAAACTTAGTTCATTTTCTGATGCATTGATCATTTTATTTTTTAAGATAAACGAATATCTTTAGAAATGAAAATAAAGGTTTGTATCGAGAATCGAAGGTAGTTTTTATATAATTAAATTTTTTTTAAAGTTTGTTGCTTTGTTAACAGTAAGATACGTGACTGTGACACTAACACGCGCGTGACGATGAAATCAAATCATTTTCTTAATATTCCAGTACATGTATATAGTATATAATATTAATATACACGTCATCACTTTTGTATGTCGAATTCTGATAAGGAATGATTTTTAAAAAAAATTCGCTTAGACTTAGTCTTAGTTGCCGGCCGAGGTCTAACACACAGCCCACAGCGTGCTGTGATCAACGGTCAAGGCCGCAATAGTTTTATTTATATTATTACAAAGACTGGGGAAATTCGAGAGCGTTCTGATAGTAACAGATATCCTGCACGTCAAAAGCATTAAACTTAAAATTGCCATATTGATATGTTTATTTTTATTTATTCGCTGATTCGATGGATGCAAACGTTAGCGGCTTTGACATGGGACTAGGCCAGGCGTAAACTTTGACCTTTTAGCGCATGCGCAGACAAATATAAACTGGTAACTTATTTTTAATTACATGTAAATGGAATCGAAACATGACAGAGATGTAATCAAAGTCCTTTACTTCGGCATTATATATATATTTATTATATATACTAATCGTGAATTTATATACATATATATTTAATTCCCGATTAGTCATAACTTTTCCCGACTTTCAAGGCCGAGAAATTTTTTAAAAAGAATTCCCGACTTTTTCCCGTTGCCTGAGACTGAGTGGGAACCATGGTTGTATTTAAATTTTAAATGGTCCTTAAAAATAACGGTCATTACAACCTTAGGAAAGAGTGAAGAAATATTAGGGTTCCGATACGATTCCGATTAATCGTCCCATCACTAATTAACGCTAACTAATTAATCATGTACATAAAGAAATTTCAAGCACATATTAATATTTTGTCGCCATATTGGTTTTCGTTTTAACTCGATCATCGGTTATCTTGACGTCATTTTTCATACCCCAACGCCGTCGACTTAACCGGTTTTGACTGTATTAACATTTATTCAAATCAAATTACATATGAATTGTTAAAGACTGAAACAACTAGAATACAATTTAGATTAGAAACAAAAGCATGAGTATGAACATGAAAAGCAAAATTATGAATTTATGACAAATAATTTTTCTTTTTTAACTAGAAAACTTTCCAAAGACATCTGTTTTTGCAGACGCTTCAAAATTTGACAAAAATGTGTCGTAACTGTTGCTTAGACATTTTTGATACTCCCTTTAAAGCATCCATCTCCTTAATTGTTCTTGAGATAGTTGATTGCAGTTGTGCGCAAGATTAGCCACCTTGTTCTCGCTTTTCAATTGTTTTTTGTTTCATGACAACGGTTATTTTTTTTCTCTTATGATTGTCTTCTTGTGGTTTTTTTTAGAAGACATTTCAGCACATGTTATTACACTTGGCACATACAAAAATTACGAATACTGTCTGAATACGAAATTTGTAAAAACGGTTGATCACACACGAAAACAATACCCTCACAGACTGCTTAACACAGAATAATACATGGGGCCGGAAGTGCCGGCTCACAAATCAATTTCCAGGAAAAGGGATCTTCCCTTTCTGCGTCACTCGTTATGCCAATCTTCGTTCAAAAAATTTTTTTTTCTCGTTATGAGAGGTTTGACTAACTGGATTACAAATACCGAGCGATATTCAATAAACTAAAATTTATTTAACTATAACATTTTTGAATATTTTTTTTGAAGTGTTTCATCGGCTTTATATCGATAATAACTAAAAGTAGTGAGAATAGTAGACAGAAAATGTCAATAGCACTTAAAACTGCATTTCATGATTTTGCAATAACGCTGATGTAGTACATTAGTGTTATTTTCTTCTGTTTTACAGAAGAAAAATAACACCAATGTACTACATCAGCGTTATTGCAAAATCATGAAATGACTTAATTAAAGAAACAAATTTTGCTTTTCCTGGGATTTGGTTTTCAACATTATTCCATAAATTATTTTATAAATGTCACTTATGCCTTCCTTGATTTTCTTTTAATTTGATTTCTGTGTATTTTTCTACCCATGAAAAGTTGTGTCCTCTTTTTAAAAAAAATAGTTAAATTAATATTTATTTTTGAACAAGGTTTAATTGAAAAGACATTGCCATGAGTAAGAAAGGGCTTTATTAACCGTTTCTCCCTGGAGTCGCCGCTATCGGTAGACCCTTACAGTCGCCGAGAGTCGTTGATTTTTGGTTGTTTCGTTACAGAGCCGATCCAACTTTTTTAGTAGCTAATTTATACTATCTTTAACTCTCACATAGAAGAGCTGGGAATTCACTTTTCCTTTTTATTTGATTATTTTTGGACGAGTCTAGGGTTTTTGGTAAAATTTAAAAATTAGTGGTTTTTGTGCAAATTTTTTCCCGAATAGATGATATTCTGTGAATGTTTAGGGATGCTAAAAGATACGATTATTAGAGAAATAATTAAGATATAGGGTGTAATTCTGGATATAATGAAAGTGAAAGTTGTTTTATGTTCAAATTGACGTAGTTTGACCTCAATAACTGGGATATTGATACTGATATCAAGTCCGATGATGCTTTAGGCTTTGACAGCATAGAAAAATAGGTCCAGACATTGTAGGCCAGTGGGGAAAAATACCACATATATTTAGTGATTATGGATTTTATTGCAGAGTGTGCCCTAAACATGAATTATAACCATTTGTAGGGCACATGAGGCTGTTTATTGATGTAATTTGTGCCAAGTTAGACTTTATAAAAGAAAATATTTCTCACTATCCAATGCAGACTTGATGCCAACTTCTGTCACCAGCACTTCAAGTCAAAAAATAATAATTCATTTTTTAAAAAGGGTCTTTGCTAATAAATTTTCTGTCATCGGATACCTTGTCCATATTTCTTTTATTTAAAAAAAGAAAGACTTATTGCTTTATTAGTTTTATTTTTGTGAATTTTTTTAAAATGTATGTTTTTGAATATGACAGAGTTATGCACCTTTTGTCAAGGAAAGCCTGTGTGTGGCTCAGCATTTGCCCAAGGGTGAAAGGGTTAAATACTCAAGGGTTCAACCACTCATCAGTCGGAGATTCATTTCTTCTTAACTGAAGATACTTGTGTGATGAAAATAGATCTAGATCTGTTTCATTTTCAGGAGGGCATTGAATATCTTAAAGCTGAGGGGAAAACTCAACTGTTAAAGGCACAGGGTCTTGTTGAGGACAAGCCTGATGTTCCTAGTGATGGAACAATAGTTACCACAGCCAAGGTATGTTCTATCTCCATCATTTTCCTTAAGATGATGTGGTTGAACCCTTGTGCAAATAAATAGCATTTAAATCATAAATGCATATCGTAAGGCTTTTAAATATTTTTTCCTACGTTTGTCATTTGAAATAGTTCCAGCAGGTCAAAAGTGCTATTGATAAATCTTATTCTTTTGTGCACTATTTTCACCTTTAAATTTTTACTGGGTAATGATTTTTTTCATTACATGTCACATTTATGGTTGTTTTAGTAAAAAAGTTCATATCTTTGATGTTATGAACATATTTTTATTTTAAAAAATGAGGGAATTCAATCCAGATTTATTATACTTATACCTGAGGCATTACAAGATTAATAAGCATATTTAAAAATTAATTTTCTGTCATATGCCCTATTAACACACTATTACTCTTACAACAAAATTGTTAAATAATGTCAACGCCAATCAAATTCAAAATCTGTTTTTTATGGATAATGCCCGGTGATTTGATTTTGAAAAAATGCAACCACCTTCTTGAAAGCTGTCTAAAAGTAACTTAGCTTATCAAAGATGCTAATAAACTGGATTTAAACAAATGCTTTTGCCTGCTGTGCCTAGTAAAGGTTTAACTTCTTTTCTTTCTTTTAAGGTTTTGTTTTTGCCAATTTTCTTGATACTCTAAACAAATACTGATTTTTACACAATTATACTGCTGATTTCTGAACAGTGTGCGTATATATATTATGAGTTATTTGTTATGCTAAATTAAAGAGATTTTAATACTGATTATTTGTTTTCTTTTATTTATTTTAAATTAAGGAAGGGGATCGTATCCTTGATGGTAAAAAGCCAGATGACGATGCTCAAACTAGGGGCCAACAAAAACAGATTGAAGAATTAAAAAAAGAAAAGACACCCGAACCCCCTGCTAAGAAATCAAAGCTTGCTAAGGATGGCACCATGGCGGCTACGGCAAAGGTATTTTAATTAAATAAATTCCTTTTGGCTAATGATGTTTTACAGTTGTCACTTGTTAATATTTTTTTTAACCTTAATTTTTAAAATTTTTGTTTTTGTCTCTTTTATCTGTCAAGATTTCTCAGCAATTTTATATTTCACATCTTTTACAGGAAGGGAAAGCTCTGCTGTCTGGGGAGAAACTTGGGGACACAAGGCAAGACACTGCTGAAAAGAAGAGCAAAGCAAAAGCTCCTCTCAAGAAACATTCAACCATTGCAAAAACAATGGAAGAAGGTGTGTTGGATAATTCATCAACTGCTTATCTCATATTTTGTTGTCCAAAATTTTAATTTACTAAAGAGTTTGTGTTTTATTCTTTACATTTAACCTTTTTAACGTTAATTTTCTTATTGTTCAGCTAAGTATGTTCTTGATGGTGAGGTAGACGTAAACTCTGGCAGAAAGACCCGTTCACAAAGCCGTGGGGATCCTCCAAAGCCACCTGTTAAAAAGGCTGCAGCTCCTAAAAAGGCTGCTAAAGAACCAACCAGCAGAGGAGGCAAAGGTAAAAAGGGCAAGGCAGCTGAAGAACCTGCTGCTGAAGGTGATGCTGAAGAGAAAAAGACAGATGAAAAGAAAGAAGAGAAAAAGGTTGAAGAAAAGAAGAGTTCAGCTAAGGGTAAGAAGGGCAAGGCAGCGGAAAAAGAAGAAGCTCCTGCAGCAGCAACAACAGAAGATGATTCTGATGAGAAGAAAAGTGACAGTTAGTCAGTTCATTTTGTGTATCCACATTTACATACATCTGGACATGTTTGCTTTGTTAACATTTGACCACAGTTTGCTTGAAGGATTAAGAATTATAAAAAGCAGTCCCTGTCAAGATTAGGCGATTTTGTGATTAAATGTTTACAAATAGAATATGACTAATCAATCATCTCAAAATATTTGTTTCATTTCAATGTTGGAGTCTGCCACATTGCATAGTAATTCTGAACTTAAAATGAAATTCGTTTTTGGATTTTTTGTTGTTTTGGGAATTGATGGTTAAAAAATAAAGGTGTCATATGAGGAAGATGTATTATTTCTAATAAATTCCTCCGTAGAATGTATTTCCAGAGATGTAGTTTATAAAAATCATAAGAAATGACTGATGCAATGTGGAGGCATTCCTGTATGAGATATCCATGTTTCTAACTTGTTGGTTACTGTGTACCATATAACACCAACTAGTGGTCCATAATCATTGAAAGAGATCTTGATCCATTGAAAGTGCTAATTTTTATCACTTCACAGAAAAGCTTGTGCTTTTGTTGAAACAGGTCAATTGGTGATTTTTTTTTCTTCCCCCAGTCATTTCAGTAACAAATTTGCTTTAGTGAAACTGTGCTGCTGATTCTTGTAACCAAAGTTGGACATCCATTCCCCAAGTGCATACTTTTGTGATTTGAAAAAGAAAATTTAATTTCTGTGGATCAAGATGTTGTTGTGGTTTTTGAAAGGGAAACCATGAATGATTAGATTGTTGTAGTTAGATTTGTTTCATCATTTTTAGTTCATTGTGAATATCATATTTCATGTTTGAGTTGAATGTTATTTTAAATTTCATTTGTGAGGGATTTATCTTACACTTTTTAAAACTATCTTAGACCTTCAATTATCTTACAGTTTTTAAATAGACATAAGTGTTTGTGCCTCTTGATGAATGAAATGCTTATGGCTGAGCATATGTCATTTGGCAACAATTTTATTGGTATTACTTTTTAATTCGCCCCATCTCTTAACAATAATTTTCCCTTTTTAAAAAAATTAATTAAAAGGCATATTTTTAAAAATTGTACATTCTATGGTCTTAATTTTTAATTTAATATTGTTTATATATATTTTTTTCTTTTGTTGTGTGCAAAAATTAAGGTTGGTAATGAGATGAAAGAACGTGGCTATTTTTCAGAGAGGGGGAAAATGATTTTTAAAAAATGTCTAGTATTATCTTATCCATAGCTGCATAAGGATAGTTTCCAATACATTCGTAAGGCAAACGCATTTAAATGTTTTTTCTTTGTCTAAATTAATTTTTTTGAATGGAATATATATATATACACTGTCTAAATGTATTTGGTGATTTAACGCATTTGGACCTTAGATAAGAGATAATTATTTCAAATATATACTTTTAATGTAGGAATAATGGATTGCATAATTTCAACAAAAGGAAACTAATTCAATGTAATCATTTTATCACCAGTATCAGCTCTGTAATTGTGTTATTTGAGAGAAAGGCAGCATCATATTGTTTTTATGTCTTTAACTGAAGATAAACATGCATAGGTTACTTATGGTCATGTATTACATAACCTGCAGAGATTTTAATCAGAAGAGTGATCTTGATACAAACCTTTTCACCAAGAGTGTTCTTTTCATGTGCAGATCCTTAATTTTTCTTAGAAGTAAATTTATGATATTGGTAGCTTTTCGTTTCAGCAATTTTCAGGTCAGAAAACTTTTAAAAAAAAACTGTAGTTTTTAATTAATCTGCTAGGAGATCATCTAGCCAGAGAAATAAAAGTGCTTTTGTGTGTTTGGATTTATTTAAATTTTAGGACACCTTTAGAAACGTTTGGTGTAGGATTTTGAAAAAAAAATTGAAGTTTGGGCTAGTCCTTTTCATAGGCAGATTTGAAGCAAGTCCATCCATTACATAACTACTCTAATCATTTTTCTTCATATTGCCTGTCGAATTGGTTGGAAAGATATCCTGTAGATTTTTAGTGTTCCAGTGGAATGAATTTGGTATGTTATTTTAAAACCATATGATACTGTTATGTTTGGTTAGTGTGCTGAGACAGTCATGAATTGTATTTAAAAATTACTTATAATTCCACATTTTTACTTCCCCTTTAAGATGAAATTTAAAATCCTTGTTTTATTGTGCTTAGCTCTAATTTAAATTTTTAGTATTCTCTGTTAATGTAAATGTAATTAAGATTGGATTTCAGGGGTTTATTTCTTGTATTCATTTTTTGATAAGAATTTTTATTTCTGTATGTTATGACTATGTACAAGTATAAGATCTATAGTTGATTGTTTTGATATCACTGAAGTTTTCCCCACTATCGCTTCATCCATTGAAAACAAAAGGTTCATCTTTCAATGGTATACGTCATCCTTTCTGCTTTCATAATAAAGTATGTTGTAACATATTTGTCTGACATTTTTGATTTGTGTATAGATGCACTTTGTGGAAGTTTGTTTGGGATGATGTAGTATTATAACAAGTATTTAATTTCATGTGGGTTTAGGTTAACGTGGAAATTGAATTAGAGCACCTGCAAATAAATAAGAAGTTATAATGAATCATCTTTTATATAATTTCCCTCATCACTGACTCAGGAAAACTTTATGATAATCCAAGGGAATAGGTCTATAATAGTTTTTAAATAAATATTGATTAATGATTAATAACCTTATTTGGTGAAGTATTACAAAAATGCAATTTGAATAATTGGTTTTATGTAAATTTTATTATTGATAAATGAATATAAAAGGATGTGGGGGCCTTTTCAATTCAATCATACTATACCTTGAATTGGGATTCCTTTAAATTTCAAGTAAAATATATTAAATAGGTGAAGAATTAGATTTAAAAAACAAAACAAACTGAGCAGTTCATGATAATTAATGCATTTTTTAATTCAGACTCTTGGATAAGTGCACATCGATGAATTTTTAAGAAAATGCAACTTTAATTTGATTTCTATTAAATTTAAACAAAGTTTAAAACCTTCCCTATTTTACCATTAGCAGACTATAAAATGTATGATTTTGGCCATTTGTTTTATTTATTACTAATTACACTTTCAATACAGTAATACATGCATTTTGTTTCACAATTGCAAAGTTGAATTTCAGTATAAAACATACTGTCTTGATAGTAGGTACTATTCATAAATACGTCTATACCAGTAATTATTAATTATGTAAGTGGTATTTAAAAACAAACATGACCCAGAAATGACATGACCATTAAAATTTAAAACATGTTACAATGCCATGTAAAAATTAAATGTATGTGTTCAAGGAATATATGGAAGTGTCTATTCGGACAAATATAAAATAAATACCTAAATAAAATATATAAATTAGATGAGATTGTGTTTGCAAGCCTTGAGCATAAAATGTTTACTATTTAAAAACATTTTACTAGCATTTCACAATGCCAAAAAGCACCGGATTCATTTGATTTGTGGGAACTGAATTACAATTACATAATCTATCACAGTCAAATAAAAAGTAAAGATATGGTAACAATAGATTAGTCCAAATTAATAAAGGTATGGTAAACCAAGAATAAAGTTAAAGAGTCAATAATTATTTGAAACAAATTATACATATTTTGAAATTCATATGAAATAAATAATTTTAGACAACTAATGTACCGGTATAATTAATAAATTGTGAGCTTTGTTACTGGGAAATCTTTGAAGACAAATAGTAAATATATATGTATAATTACTATTTTTCACAACCTTTTACGAATCACTTAATATATGGTTTGAAATTGAGAAAATTTGATATGGTTGGGTAACAATGTAGTTTTAAATAGATAATATTAATAGTAATAGGAACAAAATATAAGTCAAGTACTGAAATAAAATCAGGTCTCTATTTTAAAACTGAGATTTGGAGAAAATAAAATTTCTACTTAATAGTACTGATAATTTATAAGTATAAGTCTGCCTTGAGCACCATTTTCAAAATAAAAAATGACAAACTTCATGCTAAAAATTAAACCATTATCATTTAAATTTACAGAGTAAAAGTATCACAAATAAATTTTAGCCTTAATTCATGCATTGATTAAAAGACACACTCGCACAAGAAGTCACACTTGTCATGAATTCTCTGTACAGAAAAAGGACTAAAGAAATTAGAAGTATACCATTTGGTTCAACAAAATTATTTCATTATCTTGTTATAACTTTTTTTTTAAAATTCTCAGCAGAGATCTGTAAGTTGCCCTTCCAAATATTCCAAGCATTTTGGGGATCAAAATGTAAATCGCTACCTTAGAATAACAAGTTTAAGACAAATTTGTGAAAAAAATGAGATATGGCCACTGGGTTATGATCCATGTATCAAACTATCATGGTGTGAAAGCTGTATCCTGAGGCAATTTTGTAGGAAGTACAGAATAACAAGGTTCTAACTCTTTATAGTATAGGCCTACTAACATCAAATTTTCAAACGTAAATATCTGAAACATCTCGGTTTTACCAAAAGTTCACATAGAACCTTATTCTAAGGTGTCGAAATGAATTCGCTGGAAAGACATCAGTATATAATATGAATGAACATATGTTTTTGTTTTTTGATGGGTGTCAAAGGGATGGATAGTCAATGTTTTGAGGGTGGTTTCAGTAGAAGTCGTCAAGCAGTGTGTTGATGCAAAGCTAAGAAAATTTCTCACATGACACCAAACAGTTAAGATGACATGAAATTTTAAGAGATACAAACGGGGTAAAGAAGAACCACCAAAAAAAAATAGACAAGGACAATCTCGCAAAAAATAATATTGTAAATAAATGCAAAATGCCTGATTCTGCAAGATATTTTTGTAACACGTGACTTCCATTTCTTTTTTATCTAAATATTTTCAATACCCTGTTAATATATCTTACTTTTAAACCTGAGGGTGCAACCCTCATATTTTTTTTTGAAATTGTTTAAAAAATATACAAATTCTTAGTAAAAAGCCTTCGATCTCAAAAGCCTTGTTTGCCTCACTTATATAGAATTATTGTAGTTCACAATTGCAATAAAAATATGAAACGACAGGAATCAACTTGTAGAATCGTAAGTTTTCACAGTTAACTCATATCAACTAAAAATAATTTAATATTGTTAATTAATTTTCTTTTTCAATTTTGTAATTCATTGTAAGAGATATATAAAAAAATTATTAGTTGAAATGTTGAAGATGATTTTTGTAAAAGTAAAAGAATTTTGCTTACTTCATAGCTTCTACAAGCAGAAAATTAATTTGCATACCGAATAAGAGGATAATGTACACTGAGTTCACGCATCAACTCTGGGACTTTGGTATACAATTATTATCAACGGATTTTAAACATGTGAAACATTACAGTTACAGCTTAGTGTTCGTCAAATCTCTACAAGAGTTATCTGCCACCTGCCTACTTGATCCCGCAGACTTCACGCCCAGCGATTGAGGTTTGTTCACATTTGTATGCGTGCTCGCTTTCTCTATACTTTGCCGGCTTGCGCGCATGCTCCCAATATCGGCCAAACTAGCCCTACTTGCCGCGTTGCCAGCAGCGCCATGATCGACATTGCGTCTGAGACCAAGTAAGCTGGATGACGCCGACCCGCCGTGGTGGGATCGGGCCACCGCAATGTGTAAGCATTGCACCCACTGTTCAACGTTGTGATGGCCTTTGGCCTTGAACTTGTAGGTCTGATCCCCAGTGAAAATTTCAAAAGCTTTTGGAATGTCTCGAATACCTTTTCTCACAGCTTTTACGCTCTGTATTTTTGTGACTGGCAGAGATGCTTTGGTCTGCAAAAAAGGAAGGAAAAAAAAAGCACTAAGGGTGTTAATCTCTGTGAGAGAAGAGGTGAGGTACATCTTTTAATCAGATAGAAAAATAATAATAATGAAAAGCAATTTTTCAAAAAAGCATGCAATGTAATTTAAAAAGAAAATTTGAATTAAATATTATTACCATACAGAAGAAAACTTTGGGAGACAATTTTTAAAAATTTCTCTTCACTTTTAATATTTTAGTTGTATTTCCATAACAGCTTTTGGAATTAAAAAAAAAGTGTCAAAAATTTATTGAGAAGCCAAGTCTTCGGTGTAAAAATGTAAAGATTGTTGACTCACAGCATTCCTCTTGCTGTACGTTATGGAGCCACCGGAGAGAGTGAAGTATCGTGTCTTCCATCTTTTGAAAAACATCCATTTCCCTTTCTTCTCTTTCAACTGTCCCTGAAAATAAAAAATGATGGAATAACAATTGTGAAGTGAGGATGAAAACATTGCTTGTGCAACAGTGCGTCAGTCCTGTAATGTCGTTTAAAAAAAAACACATGGGATCTAAGCAAACGTCAATCCTAGTTAAAAAGTTAAAGTAATACTATTTAATACTGGCGGCTGGATAGCAAAGTCAATAGTGCGCTCACCTCACAAGCTGAGGGGCGTGGGATCTAGCCCACGTTAAAGCCACAATAAAAATGTTGATGAGAGACTATTGCTAAAAAAAGTCCTCCGATGGCCTGGAGAGGAGATGGGCGCCACCAAGGTCTACCAAGCCCCGAGAAAGTTCTAATGGAAACCATAGAACCCCCTACTATTATTAGTATTATTAACAGTATTATAACCACAATTAAATTTAAATTATATACGTGTTGATGTAACAGTGCGATAGCAAAGAAACTCTTAAAACAAAGTTAAAAAGTCATTATAAAAATTGATAACTAATCACTATGAATGATTGATGTTAAAATTCAAAGTTGATAACAAATGCTAAAAGTGTATACTTAGTCAAGAGAGGGAACTTGATAATAATAATTTTAAAAAAAATCAATGCCAAAACTCACAGCGATTTCTGGGTAGCCATCATTGAGAAGTTCTGACAGCTTCTCCGGGTGATTGCATACGAAACATGCCCAGTGCCCCTGCAGGGCATTGAACTCAAAGATGTCGAAGTAACGCATCTGACGGAGCTCTTGCAGCAGCATCAGTTGATCCTGTGAACATAAACAACAAAATTCTCTTGGCCAAAAACAGGATCACCGTAAACATGAGTCTTCTTATTTCTTACCACACATCTCAATCTCTAGGAAAAGGTGGCTCACGTTTCCCCAAAAGCAAAGCTGTCCGCTCTTTATGCATATATTATCTTATCCTTCTGTACGTACGGCATCTGTCCATATACCAAAGACGATAGATTTATCTTTATTATTTGCAGCTCTTGGTGTGGCTGATGAGACTAATCCTTGAGTGGCAGTCTCTTCTGCATGTCACACACACGAATGCGGTGGGGCAGTGTTGCCTGGCCTTCCTCCTCTCTCTTTTTTCAACTGCTTCTGCCCTGGTTTGCTCCTCTGCTCTTAGTGACCCTTCTTACACTAAAGCCCGCCACGTGGACCTATCCTCTGCCAGGTAATCCCAGTTTTGTATATCAATGCTGGCTACTTTCATGTCTCTCCTGCATATGTCCATGTGTCTGAGACATGGCCGACCACACGACCGTTTCCCTGTCGCCAGCTCACTGTATAGCACATCCTTGGGTATACGACCAGTTTGCATCCTCTTGACGTGTTCAAGCCAACGGAGGCGTCTTTGGCTTAAATATGCCTTATCCTTCTAAACAGAAGATTATCCATGGTTTATGTCTAGTGTCTAGTCTTGCATTTTTATTTGAGTTTTAAATGTTGATAGAGTTTTGGTTTTTCTGGTTTCATCAGGCGACCCATCCACGTCCGAATCCCAGAACAGAAGAACGAGAATTTATTTGTATGTGCGTGTTCTTGCATACGGAACAAGAAAAGTATTTATCCCTATGTCTATCTGAGGGTTGTATTAGGGTACCTTTGTGTTGTATTGCCTTAAGTATCATTACTACTTTACTCTTTGTTCTTCTATCCTCTGTGTTTCAAGGTTTAATTTTAATGGTGTAACTAATAGTGTTAACCTTGTCAGTTTTGATAATTCTCCAGCATGGTTTCATTACTATAAATTTTCCAATTGGGTCACTGTGCACTGATTGGTTCTGATGTGCTATATTTAGAAAATATGCTGACAACAAAAAGAGTTGGGAGCTCTGCCCAAGGGAGGTCACTACGCAGAGTTTTCAGCCAGTTGACTTTGACAAGGTTCAAAAAAAGCTCTTCAGATAAATGACTCATGGTCAATAAAGAAAAGATATGTGATCATACGTGAGTCTGAAAAACTTACCTTTTGTGTTGGAAAACTTGAGGTCACAAGAGCCAAGAAGCTGCTGTTTGTTTCCCCCTTGAGGGCATCCCAGCATGCTTTTAGGCAACTGACGTCTGCATCTCTTTGACTGAGGGCAAATTTGGATTGAGCCTAAAAGAAGATAAGTTTTTTTGATGTTAAAAAAAACAAACAACACCTTTAGTAATTATGATATTTATCTAACAGACAAAAATGGAATAACAGTTTACTGTAGCAAATATATCCACTTTAGAGAAGAAAATAACCATTACTTTATCATATCACCATGTGGTTTGAGGTTAATTTTTCACAAACTGTAGGAGGGATATTTAACAACTAAATAACCTTAAACAACTGATAGTTTAAGAAAACTTTAATATAAATAAAACAGGTTTAAGTCTTCATAGTCAAAACATTTTAATGAAATTTTCTTAAATTTATAATAAAATGAATACAATAACAATGGACATATGATCACTTGTTATCATACTTTTAAATATGGTGCTGCTATACAAAGGAAGGGAAAATCTTGCATCTTAAAATATCACAAACATCAATGGACTTTAGGGGTAAAATACATACATGTATTTGATCCCCGCATTAAAATCATACATGCATTTGATCCCCGCATTAAAATCATACATGTATTTGATCCCAGCATTAAAATCATAGGTGTATTTGATCCCAGCATTAAAATCATACATGTATTTGATCCCAGCATTAAAATCATACATGTATTTGATCCCAGCATTAAAATCATACATGTATTTGATCCCAGCATTAAAATCATGTCAGTTTGTTAAACAAATGATCCTGTCTCTTATTTCAGGGATAAGAAAAATAATCAAAGTAAAAATAAAAAGTATCCTATCTTATCTACTCCAGACACTCCTCCTATACACAAGGTTATTTCGTGTATCCAGTGAAACTAACCTGTACAGAGAGGAACATAAGGTGCACCCAAAGTTTCGGCAGGCGTGTGCTCAGTGTGAAGTGGGAACCGCTGTAGAGGCACTGATCAGATTGGTTGGTGCACTCAAAGTGCAATTTCAGGTATCGTTTGTGTTTGCCCTCTGCGAAATATTGTTTTCAGATTTGACAAATTTCCACATAACTTTAATGGATTGTGAGCAATGCAAGTACCATTTTCATCCACCTATGTATGATATTATCATTTCTATTTTATGTTATTAAAACTTATGCTGTTTGGCAGGGCCGGCCTTAGTAACTGCGGGGCCCTATGCAAAAACGGATTGCGCGGGGCCCAGTCTGGTTAGGGATAAGGATAATAAGTGAAAATTAAGATTGTGTGATAGAAAATAAAGTGCGGGGGCCACTGCGGCCGCATAGGTTGCAGTGGCCTAGGGCCCACCCTGCTGTTTGGGTAATTACTTAAATTCAGTTCTCTATAAGCTTACATTAAACATAACATAAGATCTTTATAAAATAAAAGTCAAATTGTATTTTCATAATACTTATCCAGTAGAATTTAAACGTATGAGGCTTTTGTTAAAAAATTTAAAACAAAATAACAGTGGATTCAAGGAGTCCTAACTGGCATCTATTAGGTCAAAACAGATTTGTGTTGAGGCCATCTTATAAAGTAAATAATTAACACGCACTGCCCATTTGTTGCTATTGTTTATAGGATTCTTTTGTTTTCTGTTATGCTATATATTAATTAACATAAAACAATCAAATTCAAAGGTGAAAGAACAACCCATGTCCCCTCTAAGGTTTGTTAGTCCGTGTGCAAAGCACAAAAACTCATGTGCAAAATTGCAGAGTATCCATTTTTGTGTGCAATATTTTTACAAAATTTGCTGCGCGGTAATTCTAAACTGCTGTGCGGCGTTGGTCAGATATCTGCCCAGCTTATAAAGGGAACACTGCTGCTTACTACGTCCCATTGGTTAAGGAATATGTTGCAATGTTCTATGGACGGCTGTCTGGAGTTTCAGATCCCTTCCACCAAAGTTCCCTCCCTTTGTCTTACCCAAATCCATCATAGATGATAAGACAATTCTTTAAAATGATAGGGGAGCTATGGTAATCAGGAATATTAAATACTTTAATGCGCTGAATTTCCTCTCAGGGCTCGTTGGTCCGTGTGCAAAGTTAAAAAAAAACTAGTGCGCAGAAATGCACACCATCCAATTTTTGTGCAATATTTTACAAAAATTTGCTCCGCTGTCATTCTTAACTGCTGCGCGGCGTCAGTCAGATATCTGCGCGGCCGCGCAGCTTAAGGGGAACACTGCTCAGGGCTTAAGAATAGGCTACACCAGGGGTCGGGAAACCATATGTGGCTCTTTTGATGGCTGAATCTGGCTTGCAGACAAATGTTTCGTTATAAAAAAATGTTTTTTTTCAGACTCCTTTGATCTACATATTAATTACATATCCAAAAATCAACAACAAAAACACACAAGAAAAAAAAATAACAGAAAAAAAAATCAGCATAACAATGTTATTAAAAAAGAAGTCAGAGACATAATTATTGTACTTTTAGTGTTGAAATTACACAAAATGCTCACATTTACTTGAATGTTAAGTTTTAAACATAATGTACGGCTCTCACAGAAATTACTTTTTTTTAAAAAGTGGTGTTAATGGCTCTCTCAGACAAAAACTTTCCCCGACACCTGGGCTACACCAAAGGATTGTTCAGAATTTCACAAACACCGCCAACAAGGTACCAGGATATACAGTGAACATCATAACAAAGCCAAAACAAAAAAACAAAAAACTTACTGACAACACTGCATCTGACTGGCGAAGGTACGGTAGCGTTCAGCTTGTTGATAAATTGTTTGATCTTGGTGAAGTGCTTCTCACAAAAAAGCTGGACTCCGTCACGCATGGTCTCGTGCTGGTGAGGTAGGAAAAAAAAATAATCTCCGTTCATTCAGTGCCAGCAATTTTATTCTGTTGTGTAGGTTTTATTTTAAAAGGTGACTTCTTAATATGCAGGCAGAAAAAAAAAGTTGTTTTAGATTGCCGCCACATTTTAAGGAGATGACTTTATTTGTTTCAGATTTTGTTTTCCCTGGTGGCACTTTTACATTTTTTGTTTGCTTAATGGTTTTCAAAAATTTTGACGATATTCCAAGCTAAGCAAGAAACTAGTGAACAGAGGCACCGTTTCCCAGTTGACACCGTTCCCAGCAGCTTACTCCTAGCTGGCAACCTCGGCTTGATGTTCATGTATAATTCTATCGAAGAAATGAACGCTAATACTAATAACCATGTAGCAGGAGCGATGAGGACTGCAGAGATCACAATTTTAGTCACTGGGTTTATGAAATGCATGATGGCAGAGTGGTGGCCTAAATACATGATGGCAGAGTGGCCTAAATACATGATGGCAGAGTGGCCTAAATACATGATGGCAGAGTGGTCTAAATACATGATGGCAGAGTGGCCTAAATACATGATGGCAGAGTGGCCTAAATACATGATGGGGGAATCATGGCAGAGTGGCCTAACACCCATATTCCTCTTTTCAACCTACATAATTCTATATTTCCAAAATACAATCATTCCTATCTTCAACAACCAATTCATTCTATTTTCCAACAACCCATAATTCATCTTTTTTTCCACCAAACTATAATTCATCCAATATTCCACAAAACACCTATTTCATATATTCAACAAACAATATTTCTTTTAAAATACAATCATTCCTATATTCCACAAACAATCTTCCTTTATTCCAAAAACCACCCACCAAACTTTATCCCCACACACATATTACAATCCTAATTTTCCTTTCCAATCAAACCTCATAAATATATAAATATTCCATACCTCTTTACCCCCTATTCACTCCATACATCTTTACCCTTCTTCCCACCATTATCCCAACCAAATAACACAACCTTACCACCTAAACCTCCAAAAAAAACATACATTCCCAAAAACCCCCCCCTATACAACCAACCACCCAACCCCACAAAAACCCCAAAACCAAACACCCTCCCTCTAAAACCCCCCCCACCCAACAAAAATCACAACATTCATATACATTCTCAAATTCCCTCCACCATAATACATTCTCCATCCAAATTTTATTTTCCCAATTATATATCCCCCCCCCCCCCCCCCCCCCCCCCCCATATACTCTATCCCCCTCCTTTCCCCCCCCCCCCCCCCCCCCCCCCCCCCCCCCCCCCCCTCCCAGTCCCGGGGCCCCCCCCCCCCCCCCCCCACCCCCCCCCCCCCCCCCTTTCCCCCGGTCCGAACATTTGGCAGGTCAAGGCCGTGTTCTTTACCGACACCGTCCCGCTGGGGTGGCTGGCGTTGGGAGGATTTCCTACCGTGATGACGGTGACGGTCCCTTCCGTCTGGCTGGACACCGATCGTATCTCCTTGGGCCTCTCCCTGGCAACATCGCTGTGCACGGACAAGTTCTTGCTGGAGTTCAGGTGTGCTGAATCACTTGAGGTGTCCAGGTTTTTATTTGCAGCTGCCGCTTGGCTGAAATTTGTGTCCATGTGACCTAAATTATCGCTTTGTGAAATTCAATTTAGCTTAATTAAATCAAAACCATTATTGTTATAAAAAATGGATTTATATTACAATTGACTTTGGTGATGAATAAAAAATTTTGCAGGACAGTTAGGTGAAACAAACTGGTAAAACTAATATCAGATATGTAAATGCTTGATGTAAAACAAAAATGATGATACTAACTATTGTAGTATCTACAATCTCAAAGCCAATAGCTAAAACGAGTTCTGCTAAACTCTTTATAGCAAATATGAAGAGTAATTGTGTTTTTTGAAAATCCACTCGTCAGCTCGCTGCAATAGGTTCTCTTGAAAAAAAATATGACTCCCTAACACACATCAGCTAGCTGCCGTAAGTTATCTTTAAAAACTTGACTCACTATTTTCTGACATCGTCCCTGATTTGCTGCACCATGAGGCGGACAGCACTGGAGCTGGAGGTGGACAGCTTGGAGATCCTGTCCATGTTGTCGGACAGCAGACAGTGGTTGCTGAGCCCGAGCCCCCGGATTTCTTGGAGGACAGACGGCAGGATGGACTTGTCCATTCCCCCCAGTTTGGAGACTAAATAATCCATGGATTTCTTGGCTTGTTCCTTGCAGAAGGGACGGGTGGGTAAGCAAATATTGTAATAAGAAATAGGACTTACATTTTTTTGGTTCTCAGAAGGCTTGCGTCTTTGGAAAAGTTACTTGTAATTGTCCAAATTATGTTTATTTTGTAACTTGAAAAATAAAGTAATTGTTACTGGAAAATGTTCACTTCCCAACTTTGTCTCACCATATGTAGCTTTGTGTCACCATCGTCACAATTTTGTCTCAACCATTGTCACAATTTTGTCTCAACCATCGTCACAATTTTGTCTCAACTGTGACAATTTTCCCTCAAAATTTAGAAACCCTTGTTATGCATCCCCCATGTGTGTGAGTTCATTCATAAAAGGCCAATGATTATTTAAACTATGATAACTTTTAACTTAAAAAAAAGTCTATTGGACTTGGGGGAGGGACTTGTGTGTGTGTGGGGGGGGGGTCGGGTCCCCACACCACTCAGGGGAGGTAAGTTTGCCCCGTTACCCCGACTGTCCCATGGCTCACCTCGCTTAGTGTCCCCACTGCCCCGGTTATCTGTGCCATCTGGAACATGAGCACCGGCTGGTTCTCCACCATGGCCTGGATGACCGACAAGTGCCCCACGACCGTCTCGGGCTGGGCCACCGCCATGTCCACCAGCGTCATCATGACCATGGATGACAGGAAGGACGACGAGAGGTAGCTGCACAGCATGGGGACATGTTCCTCCAACAACTGTGGGAATTTAGGAGGAATGAGCAGATTTTCAACTCTGTCAATAACATGGCCAGAACATTGTCATGTGCTTGTATGTATGCGTGGGTAACAAGTGAGCAAAAAAAATTAATTTCCCAGAAGTTGGTACTAACTGTGTTACTGAAGTGCATGTTTTTTAAAGTGACCTTTGTAAATGGAAAGTTCACACACTGTAGTTACCATTGCTTGGGTGGGTTGCATCTTGTAATCATAATAATCTTGTTGTTTCGTGGGTTGCAACTTAATTCTTTTTAATATCTTAAAGTTAAATAAATTTTATAAAAATAATTTTGGGGGCAATTTAATTTTCCAATCAATCAGATCACCAATGTAATCTCTATCCCGGTGATGGCGAACTTTTTTTGGGGCTGCGTGCCCAAAATTCAATTAAAACCTACTTTTATATATCAAAGTGCCAACGTAAAGTGCCAGCACAGTGGTTTGATTAAGGAAGTAATATTTTAGTTGTGTGCCGGCTGATGAGGCTCTGCGTGCCGTCTGTGGCACGCGTGGCATAGGTTCGCCATCACTGCTCTAAAGTCTCTAAGATTTAATGGTGACATTTTTTTTTAATTTACAAATTTAATCAGTAATTTTTCAAAACCTGTTGTTTTCCTTGAGAAAATAACGAAACAAATTATGGATCTTGTCATTATGATCAATACTTTACAAATAAGTTAAGATCAGGGCCGGTCTTAACAATTGCAGGCCCTACGCGGCTTGGTGTGCGAAACGGATTGCACAGGGCCCAGTTTGGGTAGGGATAAGGAATTAATAAGGATAATATAAGGATTAATAAGTGAAGATTTAGATAGGCGGGGCCTATGAAAGCGCGGTGCCCACTGCGGTGCATAGGTTGCAGTGGCCTAAGACCGGCATTGTTTATCACTGTAAATCTATCCAAACTAGTATAATTTGAAGTAGCTGACTGACAATGTTTAGAGCAGGGGTGACCAGACCTCTAGTAAGTGAGAGCTATTTTGAAATATAAACAAATTGCTGAGAGCCGCATTGAAGCACTAAGGGCCAGTAAACCTGGCTTAGAAATCTTCCAGTGATCCTTGTAACATATCTCTCATAGATTGTACGCGAGCCGCAATTTAAACACAAAAGAACCGCATGCGGCTCGTGAGCCGCGGTTTGGCCACTGTTGGTTTAGCGGGTGTAGAGTTAAGATCATTCACCTGCGGCTGAGACTTGGCCACTTTGTTAAAAAGTTGGATAAGGCAGACTTTCTCCGTGGAGTCGCACTTGCCCATCAGGCCGGCCAGCTCGTCCACCTTCTCAAGGACAGGCCGGGGGTTGTGCTCGTAGATCTGCGGCAGCACCTGGCCCAGTAGGTAGTTACCTGAAACACAACACAAAACAGTGCCGTATTGAAATCAATGGTTCTAAGAAAATTTTTGGCCAATAACTGTTGACATTTCTGATATTATAAATGTTCAATTTCGAGCAATACAACATAAAATTAAATCAAGGGGATATAACCCTAGAGGCCCCCAAAATGGGATATGATGCCCAATATTGCACACAATTATGTATCGTTGGCCAGAGGGACTTCAAAGGGGCTCAGAGATATACCAAGAGCAGCGTGTTACATACTAGTACGAGAAGAATCATAAAGTTGATTGTGGATTTCTGAGTTTTAAATAAACACCAATGGACAGATTTTAAAAGCAATTGAATACTTGATCTTTATTTAAATAAAAACAATCATCAACTTATTATTTTTTTTAAAACAGAAATTTATGCTATAATGTAGGCGTCTGCAAAAAACATTCTCTCCGACCAGAGAAAGATGGAATAAATGTTTGCCTATTTGTATTGGATTGAATGCAAGGACAAAATGGATTGGATATCCAGTCAATCTGGCACTGATCTCGGGTCTGCTGGCATCACCTCTTGATGTACTCCAGTACGCTACATTTCAGCTAAGTGTTTAATTTATTTTTAACAATGTTTTATCGCTGTTTGTTCATTGAATTACGCTTCTTGCCGACATGTTTGTTGTTTCGAGGAAGCACGCGTTGACATTTTGATTAGTTTAAGTCTCCTCTTAGTCTTAAAACAAACCTTTGAGGACGCTGCAGATGACAAGTGGTATGTGCTGTGCCAACAAACTGGCATTGTCGATGGTCGCTAAGGACAGGTAGCTGGCGACACTTCGTACCAAGTCTTTGTTGTCGCATTCCAGGAAGTTAACAGCGGCTGGGATGGCGAGGGTCATCACTTTACTGTTGGTGTAGTACTGGGGGAGGCAAACACTTCAATTATTTCAACTTGTGTCATTTAACAAACAGTGTGATTAGGATCTTAATTGTATAACTTAGTTTCAATCATAACCAAACTCGATTGTATCATTTAACACAGTGCTTCTCAAAGTGGTGATCCGCGGACCGGTGCAGAAGTTACCAAGAAAGGACATTTTGATACCACGTCAGTACAGGGAAAATAGTTCACCGGTCCCTGGTGCGATGGAAAACTTCCTGCCGGTCCGCCACACTAAACAGTTTGAGAAGGACTGATTTAACAAACAGTGTGATTAGGATCTTAATTGTATAACTTAGTTTAAACCATAACCAAACTCGATTCTTTTTCTTCTAAATCTTAAAGGCCCACCATAAATGCATTGATCATTCTGGCTTCCATGGTTCCCATTGCAATACACATGTAATTGCAAAATAATCAGGGACAATCGTAGCAGATTAAGCACGTGTGTAGACTTTAAGAGGAAATGTGGTAAAGTTAACCACGATTTCATGTTTTTCAGATTTTCATAGATCAATGCTTACGATAGCTAATCTTAATATATTTCCCCAATTCAAAACTTTCACAACTGAGGTACTCCACCATGATAAACTTTTTCAATGCTAGCATGAGCTTACCGTGAATAATCGACTCATTATATCAGATGCTATTTTGGCATGAGGTGGGTCCGCGTCTTTAGACTTTTGCATGAGGTTGTGGTGGAGACACATGGTGAGAAGGCTCACTAAGGATTCGGCATGTTTCTCAACTCTTCCTGTCTCCCTGGGATAACGGATATTTCATTGGCATCAACAATTTATGGACTTTTTTACAATTGGTTGCCCGTGTAATTTTATGAGTGAATAAAACGAAAACGAACAGAAACAAACCAAAAAAGGTTATTTTTATATAATGTAGATCATAATAGGATTTGTGGTTTCTATGATTATAATAGGATTTGTGGTTTCTATGATTATAATAGGATTTGTGGTTTCTATGATTATAATAGGATTTGTGGTTTCTATGATTATAATAGGATTTGTGGTTTCTATGATTATAATAGGATTTGTGGTTTGTATGATCCATAAAGTTTAAAAAGAACAGCTTATTAAGCAGCCTATATGAAAAAAAGATAATATAAGAGGTTGGCTCATCAAAGCGTATCATGAGATGTCACAATAGTTATGGAAAGTTAACAATTACAACAGTTGGAAAGTTAACAATTACAACAGTAAATTATGAACACAAAACGTTGTTCCTTTGATGCAATATTGGGATAAATTAATTTGACACCAGACAATCAATTCTAACTATTGTAACTAACACCATGAATTAACTGGGGCAACTATCATGTAACACCATGAATTAACTGGGGCAACTATCATGTTGATCACCAGAAATCAAACTATCCTCGGTAAAAAGTTAAACATTCTCTATGAACATCCAACAAGTAGGGCAGAAATGGTAAGAGACAAGACTGGTAAGAAATAAATTGTTATTTGCCCACTCTCCACTAATTTGAAAATTCAAAAAAAAAGGAAACAAAAGAGGATGAATCAGATCGATGTACATTTAAGGGACTTAACAAAAGCAGTTAGTGATCTAATACTGGATTTCAGAAAAGATTAATAAATATTGCTATTATTTTTAAACCTTATTGCCGATGTTATCCTAGTGATACAGATTTCCACAACACTTTGGTCGTTGTCATTGTTCTCATATTCATCCGAGTCAGCAATCAGCTTAATGTGACGGATTATTTCTTCAAGATCTCTTTCGATCACATCATCCTCAAGTGAGAAGAGTTCCCCTGCTTTTGAGAGATCTTTTTTTGCCAAGACCTTGGCAAACAGTTCATGCATGCTGCTCTCCCGAAATCTGTGGGGGGAAAAAATGAGCAATTAACAGTGTGCCACATGGAGACAAAAAATAGATTGCTTGACCTACTAAGAAACGTTATCAAAAAGCAATGGCAAACTGAGCTGAGAGAAAATGAAATTATTACAGAAAGAAAACTTTATTTTATTGATGTTCTTTTTTAAACAAAGGTTGATCAGAAATAATGATCGTGTGCCCTAAATAAATAGAAAAAGAAGAACACTGATATTAAATAAACTGATCAACATGTTCATGGCTTCATGAATGACATTCATGTATCTTGGCCAAATTAAATCTCAACACCCCCCCCCCAAACAAGGTTATCTTTACAAAATTTTAATACCATCTTAACACAAAAATTACTATCCCTTTATTTGAAAAAAAAAGTTACAGGGTAAAGCAAGCTAAGCCCAAATTTAGAATATTGGACACAATTTTAATAAATTATTGCATAAGTATAGTATACCATTACTTATTTATATTAAATTATATTAAATTTAACCACTGACAGTTCAATTACTGTATATATTGTGGTTGAACCATGGACCATAGATTAGGCTGTCACTAGAACTAGAGGAGGAGGGAATGTGTCTATGGTCCAAGGCCCTAGACAAAGGGACCCCTTCAAGCTTGGTTTTTAAATGCCATTCATTATATTTGAAATCTGATATTGTTGTGTACGTAGACTTGTTGACTGTTGTTGAAGGCCCACAAGTGTCAGGTACCCATTTGGAGCTGGGTGGATTTAGGGACACCTTTGCTTTGGCCCCAGGAAATTTTTTTTTAAATCCCTGCCTTCACGGAGATTTGAATCCGTAGCCATTGGTACGTCAGCCGAGCCGGCATGCCACTCGACCACCATGCCCCATATATTATTAATTATTTGTAGTATTACATGTATTAGTATAAGTATTAGGCCAGTATCATTAATAATAATAATAGTAATAGGTTTGATAGTCAATCAATTTCTTCAATGGAATTTTCTTAATCTTAATCATTAGAATAGTCAGGAATAGGCATAGATAATGCGGCATAGGCATAGTCATAGGCATAAATATATTTATATAATCATAATAATTTAATTAAAGTTAAAGATTCAAAGTTACTTTACTTTGATTTATTGAAAGTTTTATTAAAATTTAAGTAATTTTATAATAATTAAATTAATTAATCAAAATCTAAATCATAAATCTTATCAGATCGATTTTAATTTTAGAGTCTACTGTCTACTGTCACTGTCTAACTCTAAGCTAAGAAATATCATTAAATATGCCTATGCCGACTATGCCTATTACTACAATTAATAATTACATTAATTATTAATAATATACTTATAATTATAACATACCATACATACAGTATACGGTCACAGTACAGTGTAGCTAACACTAAAGTTTCAGTAAGTTACAGTCACACATGTTAGAAAGTTAAGACTTAACTTAAGTTTAAGACTTAAGTAAGTCACTTAAGTAAGTAATGGTCAATCCTTATATAGAAGCAATAGAAATCTAAATAATAAATAGAACTAGGTCTAGAACCATATCTGAAGTCACCATCCATCAGTGCCAGTAACACTGACAGTACTGACACACTGTTACTGTTAGTAAGTTACTTAGTAAGAAAGTTTAGTAACAACAGTAACAGTTTGAAACTATTTTAATTTAAAGTATTTAAAGTCATGAAATTCAGTGAAAACGTCTCATTCTCATTCACTTTCACAACAACAAACAGCTTCGACTTCAACTACATAAATTTGAATAAGTATGAGGATCGGATAAAGATTTTAAATAATTAAATTCTAAAGTAATATTAGTAAATGTTTGTGAAGAATAGATTACTATTACATGTAGTCATGTAGTACTATTACGAAAGTAAAAACTAAATAAATAAATGGCGAAAAATAAATAATTTTAAATGACCCGGAAGTTAAAAAAAACCCAAATACATGTAATTGTGAACATGGCGGACCACGTAAACACATTGGTGCAGTACTTAAAAAAAGGCGTTGAAAATAACGATCCTACAATATGGGGAATCATTGTGGCCCTTATAGTTGGCTTCATCTCATTAGGTACAATTGATTAAATCCTAAAAATATTTTTTAAAATCTAAAGATATTTAAAACAATTCGCCTGGATACTAGCAGATGTCTGAGATTGGAGTTGAGATGTTATTATTATTAAGTATAATTAAGTTAAGTCTAAGTGATCTACTGTTACTGTTATGAATGTTATTGTTATGTCAATGACTTTGAATAACAATATTCAATAATATATATACTCAGACATAAATTATTTCATAATCGTCAGAGACTGTGAGGGTGAAGGCTCAAACTCAATCATGTTCCGCATGCCCACTTTCACTTAGTTCATTAGTTGACGAGTCAATGACTGTCAATCAAATAATCAATGTAGGTACTTGGACAAAATTTTCAAAATGAATCTATAGCTTTAAGATCTAGTTGGCTAGAAAGGGCTTGAAAACTGCAATTTATTGATACCAAATTTATCGTTTTAGGTTATTTCTAAAGAAAGTTATGATTTTTTTAGTGAATTATTTTGGGATAACTCTGCTAATTGAAACAAATAAGAAAATATAAAAGTGACTAAAGTGAAAATTGGGCAGTGAGACCGAGACAGCTGTTTAAAATGGCAGTTAATTAAAGTTATTTCAGAAATGACTGAAGATAACCATAACAAACCATATGTTTCCGATTTCGTCATATCATTTCCCAAACATGCGTCCTAAAATAAATTCTGATGTACGCAATATTGGCTCATTAATATTCAAAATGGCAGTCAAATTTGCATATGTCATATTTTAAATTTAGCGCAACTTAAAAATAATTATTCAAACTATTAAGTCAAGCATATCAAACTGTTCGTGTTGAAAAGGAGAACAATAATTGACAATAATACTTATTTAAAACTAGTTGATGTAGTCAAGTATCCCCAAAAACTTACATTTTTTTTATATCTCAGAAAACAAAGTCAGATTTACAATTTACAAATGCAAATGAAATATCTATTTATATTGCTTGTTAGTTAGTCTTTTATACCTTAAGTAACTTAAAATAGTGTTATTAATATTGTTTAGCCCTTAGATTAGATCAAATTTGAAGATAATTGGCTGAGGTACATAGAAGGAAGGTTCGGCCATCTTGAAAAATAGGAAAAAACCATGTGGTGAATTTTTTGAAAAATAAAAAAAACATTTTGGGCGGGGGTTGGGGGGATGAGACTTTGTCAATTCTTATAGATATTTGGATGTTGATTGCAGTGGTTATTAAGGTTGTTAAGACCGCTCGTTTTTGAGGACCGGTTAACCTTTCAAAAAAAGACCGGTTAACCGGTTAGCCGCTCCGTATTTATACAATTTATACCATGTTAAGGGAATCAACAAGAGAATGGATCAAATTTTCCCATCGCGTGAGTCGTCGTTTAATTTGACATCAAAGAGCCCGTGATGTACCGACTCTAGTGTTGCTGTCAAAACAGCGAATTCAAAAAAAAATAAAAAATCCCCAACAAAGAATTAAACTGTAATGATATTCAATTTTTATATAATAATAGTATTAAAACGGCATATTATAAATTGTTGTCAAGTCAGTTTGTTTTTGAGGACCGGTTAATCATTTTTTAAAAAGCCCGTTTTACTGAAAAGAATATTATTATTATTAAGAAAACGCTTTGATTTTGACGTCACGGTCGCTCGCGTGTTGGCTCTGGTATTCTGCCGTAACACAACACAAAATTAACTCCGGGTAATAAGCTAATATACCACGTAATTAGCTAATATACCGACTAAATGAAGTTACGATTAACCAGTCCTGATAAAACGGAGTAAACAGTGATAATAAGATGGAATTTATTTAAATTAAATACCATATTTTGTTTCACTCGTCAACTTGCCAGAATTACGCGCACACGACGACTCCCCCCCCCCAACCCAATAGGGTGGGGTTTAGGTGGTGTTGAGCTACACTCGCCATTTTCCAAGGCATGCTCTGACTCAATTTAAAAAGAAAAATGTTCCTTCCCCCAACCCACTGTAGATGTATAACAGTGGGTGAGGGGAGGAAAGGTGTCTCTTGGCGCGGTCTTGTATTGGCGTGTCAAAGCAAGAGGCTTCCAGTTACGTAAACATCAAAGACATTTCAAGCCTTCTAGCCTCCCTCCACCACCCTCATCCCTAACTATAAAACTCCGTAACTTGTCCCCACCCCATCCCCGTCCCTTTGAGTTGACCGTGGTTCTCATGAAGCTCTCATACAGTGCCTCCACAACTAAGCAAATTAAAATTTATAAAAAAAAAGCATTCCTTAGCCATAGGCGAAGTAGACTAATAGTGATGACATGTATATTATTTAGATACCAGAATAGGGAGAAAGCGATTTGAAGTCAACTCAACACAACAAAAACAGAACTCCTGGATAAAAAGCTATTACGGGCTTATTAAAGTTGCGGGGGGGCCTTATTGAATTTGCGGTTAACCGATCCTGAGTAAATAGGACCGGTCCTGATCCGAGGACCGGCTAACCGGTTAACCGTTAACAACCTTAGTGGTTATCATTAAAATCGCGAGTGGTGGTGATGGAAAGAGATATTTATATTATTTTATATAGTTATTATACTGTAACTCATCTAATTACATTTTACTAACACAATTCAGCACCAAAAAATGGAGAACATAGTTAGTAATAATCAGCATCCAATTATCTTTAAAATGATATATCCCACATCCATTTTAATCAAGAAATTACACAGAAAAATGAAATTATTCTGACACACATACACATTGTTTACATTTTAAAGAGGACAAAAAGTTGAACAAGGGGCATATAACTCCTCAAAGATTTTTCACTAAGTGAAAAATGATTTATCCAAGTACCTAATCAATGTCAATAATCAATGTGCATACAATTACAATGTCAATGTAGCTGGGTGGTGGCTTAAATAATTTATACTTTATGACTTTATGATTATTATTTAAAACACTAGTCTCAATAGATTCCAACTAAACGAATTGTAAGGACTAAAGCAGTTTTATTAAATGTAACAAAGTGGGTGGATACCGCGCAATGCGG
Organism: Ampullaceana balthica; assembly: GCA_944989445.1. Taxonomy (NCBI): domain Eukaryota; kingdom Metazoa; phylum Mollusca; class Gastropoda; family Lymnaeidae; genus Ampullaceana; species Ampullaceana balthica. The sequence continues at coordinate 334,165 of CALYLW010000122.1, forward strand.
GGCATACACTGTAAAGCTTGGTTGTCGCGTGCTACGCGGCATACACTGTGTCCTACACCGAGAAAGTAGAAACCCCGTAAATGTGTGTGTGTGACGTCACATTTTGCTCTTTCATCCGGGTCCGTTTCATGTGACGTTTCATAAGATTTTTTAAAATTCATACGGTACATGAGCTTCTGTGGTCTCACGGTTAGGACATTAGATCCTTGAACTCTAGGTGTCATGTGGAGGTTCGAGTTTCGTTTGAGTCTTTTTTTAAAAAGTTTTTAGTTTCAGTTTTAGGGTCTGGGTTAGGTTTAGTTGCCTATTTTTTAAAATTAAAATAGAAAAAGAGTTTCGTTTGAGTCTTTTTTTTTAAGGTTGTAGTTTCAGTTTTAGGGTCTGGGTTAGGTTTAGTTGTCTATTTTTAAAATTAAAATAGAAAAAACAACAAATATAACATAGCAACCAAAAATATGATTTATCGAGCGCACCGTTCTCTTTGCTTTTACCAAATTAATTTTAAAATCATAAATCTTTTTAAAAATAAATTTTAAGCTATTAAGGTGGACTGGGTATACAAAATAAACAGTGTAGGCTGAGTAATGCGCGCCATCCACCCTCCACAATCTAGACTGCGTAATGCGTGTCATCCACCCAACTGAGTTTAGACTGCGCGCTACGTGGTGTCTACCATCGGCCTAAATGTAATTTAAAATGATAAAGCAAAATACAAAGTCCTACAGCCTTCAGTTTCTCCTCTCACGTTCAGTCTACACCTTCCCAGTCCTGTGTGTAACTGACTACTCATGTCGTTGGACCCTGACCTCCCTGTGCCTTGAACACGGGGATGCTATCAGATGCTCCAATGACCCCTGTGAACCTCACAGAATTTTGGAAGTCAACTACAGCACACTGCTGCATCAATAATTCTAATACTTATACCTGCACATCTATGGTCATATTCATCTACGCAGCTATGTACAAACAATTTTTTTTCATAAATCATTAAAATCAAAGTATTTTTTCAAATTAGCATTGATTGAGAGGGTTAGATGTCATTTATGGTTTATTATGAAATGAATCTTGAATCCTTATTTGAATTTCCAGTTGCTACATCATTTTCACCTTTAGTAACTAGGTTTAATTACAACTAAATTACCAACATATAACTCACAAGAAGGGTGAGAATATAGACAGAAACACTACTAGTACAAAAAAATGTAAAGTAAGAAAGATGGAGAACCTTGAACCGTGAGTTATTTCACTCACTTCTCTCTTTAACTGCGTAATATTATTTCCACTGCTATCTCAAAAAACATCCAGCTTTACATATGAATCAGCAGTGCACTGCAAAGCAATTTTGTTCATTAAAAAAAATATTTTTTTTCACTTTCACATAAAAATCTTTTAAAAAAATGTTTGGTTTAAAAATTTTGTCTTGGTTTATTATTTTAGTATAATTTTTTTTATCATCATCGCCCTTCGTCCCATCTGGGGCATAGGCCACGAACAAAGTCTCTCCAGGCATCCCGGTCCTGCGCCAGTCTCTCAATCTGCCCCCAGCTGTGCCCGCTCATTTTTGTGTCTGCCTCCAGTTCTCTTCTCCAGGTCATTTTGGAACGACCTCTTTTCCTTTTGCCTTGGGGGTTCCATGTGAGGGCTTGTCTCACAATGCTGGATGTAGGCTTTCTGAGAGTGTGGCCAATCCATCTCCATCTGCGCTGGAGTATTAGCTCTTCCACCGGCTCTTCTTGTGTGCGTTGCCAGAGGTCTTCGTTGGTGATGACATTGGGCCAGCGGATTCGGAGAATTGTTCGGAGACATGTGTTTATAAAAGCTTGAAGCTTTTTTTTAAATGGCTGCTTTTATTCGCCATGTTTCTGCTTCAAACAGCAAGACAGGCTTTATTGTGGTGTTGAATATCCTGACCTTTGGTATGGAGAGTCAAGTTGTTGCAGTTCCAAACTTTTTTTAGCTGTTTAAATCCTGTTCTTGCTTTGCCAATTCTCATTTTTACATCGGCTTCTGTCCCTCCTTGTGTGTCAATGATGCTTCCAAGGTATGTGAAGCTATCCATCTCTTCAAGATTTGTTCCTTCCGGTGTTATTGGAGTGTTGCTTGATGTATTTATTTTAAGGACTTTGCTTTTTCCCTTATGGATGTTCAGGCCAAGGCAAGCAGAGAACTGTGCTACATAGTTTGTTTTCTCCTGCATCTGTTGCTGTGAGTGCGATATTTATGCCAGATCATCCGCAAAGTCCAGGGCATCAAGTTGTTTCCATAGGAATTTGGATACCTCTGTATTAAATTATAGTTATAGCAATAAGACAATGTGTATTTTTAGCTTCTGCGTCTTAAGTTGTGTGATCGGGAAAATTGTAATTTACTTTGGGAATTCCCATTTGTTTTTGACATTGGCGATATAATATAAAAGGGAGTGTCACAATATGTTACGTCAGTTACGAAAGACTTCGGATAACAAAACTTTTGTAGTGAAAACAGTAAGTTTTATTTATAAATTGATCAATTAAAGAATAAATATAAAAGTCATGTATTACTAGTTAGTTATCTTATACATTAAAATTAAAGTAAAATCTTACATTGTAATGTAACATTATATTATTTATATATAAATATAAGTATAAGCTCCTTCTTTACTCCAGAAGTTTATTGCGTCCTACCTACGCTTTTCCAACGTCTTATCAGTGAATATCAGTCTTATGTCACTGTCTAATGTCTAGTCTACAATAACAAAAAAAAACAAAAGAATTTTTTTATACATGTGCTAAAATTAATATTTACATCATACACATTTCTGGTAGTAGTTGTAAAGAAAACTTCCCATACCTCTAGCCAATTTTTCCTCTAAGGTTCGTTGGTCATTTTGCAAAGTACAAATATTTGTGTGCAAAGCTGCACAGCATCCATTTTTTGTGCACAAAATTTTTCGCCCACAAATAAGATATTATATTTTCCTTATCAAAATTTGATGCATGGTAATTCTAAACTGCTGTGTGGCGGCTGCCAGATATCTGTGTAGCTGCGCAGCTTTAAGGGAACATTGCCTCTATAGATGAAGTTGAAAATGAGGAGAGCAATAACCAGCTATGGCTAGATTATAGAAGGGGCAAAGAAGAAATAGCACCAAAATATTAAAAAAAACAACGTAAAAAGCCAAGTTTTTACTATAAATCCTTTATGTACGAGACGTAACTAAAAGAATTTTCATTATAATACGCAGCGCAAGACCATCCAAAAAGACAAAATTGTAGTTGTGTCGTAAAACATGTTTATTATAATGCTCACCGATCAGGAATATGTTTATAAAAAGTGTTGTCAATAAAATACGCACCTTATTGCGCGACAGAAAGGTTGTTCAATATAATACGCACCGCGACACTCTATCTAAAAAAATAACATGATACATAGAGGATAAATAAAATGATCTAAAAATTCAATAATTTAATGACAGTACATGTGATCGATCTGAAATTTTGAAACATTGTTTTTCTCATCGGCACAAAACTGCCTGCAAAATTTCAGCTCGTTAGCTCACGAGGAAGTGGGTTAAAAATCGATCCCAAGTTTTGGCGACAAGCAAGCATGTAGACACCACGAGTTAATATAAAGGATTTAAAAAACTAAGTGTCTACCTGGGAAATGTGCCCAGTACACTCGTCTGTGGCAGTTAAGTGTGGATCACACAAGCCTGTCGAGATGGTAATTGGTGGCTTGGTGAGCCATGGAAAGATAATGTAGAAAGGTTGCATTACAAAGGACCGGCTATACTGTGTAGCGGGGCAGGGGGTATTTAAATTATAAACTATGTATTGGTTAATTATATGAATGCAACCCAATGACATAAGTGCTAAAGATATCTTAATGACCTAATGCATGTTGGTTTTTATATCAGCATTTTTTTTCTCTCCAGTTTGGCTGGTTGTTAAAGGAAGTGGCAAAAACAAAAGACAGGGTGTTTTATTGTTGGGCATTCGTGAGTCTGGCAAAACATTGATATATCTGCAAGTAAGATCGAAATTAGATTATCAGATTATAATTATTTGTCATGATGGGCTCCCAAATATTATAAAATATTATTTGAACCAACTTAGGAATTTTTAAAAGTGCACTTATTTATTTCATTTTCATCGCTAATGTCACATTGTATAATTATGTTCGCAGCTGGCGTACAAGACATTCAAACAAACTTATACGTCTATGAAGTTAAACTCTGGAGATTACTTAGTGCCTGAAAAAAATGTAAGGATGAACTTTTAGTGTCATAGTTTCTGTTGACTTATACCTGAAAAAATTAATTAGATTTGTTCTTTGAACAAACTGGTAACCACATATTTGTAAGTGATAATCCTATTTTCCATGTGATTAAATCAGAAAAAACTGAGAATCATTGACCTGCCAGGAAATGAAAGGTTGAGATCACAGCAACTAGATGAATATAAAAATCTGGCCAGGTAATTTTATCTTCGCTATTTCAAGTTGTTGTTTTTTTTTGCATGTGGCTAAGGGGCCGTCCACAAAGTACATAACACTATTTTTACGGTCACAAATCTTCGAACACCCCCCCCTAAAGTATGTCACACTAAAATTTAATATGTGACGTCACACATGCCCAGACCCCCCCCCCGTCACAAACTGTTGTCACACTCACTTTCTTACACCCCTCCCCCCTCTGGAGCGTGACGTGACGTACTTTATGGATGGCCCCTAATGAGTATTTATAAGTTAGCAATTAACTATTAACTGTAATTTTTACTCTTGTCGCGTACAAAACTATCACACACTAATATTTTGTCCATTAAAATATATCATCTATTTTATGCCTGCAATTCTCTTTGTTATTTTTCACAGGGGTATAGTCTATGTAGTTGACAGCGCAACCCTTCAAAAAGACATCAAGGAAGTAGCTGAGTGAGTGTTTAAATTAAATTATGGCAATGATATGTTATGCCCTGACTACATAATAATTTAAGTGCCGAAGAAAAATTATTGGTATTTTTGGTTTATTAATTTCATAATGATTCATATTCATCTTTAGTAGAGTGTGTTTGATGCTTTCCTTGAAAGGATCATGACAGATGTGCTAGAAGACCATGTAGGAACAGTCAGCATCGGAGGGAGAAGTATAACCAACCTACGCTTCGCCGATGACATTGACGGCCTAGCTGGTAGCGAGGATGAACTAAAAGAATTCCTCGCAAAGCTAGAGAAAACAACAAAGGCGTACGGCATGGAAATCAATGCAGAAAAGACCAAGGTCATGGCAAATAGTAAATTCACAAGTGAGATTCGGATAAACGGGCAAAAACTCGAAGAAGTCTCCACCTTCAAATATCTAGGGGCCATAATATCCGACGAAGGCTCAAAGCCAGAAATTCTTGCCAGAGTAGCCCAAACAATGGCAGCATTGAGCAAATTAAAGCACATCTGGCAAAGTAAGAAGCTCTCCCTGAGAACAACGATCCGGCTAATGCGCTCTCTTGCGATGTCGGTCTTTTTGTATGGTTGTGAGGCTTGGACGCTCACTGCAGACCTCCAAAGAAGAATCAATGCGCTGGAGATGAGATGTTTCAGAAAGATATTGAACATCTCCTACACAGCGCACATCACAAACGAATCGGTCCGCAACACAATAAGTACTGTCATTGGCCCCTACGAGGACCTACTCACATCAATTAAGAAGAGGAAATTACGATGGTACGGACACGTGACAAGAACTGGAGGTCTCGCAAAAACTATATTGCAAGGCACAGTCCAGGGAGGAAGGAAAAGAGGCAGACAAAAGAAGAGATGGGAGGACGATATCAAAGAGTGGACCGGCCTGTCATTCAGCGACTCTCAAAGGGCAGCACAGGACCGGGACAAATGGCGTGTGTTAGTGAGCAGTTCACGATGGTGCCCCAACGACCCAACAACGGGTTAAGGGATAGTTCAGTTTAGTTCAGTCTGATGCTTTGAAACTTTTATTGTGTATTTACTTCAATAAAATTATTTTATTTATTTATTTTGTTCACTAATATATTAATTGTTATCAGTTAGCTATTCCAGCATTAAAAAACTGCATACACAGTCGGACCTCGCTAAGTTGAACTTCTTTAAGTTGAAAACCTCCCTATATAGAATTAATTGTTAGGTCCCGGCCAAATTCCATAAGACTAGTTTATGTTAGATCTCTTTAATGCGAAGATTTTTTGGCTTCCAACCTCCGTTAGTCGAATTTTCTATTACTCTGGGTCCACATTTCAGAACACATGTTCCGTAGAGCCACGTAAACGTCTATTTTGATATCAAAAATGACCAAGACAAGAAAAAGGAGTGGCTGGAAGAAGGGTAACTTCTTTGAGTCACTTTGCTGCATGCTGTGACTCTTTTTAAAAAGAAAAATCTTACCCCCCCTCCCCCCACCCACTGTGGAAGGAGTAAAGTGTGTGGGGTGGGGGGGGGGCTTTCTCAGTGGTGTCGGTATGTCAAAGCCAAGTTGGCTTCCCTGCATATGAAAAATCAGAAACCGCCTCTCTTTCCTGTCAAGCCTTCTCGTCGGCATGGCTGTTTTTCCACCCCCGCCCTCTCAATATCAACATTGTCCTTGATTAATCTGCCCCTATTGCGCCATTTCCCCTAACTCGAGAACTCTGTAAGTTGAATTTTTTTTTCGGGTCCCTTTGAGTTTGAATTAGCGAGGTCAAGCTGTCAATTTTGCATACAAAATCAATCAATGCTATGTATACAGTTAATATATGTGATGATAATGATTTAGTTAAATTGAGAAGTAACTTTAACTTTAACCACACTTTCCTTTCAGATATCTGTATACAATACTCAGTGACAGGGTAATCTCCAATAATGCTCCACCTGTGCTCATTTTGTGCAACAAGCAAGACCTGACCTTGGCAAAGGGTGCCAAGGTCATTCGCAGCCAGTTGGAGAAAGAAATGTAAATATTCACACTTTTTTTTCTTCCCTGCACCTCTTGTTGGTGTCAAATGATGCTTGAATTTTATCTTTGGGAAGTTGCTGTACAAAATGTAGGCACACCATCTAGTTACAGCTAGATTGCGCGCAGACCCAAATGAAGTTTATGAACGAATTTTCATTGCCCGCTATATTATGCTGTGTTATGAAGGTGGATTAAATTAATTTACATCCACTTAAAAAGCGAGGACCACAAAGGTGTTCAAAAGGGGGACTAAAGTAACCCACTTACAAAACAAAGCTAGGACCACAAAGGTGTTTAAAAGGGGGACTAAAGTAACCCACTTACAAAACAAAGCTAGGACCACAAAAGTGTTTAAAAGTGGGACTAAAGTAACCCACTTACAAAAAAAAGCTAGGACCACAAAGGTGTTCAAAAGGGGGACTAAAGTAACCCACTTACAAAACAAAGCTAGGACCACAAAGGTGTTCAAAAGGGGGACTAAAGTAACCCACTTACAAAACAAAGCTAGGACCACAAAGGTGTTTAAAAGGGGGACTAAAGTAACCCACTTACAAAACAAAGCTAGGACCACAAAGGTGTTCAAAAGGGGGACTAAAGTAACCCACTTACAAAACAAAGCTAGGACCACAAAGGTGTTTAAAAGGGGGACTAAAGTAACCCACTTACAAAACAAAGCTAGGACCACAAAGGTGTTCAAAAGGGGGACTAAAGTAACCCACTTACAAAACAAAGATAGGACCACAAAGGTGTTTAAAAGGGGGACTAAATTAACCCACTTACAAAACAAAGCTAGGACCACAAAGGTGTACAAAAGGGGGACTAAAGTAACCCACTTACAAAACAAAGCTAGGACCACAAAGGTGTTTAAAAGGGGGACTAAAGTAACCCACTTACAAAACAAAGCTAGGACCACAAAGGTGTTCAAAAGGGGGACTAAAGTAACCCACTTACAAAACAAAGCTAGGACCACAAAGGTGTTTAAAAGGGGGACTAAAGTAACCCACTTACAAAACAAAGCTAGGACCACAAAGGTGTTCAAAAGGGGGACTAAAGTAACCCACTTACAAAACAAAGATAGGACCACAAAGGTGTTTAAAAGGGGGACTAAAGTAACCCACTTACAAAACAAAGCTAGGACCACAAAGGTGTTCAAAAGGGGGACTAAAGTAACCCACTTACAAAACAAAGCTAGGACCACAAAGGTGTTCAAAAGGGGGACTAATGTAACCCACTTACAAAACAAAGCTAGGACCACAAAGGTGTCTTCCAGGTTTGCAGAACCTGGCTGGGTAAACATTCAGGAAACTAGAACTCAGCCCCTCTTCTCTTGTGTAATGCTGGCAAGTTTTCTTTTCCCTGGAATACACAATATTCCTTGGCCATTGTAAAGGGAGGGGCACTTTGGGGCAATATCTTGGCTGACATCATTAGCAATGGTAAAGCGGTGGGCACTTTGGGGCAATATCTTGTCTGACATCATTGGCAATGGTAAAGGGGTGGGCACTTTGGGGCAATATCTTGTCTGACATCATTGGCAATGGTAAAGCGGTGGGCACTTTGGGGCAATATCTTGGCTGACATCATTGGCAATGGTAAAGCGGTGGGCACTTTGGGGCAATATCTTGGCTGACATCATTGGCAATGGTAAAGGGGTGGGCACTTTGGGGCAATATCTTGGCTGACATCATTGGCAATGGTAAAGGGGTGGGCCCAATAATTAGATATTATTTAGTATTAGTTCCACTGAGTCCCAAACTATTCACATGATATCATGGATCCAGTAATCACTAATCAATGTTGTTTTAAACAATTTAAAACAGGAACACTTTGAGGATCACCCAGTCTGCGGCTCTCAAGGGCGTGGGAGACACGGGCAACAACAACTCGTTTCTGGGGAAGAGAGACAAGGACTTTGACTTTGCAGACCTCAAGCCTCTCAAGATTGACTTTGCAGAGTGCAGCGCCCTTGGCAAAGACAAAAGCTCTGGCGGCCCCGACTTAGATGAACTTCAAGATTGGTTGGCAAAAGTTGCATAAATGATCTGACTGAAATTTTGGAAAGGAAGAATTTGGTATAAAAGAGGAAAATTGAAGAGAATGTTATTTTTATGTTACTAATAATTAAGGTAAAGAAAATTTCTGAATTAAAAAAAATGTGTATATTAGCTCCATAAAAATAGCACTTGAAAAGAAAAAAATGGCTCCCCAGTACAAGATAAAATGATGATTTTGTTGACACATGCAATGGTGGTGACGTTACGACTTTGAAAGATTTTGTTGTCTGATTTACTCTTTGATTCCTTTATTTTCTGTGTGTGTCTTAAAGGAGAATTAGTGGTGTGACTGCTTACAACTATTGCAAGACTTTAGGATAAATACTACTTGATATTGTAGACTGTTCAGATGAAGTTCCCTGAATGCATCTCTACACTGTAAATTAGACATATTAAAATGCCAGCTAGTTCACCAGTGATGATAAGTTTCCATATCACTAATTTTAGAATACTGCCTACACTTACACTTTTTGTCCTTCATCATCATATTTCTCTACCTGCTGTGTATTTCTTACTTGCCATAGAACTTATGGCTGGTCAAGTGACAAGTCTTTAACACACTGTGGTCTGGTTAACAACTGTGTTTAATCACTATATACAATTCACTGTGATCAACTGTACAATCAACTACCTAAGCCGCTTGTATGCCTTCAACCGCAATCAACCCCGGTTGCCTCTTGAACCGTACATTTATAGCCACCTATTCTCTCAGTCCTTGACCAGCACGCTTACAGTTCACCTCTCATAACACGCGTTTCATACTAGGTCAAGTCATAGCATTCTCATACAATGTAAACACAACAACACGTCTCTCACAATAACCTTAAGGAGTTCTTCCTGTATTTCTCTTACACTTACACACAAAGGTTAAGTTTTGAGTCACATTTCATTGTGCTTTAGATTTTTAATTTTTTTTTGGTGTATTTCATTGAAATTTATATTTTAAAATATTGCTTTATTTTTCCAAATATCATTTCTTCCTATATTAAAACTGCCTGTATTAATTTTCTTCTAATTGACTTCATTAATTCTGTGAATTTTTTTAGCTCCAAATATAAAAATTTCCGTTTGAAAGGGGAAAAAGCATTTGAATTTAGTTGTTGGCTAAGTGTTTTAATGAACTGTTTACAAGAGTCATTACAGTGCAATAGAAGACGTTGTTTAATATTTAAATAATTAGTTGAAAGTTGCCAGGTGTAAATGTTGAGGTATTTATTCCACGTGTAATTGTTCCAGCATCTATTCAAATTCAAACATCACGTCTGAACTGAGTTTCTTTTGTACAATATAATGTTTATTAAAACATTTGAGAAAGAGGGCCATTCACTTTTTTTAAAAACTATTTTAAAAAAAAATTTGCTCTTGTTTGAATATTTTTTGGGGCACCACTGTACACACAGGGCTCATGACAAGTTTTGTTGAGACTTATTTGTGATATGACTATAACTGCTATGTTGTATTATGGTATGTATGTGTTTTGGAATGTATGTGTATCTGTGTTGTGGTATGTATATGTATGTGACATTTAAAATAAAATAAAACACTAAATGAAAGGGTTGTGGTTTTAAACCTGGTCTTGCTGTTTCATTTAAAAAATAAATAAAAAATTCTGATTGTGAAACTCTGTGTTGGTAATCTCGGAATCATTGTGAAACTCTGTGTTGGTAATCTCAGAATCATTGTGAAACTCAGTGTTGGTAATCTCGGAATCATTGTGAAACTCGGTGTTGGTAATCTCGGAATCATTGTGAAACTCGGTGTTGGTAATCTCGGAATCATTGTGAAACTCGGTGTTGGTAATCTCGGAATCATTGTGAAACTCGGTGTTGGTAATCTCGGAATCATTGTGAAACTCGGTGTTGGTAATCTCGGAATCATTGTGAAACTCGGTGTTGGTAATCTCGGAATCATTCCCTCTTTTAAACAATCAACAAAAAGCCTGACTAAATATGTATATATATTCATTTGATTGTTAAAGGATATTACAGAAATGTTCCAAATGTTAGCCTTCCTCAGGAAATATTCAGTGTTTACTCAGTAGCTGTATTAATAATAAGATTTGGAAAACAAATCAATATCTGTTATAAACCTTGCATGTCTTAACCCTCCCTGGGTTAATGATAGGGTGTATATAACGGGATGCTGCATGATTTCTAGTCAACAAAAGGCTATAACATTCCCAGCCTGGGTTAATGATAGGGTGTATATCACGGGATGCTTCGTGATTTCTAGTCAGCAAAGAAAAACTGAGTGATATCCCATACACTGCTTGGCAAAAATGTTCAAGTCATGACCATATTCATGTGAAGCAAAGTGACTCTTGCCATGGAAAGTTGGGGGTGGAGAGAAATGTTGGGGGTGGAGAGAAGTTCTTTTGACAAAGGAAAATGTTAGGGAAAGGAATACACTTTATAATGTTACCAGCAAATAGGTGGTGTTTGCCTACACCTTGATAGAAATTGTAACTTAAACTTTAAGATACAATTTGAAATAAACAATTTTAAAAACAACTCTCCTAGTCTCTTGTTTTAGCCGATGACCACGACATAAATACTTTTCAGAAATTCCACTGAGATCGTCTCTTATGGTCTGGGAATCTTTGGTTAGCTTCAAATTAATTTTTATCTGGGTTTTTTTTTGTTGTTGTAAAATTCAACATACTAAGAAACATACCAATATAGATACTTTTACTTTTAAATGCATTTTATTTTGATTTAAGCACCATCAAATGGCTAAAAATGTCTCTAATACTAATACAAGAACTTATATAGTAAAGAAAATTGAAGTAACTCAAATATATTATAATATTGGAAATCTGCAAATGATGATTTTAAGTAAGCTTCACCGTTACTTGTAAGCTGTAGGCAGGTGAAAATGGTAGAATGAAATGTATGTTGATAAAAGTAAAGCGCAACGCAGGTGCATATTTATTTCCCTCGAAATTTTATTATTTTCATGCAAACTTAGGCATTATCTTAATAAATATTGGAAAAAATAAACAGGTAGTCTGCGCTAAATAAATACTCCGATTTTTAAAAAAAATATTAATTTAAACTTTTTAAAAAAAAACATTTTTTTTAATCTGGCATCAATCTTGCCAGCTTTTTAAAAAATTTATGCGGTTGTATGCTAAATGAAAATTTCTGACATATTGACGCAATAAACAAAAAATATCAATCTGGAAACAAAACAATTCATTTTTTTAAAGTAAATTATCTAATTAATTAATTTCTTTACAAGATAAATAATTGCATAAATTAAATAAAATTGATTACTGTGACTGCATTTCTGAATATATTGTCAAAGTAAATACATCCAAATTCAATTTTAATTCAATCGCAATAATCTTCTTTAAGGAAGGAGCGTCTGTAACCAGTGGCGTCACTAGAGGGGGGGGGCGCCCCGGTTGACACAATCAAGGGTGGTGACACCAAAATTTAAAAATATACTGTGTACGATTTTATGTCCAGAGGACACATTTTTTAACCAAGAAAAAAAAATAATACAAAGAAATACGTTAAACGCGAAAACTAATGAAAATAATATCAGTTAACAAGCAATAATAAAACAGTCCAAACAAACTACAATAAAAAAAAAGTAGGAAAAAAATAAAAGAAACCCGTATTGGAGAGAGAATTAAAGAGGCTGGACATGAAAGAGGCAGTCTTTTGTTTTAAACGATATAAATACAACTGGACTTTGTCATACCGACATCATGGACGAACCCCACCTCACTACTCCCTCAATCATTGTGGTTGGGGGGGTCAAGATTTGTGACAGGGGGAGGGGGGTAAAAATGGTCAAAAATAGCGTGACGTACATTATGGACGGCCGGTATGCTGTCCTACTAATACAGTGCATGAATGCATTCCTTTCATTCAGTTTCTGTCACTCAATACCTGATAGGCTCTTAGAATGAGAAAATCAGTTTATAATTGTCATGAATAAAACAAACGCAATGTAGTTTATCAGCTGTTAGGCTAATGCTGCGCGCCGCATATTTTCCGGCGGATTTTTGGCGGACGAAAATTCGGCGGCGTATTCGGCGCGTGGTGTCGTCTGAGGGGTCTACCCCGGGTGACACCAACTTACTGTTACTTGATCCGGGCCATTTTTATGGCCTCAACTAACTTTTTCTCATAAATAACCAAGTTTGATAGAATTATTTTTTTACAATAAATATATTTATTTTTTTTGTATATATAATTATTATTATGTTTAAGTTTATGAAATATAGTTTTAAACGAGGCAAATTTTCCAACTTTCCCCTTTTTAAAAAATGAGACGTCACACAAATTCACTCCCCAACCGGACCTCAAAACACATCGTCAAAAACATATGACGCCCCCACCTCTCCTTTAAACGCGTGACGTCATTTATGGATGGTGGCAGAATATTTTCAGACACAAACACATTAAAATTTGTTAACTTTATAATATAACATTTAATTTCTTGTTTTGTTTCTTGTTTCTTTCTGTGACGTGTTTTAATTAAGAAAATTTAATTTAAAATACCTTCTCGTAGGCAAAATAATCTGGCAAAAATATAAATACCAGATAAGCAAAATGAATTTATTTTCCACAGGCTAGGTAGAATTCAGAGTCAGTGATTCAGAGCTTTTAAAAATGTTTTCGTAATAAAAAAATATTAAATGCTTAAATAACTAGTTTTTACTCTGATTATTAGTATAAATTGCGATGATAAGGGTAATACCAGAATGTGCTGGCCACTAATTTTAACTCATCTTACTTTTGCGAAAAAAACAAACAACAAAACGTCGCTAATAATAATAACTGTAATTATTGTATATCAAAATACTTAAAATATCAGAATTTTTATTTTAAAAATCTTTTTATGAGCTTAAAATGAGTTCTTGCATGAAAAACAAGTAATAGTTGACCGAAATTAACCTAAATAACATAATAACATAATCCACACTATTAAAACTCGTAAAAATAAGACAATGCGTAAATTTGAGTCTTCTACTTTTACTAAAAATGAACAAATAATCAACATCGTTTCCATCTATTCAAAAATTAAAAAAAAACAACAACAAAGTAACCAAACTAGCAACAACAAAATTAAATTCAATAATTAAAATAATTACATTTTTGCCAAAAGTTATTTTTATTTTTATTTTGCATTCGGCTTAGAGATGCATTTTTTGCAGCAATTTCCTTTCAAAACTTTTAAAACCTTGAACTTCACCTTTGACATCCTATTTATTTTCGTCTGCAAAAGTTGATGTCTGCAAGGTCGGCATTCAATTTATACAAATCATTTACTTTTCAATTGCAGAGCAGCAGAGTGAAGCATTAAAGAATGCTATTTAGAATAAAATGAATACTAACTAAAGAAAAAATAATTTTAAACATATAATATATTTATTATTATTTTTACCCTTAAACTTAAAAACTTATAACTAAATTTACTATTTACCACCTGTAGTTGTAGTCATTGTAGTACTAGCCTATGAGCCCTATCCTATGCTATGCCCTATGTCCTATGCCTATGCCGGTAATCCCTTATTTCAGCGCATTTTATATTTCAAGTCATAAAAAAAACAAACATTTTTTTTCAAAATTACTTCATTAATTATTGTTATGAAATCTATTTTAAAATTAAAACATTATTTTTTGTTGAAACAAAAATTACTATATTATTTTACGATTTGTACGAAGACAAAATAAAAATTAATATATTTCACTGTCTTCTGTGACTAACTGCTCGTTGTTGTTGGAAGTCTGCTTTTAAAAACCTTTTTCTAAGTTAAAAACCCCTTTAAACTCGGAAAAACACACGAAAACTAATAGTAAAGCATTAAATACTTTTTTATTTCTGATTTAAGTGTTTAAATTAGTAAAAATAAGTTATTTTATTTATTTTGTTCTAAAAATTTAAAATGCGCTGAAATAATTTATAAGGGATTACCGCCTATGCCTATACTATACTATATAGGCTATAGTCTGTCTATGTCTATACTATAGTCTATAGTATAGTCTATAGACTTTACTATACTATAGACTCATAGACACTATAGTATAGTGCCTATACTATACTCAGACTATACAACAAACAGTGAGTGAAGAGATAATGTGTTGGCTGGAGACATGTATTTTTCAAGACACAACAGTCTGAATCTGATTCTGTCTTGAGCCTGAGCATTTTTTCAAGACGAGAAAAAGTTTGAGACACATTCTGTGTGAATACTTCAATTCAGTTCAACACTGGCATTATGATTATGTTAAATGATCTAAATAATAAACATATTGATATTGACATAACCACATCTTCACATCAGAATCATTCAGAATGTCATTTGAAGTCAGTAATTAGTAATAATAATACAAATAATGTGAAATCGTAATGAAACTGAATATCAGAGTTCAATTAATTTAAATCATTTTTAAAAAAAAGTTTCTTTAAATGTCACTTAGTCACTAGGTTATACAATATATAAACATGTCAAAATCAGGCATGTCATTGCTGTGATATGCAGCAAAATTTTAATTTGTTTGTTAAAGAATAAAATACTTTAATATGTTTATTTCAGATGACACATTTAGGAAAAGGGAGAATGTGGTTTTCTGGGGCAGCACAGCTCCTGAACAACCATTTTCGAAAAACAATCCCCAGTGTTACTATGGCAACTGCAACAGACGTAAAGCCATTTTACTTTCAAGACA
The DNA here is from genome assembly GCA_944989445.1 of Ampullaceana balthica. Lineage (NCBI taxonomy): Eukaryota > Metazoa > Mollusca > Gastropoda > Lymnaeidae > Ampullaceana > Ampullaceana balthica. The sequence goes on from CALYLW010000122.1 coordinate 349,842, forward strand.
TTTTGGAACTGCAAAGTAAACATGATGTGAAATACAGAAAATTGTCAGGTGTGAAATTTAAAAAAAAACAACATTAATTTTATATAAAATGATTATTTAAAAAATTTCCATGAAAGCTTAAAGACCAATTTAGAAAAAATCAATTTATACTTACCAGTATATAACAAGTTTGCAGTGTTAAATTCTTCCATAACTCTTACCTATTGCTTAGTATTATATAGTTTAAAATTTAAGAAATTCAGTAAATTGCTTATTTACAACAGCAGAAAACTATTTGAGTTAGGGACTTTGAGATACTGATTTTGTTGTTGTCGAAAGGTGACTTTGTGTCAACATTTGATGTCAAGGGAAAGACAGTCTTACAAGTGGAACCAGAGGCACTGACACTAATTGCTGAAAATGCTATGATTGATATTGCTCATTTGCTAAGGCCAGCTCATTTGCAGGTAAATAACTGTTTTAGCTAATTTTCAATTGAAATTTCAGATTTTATTATAAATTATTTGAAATAAATTAGTAAACCTATCATTAAATTGAAAAATTAAACTTTTAACATTATTTTAAAATTATTTCAGCAACTGGCGAAAATTCTGAAAGATCCGGAAGCATCGTCAAATGACCGCTTTGTTGCCCTTGAGTTGTTGAAGAATGCTAATGTGGCTGCTGGCATGGTTCTACCTGGTTGTCAAGACACCGGAACAGCTATTTGCATGGGTTAGTTTTAAAAGGTGATTTTCGGGGTCAGTTTCTATGGGTAATTTTAGGGGTGAGATTTATGAGGGGGACTTAATGTGTTATAGCAAAAGGGGGTAATATAAATTATTTTTTTAACAAGTGGATCTTTATGGATTGCATTCTCTGGGTGGGTTTTAGAGGTGAAGCCAATGAAAATCTGTTATAAATGTACATCTTATGTTATCATTGCATACAAATATGGTAGTGTAGTTCAATAAATTATTTTTTTAGCATAATTTTATCAGTAGCAAACTCAGCAGTTCTGAACTTTTGTTTTGATTTCTTCAGTGATGTAGAATGAATTTCATTTATCAAGGTGTTAAAGTTAAAAAAATATCAGTAATACACATCTTTTTATCAATCTAAATAAACCAGGGAAAAAAGGCCAGTTTGTCTGGACCACAGGAAATGACATGGAGGCAATATCCAGGGGCATATATAATACTTACACTAAGAAAAATTTGCGCTATTCTCAGGTAACTCAACTCGGGTCTTTTCTTGAATTTTATATTGCTAAAAATTTAAATAAGATTTGAAAATAAATAAATTTTTAAACAATAAAGTTGAATGATCTGCTTCCAATGTTATGCCTAGATTAATAGTATAATGTCATTCCTTTTTTTTCCCCCGTAAAATATCTTATGCTGCACATAAAATAAAGAATACATTTTCTCGACATAAGATGTTTTAAAAGACTGATCTTCTTTTTTTTTATAATGCAGGTCGCTCCACTAGACATGTATACAGAAGTGAACACAAGAACAAATTTACCTGCTCAAATTGAGATTTATGCCACAGGATCCAATCAGTATGACTTTCTTTTTATTGCTAAAGGTACTTTGAATTAAATCTATTGAATATTGTTAGTTACAATTCAGGTCAACCAAACAGGCTGTTTTTCTTCTAACACCAAGTGGCTGTAAAAGTTAAAAAATACTTTTTTTAAGTCATTGATCTGATGATTCCATTACACCATATAAAGTTTACAAAATTTGTTTCCCCCAGCTTTCTTAAAATCCTTAATGTAATAGGGCTGAAAGTCTTCAATGAGATTTTTTATTTTCTCAACCCTTTACTGGGTGTAGCGGCCAAACGTCTAAACAGGCAAGACGCCCGAAATTGTCCGTATCAAACATTGGTTATATTCTCATGTTGTTTGAAAGATTACTAGACTTCCGGCAATGGATTTCCGGTTTATTCTGTTGTGAAAATATTCAACTATATTTCCCCAAGTTTTCTCTTTGATGCATTTTTATTTTTTATGTTATTTTTTTCACTTTTTTTGTGTGATTGTCTAAAATGAATTCTTTGACTGATGAAGGGGATTTTACAGGCTCCATTTATCAGATATTAAAGTGAGAGAAATGGACTTTGATTCAGAGGAAGGGATGGGTGGTGATATTAGCGTCAGTATCGTGCATACATCCGATCTTTCAGACTGGATATTTGTGCTTGTAAATAGTGTATTTGGACTTTTTAAAAACTTTTTTTGAACATTCTTGTGTGTAAACACATGGAGTAATAAAAAACAAGACATGACAAGAGAAGAATAAAAAGGTAGATAATCAAAAGAGAATTTATTTCTGTTCATTTTGCATTTATTTTGTTTAAACCTATGCACTAATATCTAAGATGTGATGTTTTTTTACTAACGTAGCCATAAATATCTCTAAAATTATAAGAAAAATTAGAGCGAAAAAGGGGAAAATGTCTGCCCATCAAGGTTTAAAATAAAGTTTTGATGGAACTAGTAGGTAACTTAGTCTTCCATAACAAAACTGAGCTAATTATTAGTCTTGTTTTTCACTTCAGCTAAATGATTGAAAAAACAATTTCAGATAAATGATTGAAAAATCATTTCAGATAAATGATTGAAAAACAATTTCAGCTAAATGATTGAAAAAAACAATGTCAGATAAATGATCGAAAAAAAACATTTCAGATAAATGATAGAAAAAACCATTTCAGATAAATGATTGAAAACCAATTTCAGATAATGATTGAAATACCATTTGAAAAAATCATTTGAGATAAAGGTTTCAATAATCAATGTTTGCAGGTGGAGGTTCAGCCAACAAGACCTTTCTCTACCAACAGACAAAAGCTTTGCTCAACCCCGAAAAACTGTTGGCCTTCGTCAATGAGAAAATCAAGGTAAGATTGTGCTCTCTCATTCCTCTGTGCTCACCTGTTATAAACAGAAGGCCTGCATGATTTTGTCCCTTTATCTCTACATGTAAATACCTAAACAACTATAGAGTGTATTCTGGCGTATAAGACGACTTTTTAACACCCAAAAATCTTCTCGAAATTCCGGGGGTAGTCTTGTACGCCGGGTATCGTCTTATCGTATTTGTACCTGTTGATACAGTACAGCACCAGTACCGTAATACAGTACAGTATTCAAATGGCTAACAGTGAAGACCCCATCATGTCTCCACCAGCAAGAAGAAATAAATATGAAGCTACATGTAGTTTAAAACTTAAAGTGTGTTGGAAGAGGGGTGGTCTTATACGGGGAAAATAGCTTAAAACCTATATTATAACAGGAAAAGTAGGGGGCCATCTTATACGCCCAGTTGTCTTATACGCCGGAATATACTGTAGTTTTGCTTACTCAAAATTATAAATAAATGATCAGACAAATTTTATATTCAAAATTTAGAAACATATTAACCAAAGTAATTCATGGATGTAAGATTTGCATTGACTTATTGTCAATACTTTTCCAATGCTTACCACAACAGCAAAAAGATTATTATCATCTCTCAATATGAAATAAGCAAACAAGAGCGCTCAAAATTGTGTCTCTTTATTAACATCACTACGTGAGTTGACACAGTGAACACAAAGCTTTCCACTTCCTTTCCGCCGACCTCGTCTAGTCTCTGTTGACTTTGGAATGCTCCACTGGTGATGGATTGGCCTTTAATGCTTTTTTTCAATTGACACTGTACTTATGTTTAAGTTTAAGACTGTTACGGGATATAGGCAGATCTTAGATGGGAATCAGATGGGCTCTCACTGAGAAGATAGGCAGCACGTTAGGCCATGCTGGCTGTTACAGGCCAGAGCTTGTAGGGTCTTGTTTGACTGGCCCTTTGCTTTGGCCTGGTCATCCCAAACCGGCGCCCCCCACCCCCTCCCCCCAGTGTGATAATGTAGTTGGTGGAATTAGAGAAAAAAACCAAAAACCACCTCACCTTGAGTTACAAAGTTTCCATCATAGCACTTGAATTCTGACTTTTCCTAGGCAAAAAGAAACACTTTCCCCATTCACACACAAATATCCTGTTAAAACTTCAACGCATATTTTTATTTCATTGTGTTCTAAAATCATTACTCCATATTCTGAAACGACGTCTGTGTTCTGATGCTGTATTCTCTGTAGTGTCTCAGAAATATACACCAGCGACTCTGTCTACTGGCCCCCTATCATAATAATAATTTGATGATTTATACTGGCATCAACGCTTTTCACCTAAAAATAGTTATACACGTATAATTATAATCAACGTAAAACATCCATATAATAATCACCGTAAAACATACATATCATAATAAACTTAAAACATACATATCATAATCAACGTAAAACATACATATCATAATCAACTTAAAACATACATATCATATTCAATGTGAAACATACATAACATAACTACAACACACAACCACATTACAGTGTACGTAAGCTACGTTTATCATTTAAAGAAATGTTTGATTATTAAATTAATTTTGAAAGCAAAGTTTGAAGAGCTGTGTTTTTAGCGCAGTCTTGAAGGTCTATCTGTCAGCACTCAGACCTGGCTGACTCAATGCGATCAATGAACAACAGAAAAAAAAACAACAATTCAACAAACATAAAAAATTGAAATTTATCTCCAATATAAGTTCCCCACCCAGAAACTTCATACACTCTTCACAAATATATGCTACATACTACTTACTACATACTACTTACTACATACTACATACATACTACATACATACTACATACATACTACATGCTACATACATACTACATAAATACTACATACTTCAGCAAAAAATGAGGAACCTTACCTTTCTTTTTTAAAAAAAAAGCGAGAAGTGGTTTGGTTCCATAGAATTTTAATTTTCCATATAATTTGTGGTCAATATTTCTGTCTTGTGACAGTTTTCTTTATATGGAATAAAGCTTTATATAAGCAGTAAATGCACTGACAAAGATGCCAGGAGCCCCATGAGGACTCAAATCATATAAAAAAATAATTGCTCTAAAATTCATTTTTGTCTAGAGATATTATAGATATCTAAGTCGACCATTTGAATTTAAATTAAAATCTTATATGCAATTTAAGCCAATCATTTTAAGCTTCAATACGTCAGTGAATTTTGGAGATCCTGATTTGTTTCATTTTATCTTATTGGCAAATCAAAAGTGTTGATAAGCCTTGATAACTTACTCTGAACTTTGAACTCTGCAGACATTAGGAACCGCTGCCTGTCCCCCATATCATCTTTCTTTTGTAGTCGGTGGCACCTCAGCCGAGTTCACATTAAAGACTGTGAAACTGGCATCAACGAAGTACCTGGACAACTTGGCAACCACTGGCAAGTATCTTGTGAATCTTTTTACTAATGTTCGCAACGTGTTGCCATAAACATTTACTCTGATTTTTAAAAAAAATCATTAAAAAAAAGATACCATAGTGATCTTTGAGGAAATGTAATATTTCACTTTGTGTTTGCGCTGACAACTTAAATGTTACGCCATGCACACTCTCTCCTTTCCTATGTAAGCTGTTACTACTCTCTTCCTGCAATTGCCCTCTTTGGCTCTGGATTTCACTGCAGCTAAGTTTTAATTTCTTTATTTTCGTTTTATGTGTCTACTATTTGTTGGTTGAAAAAGGCTCTTTTCCGAAACGTTTGCTGTTTTGTGACGTCTTGTCAGGCTCACTCATACCCTGTTTGCATGTTATCCATCTACTAATCTATAAGCCTGATTGCAGTTTCAAACATACCCTGTTTACATGTTATCTATCTACCAATCTATAAGCCTGATTGCAGTCTCACTCACATTTTGTGACGTCTTGTCAGGCTCACTCATACCCTGTTTACATGTTAGCCATCTACTCATCTATAAGCCTGATTGCAGTCTCACACACATTTTGTTAAAAAATGATACCACTGATTTTATTATTTTTTTTGTTGTTGGTTATAGCGCATAGCTTACAGGTTAGTGATATTAAGCTTTAAAAACCCTGTGAGGGAAATAGTTGACTGCTGTAGTTGTGCAGAGAACAAGTCTGGTTGAGGTGATGGCTTCCAGGATCTGAGGGAATGATTGATACGAGTCTCGTCTGGGACCCACACATAATTCCGCCCTACTTACAACAAACCCACTTCAACCTGCCGTTGGGCAGTTCCGGCTTTTGTTGTCCGCATCAACACTGTTCCTGACATATAACAGATCTTCTTTAATCACATCCAACAAGATGGCATTATCTCCCAATTGAATGTCATCTTCTTACAATGATGAAAACTAAAGCGCTCTAGCGACTGATCAACGCTAGCAAACAAGTCACCTAGTCATTTATGGGCATTGAATATCACTACACTGCCAGAAAACTCAGAGAAAAACTAAAAAAGGACTGGTTAACTTCGTCAGCTGCAGATCATGTTATGTAGTTTGTTTAACTTCATCGACCACTGATCATGTTATGCCACTACTCGACTAACTCACGACTGTTTGGAGCTCTAAGAATTAAATGATCAATATGAGAACTAAATTTTCGTGGTCACTCACAAAATATTCCTCACAAATGCATAATGTAAATCACCTTTCAACCACTTACAATTTGATCTAAGAATACCAGCTCATAATCATCCACCCTAGAAACAATTATTTCAAATCTTGACAATATTATAATATTTCTTATGGTTAAATTGTAAGATATATATATATATATATATATATATATATATATATATATATATATATATATATATATATATATATATATATATATTCCTTATATACTTGAGTATCAGTCCACCTCCTGATTTGACACTTGAAAAGTGGAATTTTACATTTCTTCAAAGATGACTGCGGTAAACTCATGGTGTTAATAAAATGAGCCGCGCATGTATAAGTCAACCCCCTGATTTTGGCCTTAAAATTTTGAAAAATATATATATAAATGTTAAAATAAATGTTACAATACAAATTCAGGCTGATTACATTGCAAGCTTTTTTCTAGCTGGTTTAGGAAAAACTGCAAGGTTTAACTAATTTACTGAACATTGTTTTTTCAGGAAATGAACACGGAAGAGCTTTCCGGGATTTGGATTTGGAAAAGAAAATTTTGGAATTGACCCAGAAGATTGGCATAGGAGCTCAGTTTGGTGGCAAGTACTTTTGTCACGATGTGCGCGTCGTTCGTCTGCCGAGACACGGCGCTTCATGTCCTGTTGGCATCGGGGTTTCCTGCTCGGCAGATAGGCAGGTAAATTTCTGTATGTAGAGCAGGTAAATTTCTGTATGTAGAGCAGGTAAATTTCTGTATGTAGAGCAGGTTAATTTCTGTATGTAGAGCAGGTAAATTTCTGTAAGTAGAGCAGGTAAATTTCTGTATGTAGAGCAGGTAAATTTCTGTATGTAGAGCAGGTAAATTTCTGTATGTAGAGCAGGTAAATCTTTGTATGTAGACCACTCTATCTTTAAACAATGCGCCAAGTATCTTTAATTTAATATTTTTAAAATCTTTTGTTAAATTATGCTTGTCTTTTCTACAACCCATCTGTCGGTCTGGCATTTTGAGTAACATCTAAACTAAGTGTCTAGGCTCTGAGTCAACAGTTGCCCCCCATCACCTTTTGGGGGGGGGAGGAGGCTTTATGACATCTGTGAAATTACAATTGACTATATCTCCAAACACCAAAAGATCATTATTTTTACTGTCTTTTAAGTCATAATTTATAGATCCAAAAATACCTTTCCCCAAAACTCAAAAAATCCTGTTACAAAATGCCTACAACTGTTTCAGATTCTGCGTAAGATAACTTCGGAAGGGGTATTAACAATACTGACATAACTTCAGAGGGGGTATTGAAAATGCTTACATACAACTGTTTCAGATTCTGGGTAAGATAACCTTAGAAGGTGTATTCTTAGAGCAGATGGAAACTAACCCAGGACAGTATCTGCCAGATGTGGACACCAAGGATTTGGGTGGAGAAGTTATTGAGGTATGTTTGTTTGTTTTCACTTGCCATCCTGGTTGATGGACATTTTACAAAATTATAGTTGACATTACGATGTAAGAATATCATGTAAGTTCATCATCATCATCATCAGTCCTATGACCGTTGCGGTCGTTGGAGGGGGGATGTCAGGGACAATATTATAGGTTAATTGGGTTTTCCCGATCTGTGAATGTTTATGCTGGTCTGTTGCGCAGTGCGCAATATATTGAACACATTTTTAGTTATTACGTAACATGAGGGGATATGACGCAATATATTGAAAGTGACATAGTGACGGTTAGGAGTCGATAGGAGTTACATCATAGTCAGAGAGAGGATTGATGTTGTGGTCAGTGGAAGCAGATTGTTAAAGAGTTGGATGATATTAATTTATAGAATGTTCTGATGGTGTTGGAGTTGCATTTAGTTTTAGCCTGTCCTAAAGGTCATACAAATTACCAGAACACAGAACGTAACAGGGGAGTGCATGGACACATCAACAGACAACTATCTCCACATTCGCCTATCTTGAGCGACGGCCAGTTGATCATTCAACCTAAGCCCTGTCCAATCTTTTATGTTGTCAAGCCAACTTTTGCGCTGTCGACCTCTTCGCCGACCCCCTTCTACAGTGCCTTGAAGGAGAATTTTTGTCAGGATACCATGTCGCAGCACTTGACCGAACCATGCCAGCTTGCGTCTCTTAATTGTCTATATAATGGTTTCTTGATGGCCCGCAATGGAGGTTTTTCTGTCCCAGACATACTCATTGGTCTTGTGTTCTAGATTAAGAGATCTGGAGAATTTATTTTTCTCATGCATTTGTTTTCAAATGACTGGAGCTTGCTTTCAGTGGTTGCCAATAGTGTCCAGGTCTCACATCCATACAGGACAAAGGTTTTAACGAGAGCTCTGTGTGGCCTGTAATTTAAGAGTTACAGTCTTCCAATGTATAAACAGATACTAAAGTATCTCATGGATGGAAGTAATTGCACTCATGCAGTCTGTTGTTTTTTAAAAATCCTTTATATTAACTCGTAGCGTCTGCTTTTCGCTATAACTTTGGATCAATTTTTATCCCACTTCCCGGTATCCTATCAAGCTCAAATTTTGCGGGCAGACTCGTGGCGACTACAAAAATGATATATCAAAATTTTACATTGATCGAATGTACTGTAATTAAATAATGAATATTTAGATTATCTCTATGTAGCATGTAAATGTTTATGCTAGTCTGACGCGCGGTGCGTATTATATTGAACATACTTTTAGTTATGTCTATTATATTATAAGGGATTTATTGTCAAAAACTTTGTTTTTTTACGGGTTGTTGTTTTTTGATGAGTAAAATCCAATATTAAATTTTCTCTCAGGTGAACATCAGCAAGGGTATCAAGGAGGTCCTCAAGCAGCTGGACAAGTACCCCATCAAGACCCGCCTCAGCCTGACCGGCACGCTGGTCGTTGCCAGGGACATTGCTCACGCCAAGCTGAAGGAAAGGCTGGACAGAGGGGAGGGGCTGCCCCAGTACTTCAAAGATCACCCCGTTTACTATGCTGGACCAGCCAAGACTCCTGTGGTCAGTTTAAGAGGAAATAGTTATTTGAGTTATACGTAGAGCTAACGGTGAACAAACTGAGATCAGACATGCATGTTTTTATCTGAGAGATCAAAATCAAGACACTAATCGAAAGTATCTTTATGTTTTTTAAGATATTTCCGTACAAAATGTACTAGTCATTAATTATCTGTTAATTTAAATTAGAATCTGATTAATTTTTTTCCATTTCATAAATTAAAATTTTTATTTTTGATCTCTTTGGGTCTTGTAAAAGATAAATGTCAACTTTTAATCAATGAAGATATGAAATTCCATAAACATATTGGAATGTAAGGGAAATCTAACAAGTGTAATGCTGACAGGATTAATATACTGTATATACCCGTTCGCAAGCCGACCTTTTTTGGACAAAATCTAGGGGAAAAAGTGTGTGTGTCGGCTTATGAGCGGGTCATGGGTGATTTCTGCATGGATATTGAATATTGTTATTGTAGATTATCAATGTCCTTTTCTACATTCTACAAGATTCGACTGCTCTATCAGAAGCTATAATATATCAGCACTTACCTTATTTAATCATTTTATTTATTTTTGTGAACGTTTTAGTTTTAATAAATTGTTTTACAAATTTTGTTTTCAACCACGGATTTTAATGTACGCGCTTTCGTCACTGTTTACCAAATAAATTTATTTAAAAAATACCTGTAACTCTTGCTTAACAAAGAGCAGAAACAGATAGGCAGTACAAAGTAAACAATCATAATGACCGATTTAGCTTGTAGTTTAAAAAAAATATGTACCATTTTTTTAAAGCTGTCCTATTATTTTTGGGGGGTCGGCTTGCGATCGGGTTATACACTTTTAATACTTCCCTTCCAAAAGTGGGGGGGTCGGCTTATGAACGAACGGGCTATAGAACGAGTATATACGGTAAATAAATAGTGTCTTAATGCATTTGGCTTCTTACACCCTTCAAAGTATACCCCAATGTATTACAGGGCTATGCCAGTGGATCTTTTGGCCCGACGACAGCCGGGCGCATGGACTCTTATGTTGAAGAGTTTCAAAAAGCTGGGGGGAGTATGATCATGCTGGCCAAGGGCAACAGGAGCAAACAGGTGAGGGCCAACAGGTGAGGGCCAACAGATGAGGGCCAACAGGTGAGGGCCAACAGCTACTCAATGGTGGGATAGTTTGGTGGTAGTAGCAAACAGGTGAGGGCCAACAGCTACTCAATGGCGGAATGCATTTGGGGGTTTGGCGATGTAGCAGCTCGAAAAATTAATCTAAAGATCAGAAATTGAAAACCTTAAAATTATCACGTTTTTTAAAGCACATTTTTTTTTAACTGCTAAAATTTTTGTTATCAAGAAAAGGATTCCATGTTTAAAATACATTTTGTTCAATATGTCTGCAACTCTTACACTGCTCTGAAAAGCTGGGCCGAGAAAGGAAGGAATTAGCAAAGTTGGGGGCTGGGGATGACAGAGTTGGATAAATTAATTGAAAGGTCAGACATTGAAAACTAAAAAATTTTATTCTGAAAATGAAACAAAAATATTTTTTTAAAAATGACTTCATACCATGTTTGAAAACAGTTTGAAGTTTTTTTAAAAACACATTAAGCTGAGTCGGGGCATGAAGTCTTTTCAAAATTTGATAAAACAAAGGCATCCTATATAATAAAAGGCTATGTTTCGTGCGGTCATCGATAGCGATTGGTCCCTCAAGCACATATGACTCCTACAGCCAATCACATTGAACAGGTTTACGTGGACGCCCAAACGAGTTATTTTTGGTGCAGTATTTCTTCCAAGACTTTATTTTGAATTATGCGCGTTGGGATTTATAGTCGAAAGCTCTGTTTTTACGAGTTATTTATTTTAACTATAATGAATAGTATTTTTGACGTATTGTTGGAGAGGAGTTACAACATGCCACCGAACGGTGACGGAACGTCCTTGGACGGGCTTTGTTGCTCGTATTTAATATATGACTATATTAAGTTTTAATTCTTCAATTATATTTAGTGCTCAGCTGCAGCTCTACTTTTAAAGAAATGTTTAAAATTATTTTCTACTTTTTTGTAGGTGCCTGATAGTTTTGAAAATAAATTTTTAAAGAAAATTATTTATTTCATCCCCTTTTTATAGTTAAAAAAAATAAGTATTGTGCTTTCAAATATTAAATATATCACATCAGCTGGCACAAACTGCCTTACTCTTCTTTAAAAAATATTCCCTTTTAGAAATCATTTTCTGTGACATAAGTGGCCTGAAAAATATACACCATTACAAAAACACAGATTGTCTGTTTTTTTTTGTCCCCATCAATAACCACAGGTGACAGATGCCTGTAAGAAATATGGTGGCTTCTACCTGGGCTCTATTGGAGGTCCTGCAGCCATCCTGGCACAGAACTGCATCAAGAAAGTTGAGGTGCTGGAGTATCCTGAGTTGGGTAAGTAGTTGGCTGCCAGCTAGGACAACAGTATACTCACATTATTAACCGCACAAACTGGCATCTCTGTTGGCCATTAGTTATTAGGGCTGCTTCCGTGGTTTTACGGCCCTTCTAAAATATTAATATATGTAAAGACCAACACTGTTTTTATATTAAAGAGGGCTAACACCAACATATTAGATTGCCTCCTTGTAAAAGGTGAGGTTAATTTTTTCATGTGTTCATTTTTTCATGTGTTCATTTTTTCAACAACTATTTACCTGGAGCTTGAAGGGCTACTTCCGAATCTATTTCATATTCCGGACAAAAGGGAAGCAACTTCGTTAAGCGTTTGATTCCATTAGAAAAATGCTTTTATGTTCTAAAGATATTCGTTTATCTTAAAAAATAAAATAATATAACATGCACTGCGAAGTAATGACGATTAAAGTCAGATAACGCAATTTTCGGCACTTCGGGTGAATACATACGCCATATAGACGGGTCAAACTAATTCACACATGGATCAAAAGTGAAACAAGATAAAAACATGCAGTAATTTTTATTGAAATCTCGTAGAATCACACAATAGCCGGAAGTCTCGAGGAAAGCGAGGTTTTGATGCTATTTTTAACTAAAAATGCCAGAGTGCGTCGCTAGGCGAACAGAAGCATTTGGGCGCATCCGTACGGACCCCTATAAGGACGGATTATTTAGTCGCATCAGGAGCTAATGAGTTAAATCTTTGAAGTTTCTTTTTTTTTCTTTGTATTACTAACTTCTAAGGAATAAAAGCCTAATTTATTCAAATAACTTTAAAAAAAAATGATATGAAGATATTTGATTGGCGTTACTCAATGTAAAGAAAAGTATGAGATATTGGAGCTTGACCTATAACACTACAAGTTCTGTTAATGCGATTAGTGTAAAATAGGTTACTTATAGATTATAGATTCGTATGAAATAATCTTTAGGTCAACTAGAAATTTCTTTACGTTCATAATATCTTAATATTTTTTTAATGGAAAGAAAATTAGTTCGTGGGTTTCATGACCTTATTCAGATGATGAAAGGGAGCTAAAGTTTAACAGTGGTGCAATAGTTCTCAACACCTTTTGAAAGGTCAAGGTCATATCAGACTTGACACGCTGAACTCAAAAAAACTCTGTATCATAAGATTCCTTCTCAAATGATCTCTCAGAACATTCACACTTACTGGGATCTCTGATTCATTTTTTTTTATCTTCCTGTATTCATACGATATCATGTATTATCTGATTACCTCCCTTTTGTCAAAATCTTTATCTCCACTATATTCACTGCATTGAATATTTTATTATGGCAGTTTTTGTTTTAGTTAAAACAAAACCTCACATGAGATGTTAACTTGTTTCTTGAAAGTCTCTGACATTGTCTCCAGGAATGGAAGCAGTGTGGAAAGTTGAGGTGGAGAACTTCCCAGCATTCATTGTTGTCGACAACAAGGGTAACGACTTCTTTCAGAAGTGGCAGGTGGACCACTAGTGAAATCAATTCAACTGCCCAGCAACTGTTGTCTCCACCATCTGATGTAGATTTTTGTAATTTATCAAACATCTCCTATTTATTGTATCATTGTCCGGCATTTTCTGTAGATTGTATCATTGTCCATCATTTTCTGTAGATTGTATCATTGTCCGGCATTTTCTGTAAATTGTATCATTGTCCATCATTTTCTGTAGATTGTATCATTGTCCATCATTTTCTGTAGATAGTATCATTGTCCAGCATTTTCTGTAGATTGTATCATTGTCCAGCATTTTCTGTAGATTGTATCATTGTCCGGCATTTTCTGTAAATTGTATCATTGTCCAGCATTTTCTGTAGATTGTATCATTGTCCAGCATTTTCTGTAGATTGTAACATGTGTCCAACATCTGCTGTAGATTGTATCATTGTCCAGCATCTTGTGTGTGGTTGTGACAGAGATGAGTAATGTTCCAATAAAATGTCTTCATTTACTGTCTGAAAGTAATCAAGAGTGCCTACTTGTTTTTATTGAATACACTAAATCAGGGGTCTCCAAACTACGGCCCGCGGGCCAGATGCGACCCGCGAGGCCCTCTCATCCAGCCCCTGGAGACTTTTTAATCTCCAAAAAAAGATACTATTTTTACCTTTAGTTTATCACATAACTGTGTGTAGTCGGCCCTCAAACTGATGTTTGACAGTTAATGCGGCCCTCCGGCAGAAAAGTTTGGAGATCCCTGCACTAAATCATGGCATTCAGAGACTGTATCATATGTGCAGTCGTTGAGAGAATATTAAAGAACCCAAGTGCTGGGAATATACAACTTGTTTTTATCTGATCTTTGACTTGCTGGGTAGGTGTATCCTCATATGTTTTGTAATGTCCTCATATGTTTTATAATACATGTAGTAGCATTGTGTCTTGTAGCAGTGCTTCTCAAAGTGGTGGTCCGTGGACCGGTGCCAGTCCATGGGCGATTAGGCGCCGGTCTGCAGAAGTAATCAAGAAAGGACAGCACAATAGAATTATAAGCCTCCACTGGCAACCATTAATATTACCTTATAGAATATGTCAATGTTTCGGCAATAAGCACCAAAAGTGAAACAAATAAAATACAATAAATTACATTTGGCTAACATGTCTATACAGGGAAAATAGTGCACCGGTCCCTGACACAATGGAAAAATTTCTGCCGGTCCGCCGTACTAAAAAGTTTGAGCAGCATTGTGTCTTGTGAGAACCAACTGGATCATATGAGGCAGCTTGAAACTAAGAGGCCACAGGTGTGCTCCAATGCATTGACTTTTCTCAGTACCACGATACAGAATCCAATTATTCATGTGAGATGATCTTATCACTAAGGTATTCATCTCTTTATTCATCCTTTTTATCTATGACAACAATTTGGCTCTAATACGGTTCTAGCACAGTGGTGGAGAACCTCTTTGGGGCTGCGTGCCGAAAATTCAACCAAAACCCTCTTATTAATATAGCCAAGTGCCAACTCTCCAATGAAACCCGAAAATGGGGGTTTGGCTGGGCTGGTTTGATTGAGTAAGTAATATTGTAGTCGCGTGCCGGCTGATGAGGCTCTGGTGCTGGCTGATGAGGCTCTGGTGCCGGCTGATGAGTCTTTGGTGCGGCTGATGAGGCTCTGCGTGCCGACTGTGGCACGCATGTCATAGGTTCGCCCTCACTGGCCCAGTACTATCAATAATATTGCTATCAGCAATAGAGAAATATCCAGTATGAATTTTGTTGCCTATTTTATCCAATATGGATGGCATTGCCTAACAGGACCGTGCGCATACCCATGCTAGGGAAGTAAAACAAAGAAATATGTGTCCTCATTTTGTGCTCATACACATACTTTGCGTCTCATATTCATAAATTAATGTGGCTCTGAGGGGGCAGGTGTGAATGCACTTGGATAGTTTGATATTGACAATCAGCTGGAAGCAGAAAGACACATCGAATATATGGGCATAATTAGTTTGGGCATGAGAAGGATGTGACTGCCGGACAAAGATGTGACTGCCGGACAAAGATGTGACTGCCGGACAAAGATGTGACTGCCGGACAAAGATGTGACTGCCGGACAAAGATGTGACTGACGGACAAAGATGTGACTGACGGACAAAGATGTGACTGACGGACAAAGATGTGACTGCCGGACAAAGATGTGACTGACGGACAAAGATGTGACTGACGGACAAAGATGTGACTGCCGGACAAAGATGTGACTGTCGGACAAAGATGTGACTGCCGGACAAAGATGTGACTGCCGGACAAAGATGTGACTCCTGGGAAAAGATGTGACTGCTAGACAAAGATGTGACTGCCGAACAAAGATGTGACTCATGCTGGACAAAGACAAATGTAACAGAATAGGGAAAAGACCAGACAGACATTTGTATTTGCACATGTTTCTGAAAATAACCAGGTGCGACTTTGGCTGGAAGTAGGTCCAGGTCAGACATGTGACTGGAAATCGCCATGACTTGAAAGGAAATACATGTAGCTCTTTTTCTTGGAAGCACGTCAGACACGTGACTTGAAATAGCCATGACTGGAAAGGAAATGTATCGTTTTTTCTGGAAGCAGGTCAGACACGTGACTTGAATTAGCCATTACTGGAAATGAAATACATGTATATATTTTTCTTGAAGCAGGTCAGACACTTGAGATAGCCATGATTGGAAAAGAAATAGATCTTTGTCTAGAAACACAGCTACTCCCTTGGGTTGCCACATTGGCTACTTAGTCATCACCCATAACTACAGAAGCAAGCGTGTCATCTCACGTTTGGTTGATTAGTTCTTGAAACCGTTCTACGTCTCTACTACTCATTCCATCGTTGGCGTGCCATGGAGACGAGATCGTTGCTCACTGTGTTTGTAGCCGGCTACAGGGTATATCCATTGCTTTACTGACGACATTAATACTTGACAATAAATTCAGAGTACAAGATTTCATATTCTCTTTATCTATTTAATGTCTGTACCTGTTTGTATGGAGTCCTGGTAAATATATTGAACGCCCGTGGGCACATCGGATCAAGCCTTTAGGCTAAATTACAAAATTGAATACTACACACTGTCAATGAAACATGGGGCGTTTCTCAGCGATGGATTGTAGATCCAGACTCCTTACAATACAACAAAGGCGTCCCAAGGGGGAGTGTGGGAGCGGTGCGGACCGCACCGGGTGACACCATCACAAGGGGTGACACCTAACTTGTAAAATTCTGTATGTTCCCGTTATTTTGGCACGGCATGGCAGACCCGGAGGTTTATGGGGTAAGTAAGTCGCGAGGGGGTTACACCATGAGCCACAGCACTAAGGTGAAGCCAACCGTAGTGACGCCTCTGCAACGCACCCTTCTTCTTCTACATAATGAGGGCCCGCGATAATTGTTTTGATCATCCTAGGTATGTTGGTGGGGTTTGGGGTGTTACTGTGAAGGGGATATAACTTCACTGGTCAGCAAGGGCTTTTGGCGAGTGTATCAGGAATTTGAAGGCAGCGTGCACGAGAAGCCGAAATGTCCAAGGAATACGGTGTTATTCATGTACATTCAGATCTATACTACCGTATAGATTCCGGCATATAAGACGACCCCCCCCCCAATCCCCACTACTTTTCCTGTTTAAATATAGATTTTAAGCTAATTTCGCCGTATAAGACCACCCCTCTTACAACACTCTTGAAGTTTGAAACTGGCTCCATATTTCTTTCCTCTTGATGTTGGAGACATGATGGGGTCTTGACCGTTAGCCATTCGTATACTGTACTGTATCACGGTACCAGTGATGTACTGTACGATCAGGTACAAGTACGATAAAACAATACCCGCGGCTTATAAGACGAATCCGGACGTTTTAGAAGATTTTTAGGGGTTAAAAAGTCGTCTTATACACCGGAATATACGGTACAATGAAACTTTCATTCCAAGTGCTTTGATGGCAGCTGAACTAAAGGAAGCCACTGTTATTTGATCCGTTAGGTACACTCCAGAGATAAGGAAAAGTTGTAGAACCCAGTGCAGTTTAATCAGGCTAGTGGCCAGTGCCCGTGTTCCCATCCTGCAGCTACACACTGGCTTCTACACAGACCTCTGGAACAACTGTAGTTGCCAACGGTTCGTAGAGATCTTGTTTATATCTTGACCCCCGATGTTTGTTTCGTTATATAGAGTGTTTCAGTTTGTTTATACACTTCTTCTGTGTGCCTTGTGTTGTTTGTCACATCGCACTTGTATTGTTTGTCACATCGTACTAGTATTGTTTGTCACATGGTACTTGTATTGTTTGTCACATCGCACTTGTATTGTTTGTCACATCGTACTTGTATTGTTTGTCACATCGTACTTGTATTGTTTGTCACATGGTACTTGTATTGTTTGTCACATCGTACTTGTGTTGTTTGTCACATCGTACTTGTATTGTTTGTCACATGGTACTTGTATTGTTTGTCACATCGTACTTGTATTGTTTGTCACATGGTACTTGTATTGTTTGTCACATCGCACTTGTATTGTTTGTCACATCGTACTTGTATTGTTTGTCACATCGTACTTGTATTGTTTGTCACATGGTACTTGTATTGTTTGTCACATCGTACTTGTATTGTTTGTCACATGGTACTTGTATTGTTTTTCACATCGTACTTGTATTGTTTGTCACATCGCACTTGTATTGTTTGTCACATCGCATTTGTATTGTTTGTCACATCGTACTTGTATTGTTTGTCACATCGTACTTGTATTGTTTGTCACATCGCATTTGTATTGTTTGTCACATCGTACTTGTATTGTTTGTCACATCGTACTTGTGTTGTTTGTCACATGGTACTTGTATTGTTTGTCACATCGTACTTGTATTGTTTGTCACATGGTACTTGTATTGTTTGTCACATCGTACTTGTATTGTTTGTCACATCGTACTTGTATTGTTTGTCACATCGTACTTGTATTGTTTGTCACATCGCATTTGTATTGTTTGTCACATCGCATTTGTATTGTTTGTCACATGGTACTTGTATTGTTTGTCACATCGTACTTGTATTGTTTGTCACATCGCACTTGTACTGTTTGTCACATCGCACTTGTATTGTTTGTCACATCGTACTTGTGTTGTTTGTCACATCGTACTTGTATTGTTTGTCACATCTTACTTGTATTGTTTGTCACACCGTACTTGTATTGTTTGTCACATCGTACTTGTATTGTTTGTCACACCGTACTTGTATTGTTTGTCACATGATCCCACGTGTGTTGTTTTGTTAAATCCCACGTGTGTTGATTGTCACATCCCACGTGTGTTGTTTGTCACATCCCACGTGGGTTGTTTGTCACATCCCACGTGTGTTGTTTGTCACATCCCACGTGTGTTGATTGTCACATCCCACGTGTGTTGTTTGTCACATCCCACGTGTGTTGTTTCCTTAGTTTATTTTTCGACATTGATTGTCAAAATTGAACAGTTTGAAGACAGTGAAAAGGGTGGGCACGTACTTTATTACCAGTAGTCGAGCTGTTTTGGGGCGAGTTGTGAGTAGAACAAATGGGTGAGAAAGTAATCTGAGAAAGCAAAAGTCAATAAATAAATGTCCGTTTTATTCCCCCGCTAAATTTTAATACAGCACAAATGGTGAATATATATAACCAAAATGCAACGTAATTATCAAAAAAATATATTTATTCAAGACTTGTACTGTACAAACTAAAATCTGACGTCACAATTCAGGAAACCAAACACGGGGAGTCCTCAAACTGACGTCATCCCTTTTCGCTACTTCGTAACAAAAGTTTCTTACCGAAGGGAGTTCACTCATTGTTATACGAAATTAAAAAATAAAATAAAACCCCGTTTCAATGCCAATAACGTGAGCAGCATATCAAAGACCCGTGTCAAACCATAGAGTCGCTGACTCGTGATTTTAATAACCCGATACAAGCAAGACTCCGGTTAGAGAAAGAAAGGTTTTAAAAAAACAACAAAAGACAAGTATTTCATTGAGGAGTTTATTGTTTCATTGAGAAACGGACCGAGAGAATTTCCCACAGATATATTCCCACCTATACCAATATGTGGGTCAGTTCACCTTGACCGGAAGTCTCAATAAGGGGCCCTTACCCCTGGGAAAGTTAACAAGCTTGCAGTTTTTATAACTTAATTTTTTATGAAAAAAAAATATGTATGTATTTTTTCTGTTAACGACTGACAGAAATTATCTTTTTAATGTGTGGGAAGGGTGGTTAGTCTTGGAAAGTGGGTCGGTTTGTCGTGGACAGTGGGTCAGTTATCTTGCAAAGTGGGTCGGTTTTCCTATCAGTGACTGGCTCTGAAAAAAAAATTTCAATGAGTTTAGGAGGGACACGAATTGAAGAACATTTTATAGTTTTTATTTTAAACTCCTTGCTTCGAAGACGGACACTTTTACTCTTACCAAAATGGGTTACATAGCTTTATTAAAAAAAAATTACACAACGGAGATGGTTTTCTACAATACGGACATGTTTTTTTTTACAATACGGACATGTTTTTTTTACAATACGGACATGATTTTTTCATGATACGGACATGATTTTTTTTTACAATACGGACATGATTTTTTTTTACAATACGGACACGATTATTTTACAATTCAGATACGTTTTTTTTCATGATACGGACATTTTTTTTTACATTGCGGATATGGAATTTTTTTCTACTGTGCGGGGGAGATTTTCTACAATACTTTTCTTTCATTAAGAGACGTTTAAGACACATAGTCAGACAAACTGAAGTGGACATTGTTTTTTAAAAATCTTAAATCTAATTTAGAAAATATAAAGAAAGATGATCATCAAATTAATAATCAATTTCTCGCAAAGTCAAGTAAATGATCGAATATCGAATTAAACCATTGGCGTAACGGGGGGGGGGATGGGGGGAGGGAGAGGTTCATATGTCACCAGGCGCCAAGGTACAGGGCCGCCAAAATGAGGCTCACAACACATCACATTATGAACAAGTGCACAAGGCTAAGATGTTAGTTAATGGTGGTGGTGGAGGGGGGATGGGGGGGGGAGGGAGAGGTTCATATGTCATCAGGCGCCAAGGTACAGGGCCGCCAAAATGAGGCTCACAACATCACATTATGAACAAGTGCACAAGGCTAAGATGTTAGTTAATGGTGGTGGTGGAAGGGGGGGGCGCCAGTTTTAAATTTGTTTTCCCCCTAGCAAACATTTATACTAGCTTCGGCTGATTTAAACAAATAAAACTCGAAGATGAGTCGGGTTTGTTTGAAATAAACCAATACGTTTTATAACAAGTCTGGGAGATGTTTATTGTAGACAATTCATTGCAGTCTTTCTCCGCTTCTATCACCAGCTGATTGAACATCATCTCCTGCTTGCCGAAAGTCAAAGCCCTCAGAAGGTTTCCGTGTGAAGTATTTAAACATGCCTGTGCCGAAAATTAACAATCTCCGAGAAACTGCGAATAAAGAAACAGGTCAAGCCGAAGGTCACCGAACCAGCCGCCTGGACACGCCGCCCAGAAAGCTGTCGTCGGGCTCCAACGGATACTTCTCAGAGAGCGATACGGCCAACGACGGCGCGACACTGCCACCCAGCGCCACCCACTTGTTCCAGGGGAAGGCACCAGCGCGAGCAGTGATGTCACAACCTCTTCCGGTCGTCCCTGACCTCTCGCTGCCTCCACCTCCGGTCAACCCCGCCGGGAGCAGCAGCAGCTCGCCTGCCAGGGGCGTATACGACAGCGGCAGTTGCGTCTTCCTGTTACAGCACGTGCCCCCGCAGCGGTCAGGGGGCTCAAAAAAAACGGGGTGTCCTCTAATTTCAGTGGGTCTCAAACAGCAGGGGTATCTATTTGCCCCTACCCCAGGCACAGGTCTTGTGCCCGTAAGTGATCTTAATCTGGGCCGCTCTGTCAACGCATCTCAGCCTCTTGGACATATGGGCCACGCTGTCAGCCCATCTCAGCCTTTTGGACACCTGGGCCACACTGTGAGCCCATCTCATCCCCTTGGACATCTGGGCCACGCTGTCAGCCCATCTCAGCCTTTTGGACACCTGGGCCACACTGTGAGCCCATCTCATCCCCTTGGACATCTGGGCCACGCTGTCAGCCCATCTCAGCCTTTTGGACACCTGGGCCACACTGTGAGCCCATCTCAACCCCTTGGACATCTGGGCCACGTTGTCAGCCCATCTCAGCCTTTTGGACACCTGGGCCACACGGTGAGCCCATCTCATCCCCTTGGACATCTTGGCCACGCTGTCAGCCCATCTCAGCCTTTTGGACACCTGGGCCACACGGTGAGCCCATCTCACCCCCTTGGACATCTGGGCCACGCTCTCAGCCCTACTCAGCATCCAGGACGCCTGGGCCACGCTGTTTGTCCATCTCAGCCTCTAGGACTAGGACCCATTTACGAGTACGACAAAACCCAGGACTATATAGTGACGCCAGAGATGCTGGTGATGTCCCCTTGTTTGAGGTCAGCCTGGTCGCCAGGTGCAGACGACTTAGGAAATTATGCCATGCACGTGAACCAGTGAGTATCAGTAAAAAAAATTTAACTCTTAACTTTGACCTCGTTTACAAAACTTAACACCTCTGTTCTATGTTTACCTTATAATTGATCTTCTATTTACAATATTATTTCTTGCTTTGTGATAAATGTTTTCGCGATCTATCATAGTATGATATATATTTTTTCCCAAACAATAAAAATAACCACTTAACAAT
Source organism: Ampullaceana balthica (assembly GCA_944989445.1). NCBI lineage: Eukaryota > Metazoa > Mollusca > Gastropoda > Lymnaeidae > Ampullaceana > Ampullaceana balthica. The sequence goes on from CALYLW010000122.1 coordinate 372,086, forward strand.
GGGAGCTAGAGTTCAACCTCCAAACGAGGAGTTACGTGACAAATGTGCTTTCATGAATCGCACTTCATATGAAAACCATTTACCCGATTTTGTGACACCCACCACAAAGTACACCCCTGCACACTTCGCTAATTGTTTTTAACGCCCCTGAACCTCATTGATATATTAAAAAAAAATAGTCCACCCTTTTTACAACACAACTATAAAATATCAGTATTTAAATTTCAGTTTGTCAAAAGAAAATATAAAAGCATCATACACGTTTGGTGGTAATGACAAAAATGTCATTCAATTTAGATGTGGGTATTTTTTTACCCCCCCCCCTTTTCTTTTATTTATTTTAAAACTTGCGTTAGTTCGACTGACTGGCTGTATTGCCTGACTTGGTGACTGACTCACATGCTGGCTGGCTGGCTGACTGTTGCTGTTCCAAAGTAAAGTCTTTTAGAGTAAATTCTGTCAAAAACCCTTCAACATTTCAAAACCAAAATAAAAAAGATAATTTAAATAAAATTTAAAAAAAGCAAACACAACTGTCGACAAGAAAGGTTACAAAGACGGTCATTATGTGTGGAAATGAAATGTGGAAAGGAGGTGTTCTCAAACAGCTCACCGGAAGACTCCGGGGTTTGTTCCTGTAACAGATAAAATGATTTTTTTAAAAAAAATAATAAATTAAACAAATAACATAACTTCCCCGTTTTGTCCTCGGCGTGCCTGAACTATAGACATTCAAGTAGTGGGCGCCAATTCGAGTTACTAGAAACGAACCGTAGGAGAACGCCAATAGAGACGGCTGATATCCCCGCCAATTCGAGTTACTAGAAACGAACCGTAGGAGAACGCCAATAGAGACGGCTGATATCCCCGCCAATTCGAGTTACTAGAAACGAACCGTAGGAGAACGCCAATAGAGACGGCTGATATCCCCGCCAATTCGAGTTACTAGAAACGAACCGTAGGAGAACGCCAATAGAGACGGCTGATATCCCCGCCAATTCGAGTTACTAGAAACGAACCGTAGGAGAACGCCAATAGAGACGGCTGTCACGTGTGATTAACCTGATTTGTGACGTAAGGTCACGTGTATAAGAAACGCGGGAAGAAAGGAGCATTCTTTTTGGTTGAAAGTGTTGGGCGAGCAGTAGTTAGAAGACTTCCGTCAAGGAAGGAGGTGAATGTGTGTGTGCCTCAAGATTTCCACGTTGTATTACCTCAAATGATATTTCTGTGTACATAGTATAAATATTAAAGTTGTTTTGTTGAAACAAGTTCTTCAGTGGATTATTGTGCACAAGATTCTGTATTGTGAGAACGCCTACATATAGTTATAGTTACATTAGGTTCATATCCCACTTCTAATGTAACTATCTCCAGGGCAACCAAACATTTAAACTTTGTGTGGCGATAAAGGTGATAGCACGCATGCGGGCCTACTTCAGGCATCTGTATAAATAAACCCATTAAAAAAACTATTATAATTAGCTACTCTTTCAAGCTATGATAACCCGTCTTTCCTTTAATTGAATGTTACGTCAGCAAGCTACTCTCTCCAGTAAGTTACCAAACCCACTTTTTAAACATAGATAGTTAAGATACCCCATCTTTCTAGTCAGTTAGACTGTTATTCTTTCTAGCTTGCTAATCCCTCTTTCTAGCTTGCTAATCCCCCTTTCTAGCTTCAAAAATCCCCTTTTCTAGCCTGCTGATTTTTCTTTCTAGCTACCCAATCCATCTTCCGCTCCAAGAACCAAACCAAGAACACAACGAGGAAGCTTTGAAATTTTCATGCCAGCAACACTATATCCCTACACAATGATTGTTTTTTAAAAAAAAATGGATTTGCTTCATGCTTTTCAAAACCGCTGACGTATTTACGAGAAATTTGTTGTTTAAAAACCGCTAAAATTTTCCACGAGAAAATTAGTGGTTTAAGAACCGCTGAAGTTTTCCGGTAAAATTAGTTGTTTAAGAATCGCTGAAGTTTTCACGAGAAAATGTGCTGTTTAAGAACCGCTGAGAGTACGTCAGATAACGTCATGTCTTTTCCATTGAATCCCATCTCTGTTAAAAACTGTTGATCCACGCACTACGCATCGAATGCTGGTGTGCAGTGCCGTGCAAACTTTGGCCTGGCATCTAAGTTTTGTGGTCTTTCAGAACTACTCAATAGTGATTTAAATACGGTATGGCGTAAGCAATGCAGATAAGTACAACCCTTCTGCCACAAAAAAAAGTATTACCGTATATGCTCCAGTATAAGTTAAGTTTTTTTAAATTTTAAATCCTTTATATTAACTCGTGGCGTCTGGTTGCTTGACTGACGAAAAAAACTGTTGATCGCATTTGGCCCACTTCCTCATATGCTAGCGAGCTGAAATTTTGAAGGCAGACTCGTGCCGACAATCAAAATGATCTATCAACATTTCAGATCGATTGAATAGACTGTAATTAAATTAATGAATTTTTAGATTATCTCTATGTATCGCTATGTAGCATGTTAATTTTTGTGCTAGGGTGTCGCGGTGGGAATTATATTGAAAAACATTTTTAATACTTTCCTGTCACGCGGTGCGGTGCGTATTATATTGACGATACTTTTTAAAAATAAATTCCCGATCTGTAAATGTAAATGCTAGTAATTGCTAGTCTGTCTCGCGGTGCGCACTATGTTAAACATGTTTTTATAACCCTTTTCCCGTGATCAAATCGAGCTGAATTCTAGCAGGCAGACTGTAGTTATTAGTAGTTGTTTTTTTTAATTACCATAAACCCTTTATATATTTGAGAAATAACTAAAATTTTGGATTCTGGGATTGCCGTGCGATGCGTATTATAATGAACATTATTTTAGTTATGTCTCGTATATAAAGGATTTATAGTCAAAAAAGTTTTTTAAACAGTTTTTTTTACTTTTTATGTTTTTTCTACGTCGAAATCAAAGGGTCGACTTATACACGCGAAGCTCATTTTAAAAATGCCATGATCGTTGATGAAATAGAGAATTGCACTTTTCAGGGGGTCGAATTATACTCGAGTAATATGCGGTATTCCTTAAATCTTGGTGGGAAGCTATGAAATATAGAAGTTAAAAAAAAAGAGAAGAAAACAATGATTTAAAGTTGACGTTATGGAATAAATAATATACTAAGACACTATCCTATAGGAGTCGCTAGATACGTTCGCCTTGACTTTCCGACACGTGAACACGCCGACGGCTCGACACAGAGCAACTCTTAGAGGAATCTATGTAAGTGTAAGTTTGTATGTGCCTGGGGCTCGTGGCAGGGATGTTTACCCGAAGGACCGGCATTCGTGGAGTGAAAGGCTTGGACTAGAGCAGTGCTTCTCAAAGTGGTGGTCCGCGGACCGGTGCCGGTCCGTGGGTCATCCGCTGCCGGTCCGCAGATGTTCTCAAAAGAAGGACCGAAAAAATTGTCAGTGCTGGGAAAGTAGTGCACCGGTCCCTGGTGCAATGTAGAAAATTCCTGCCGGTCCGCCATACTGGACTAGTGTTTGAGAAGCACTGGACTAGAGGACGAGAGCCGATCTCAGACGACAGACAATCGAGTGGTCATATTCACAATTTTATTAATCGGGTAAATTAATGTAAAACAAAATTATAACTAGCGTTTTTTTGTTTTTGAAAACTTATTTTAAAAAAAATCCCTTGGAAGGTTGGAGTGTTAGATTCCTAATAAATGGGATGAAAAAAAAATGGGTAAGACTGCATTCAGGCTTTAAGTTTAAAAAAAAAGTTATCTCAACAGGGTATATAAAGGCCTAACAGGACGTTGTTTTGTCTAGTGTTATAGTGTAAAAGGGTATTATTAGTAAATCAGTATTATAATGCAAAAGTTTACTAGTCAAACAGTGAGAATCGCTCCAAATATTCTTATCTATTGTCGGCTCTGACCGAAACAACAACAATCTACCCAGCAGTCGACACACTCTTACCTCCCCTTACTTTCCCTACACCCGAAGTCCGAAGTTATTGTATCCCTCCTCCTCATAACCCCCGCTCCTGGGTTCTCACAGACCTCCTCCATTGTGACATGACAGCTAACAAACTACGGAAATTAGCGGATTAAATCACTTAAAGATCTCAACATCAACAAAATCGGATACCCCCTCTCTCTCTCTCTCTCTCTCTCTCTCTCTCTCTCTCTCTCTCTCTCTCTCTCTCTCTCTCTCTCTCTTGTGTTGAAACATTTTAACAAATAAACCGAAACAGAGAGGAAATAACAGACATATTCAAAACAATTAAATCTTGACAGACTAAGAGGAAGAAAAAACCCATTAACTATCGACCTCAAAAAGAGAGAAAAAAATTAATTAAAAAAAAATAAATATATATATAAGAAAAAAAAAGATTTTTGAAAAATTTGAGAGGAAACAAATTTACTTTAAAAATTATATTATTTATAACAAATTTTATAAAATTATTATTATAATAAACGCCATAGCAATATCTTTAATTGTGTTATAATGCTGTTATTAAAAGTATAAATCAGACCCTTATAAATATATTTAATTTGTAAAAAGCTAGGATTGATGTTTGCTCGAATTGCAAGTCAAATAAATATAAACACATAAATAATTAATAATGTATTGGAGGGTCACTGAACATATAAAAATTATTTTAGAAACGACAAACGATTACTTCTGTAATGTCCACTTGTGTGCAATGGCCGCACCCTCCCAATACATAACAACACCCTGTTTTGGCCTATATTTAATATTTGACCCCCCCACCCCCACCGATAACTCATATCTTGACAAAATTTGTAATACAAGTAGAGTATTTGAATCATAAATCGTCACACATTCGCATGTGCCTTCTCTGTTTTAATAAAAGAAATAAATTCGTGGTGATGTTACATTAAAATAAAATACATGTTACCGTAGCTCCAATTTTTCTTTCAGGGATATTCAGGTGATTCCCTTTAAATTTTCCACTTTCAATTATTCATTTTTTAATCGCGTTGGAAAACATAATCCCAACCGTCACAATTACGTCACTGCACAAAAAAACAACAAACACAGAAAAACAACAAAAAAAGCAACAAAACACACACACACAGGTAGAATGTAGCATCCACCCCTGCACCACGCGGCTAGAATGTAGCACCTGCCCTAAGCCCCCCCCCTGAATCACATGGCTAGAATGTAGCACCTGCCTTAAGCACCCACCCATGCACCACACGGCTAGAATGTAGCACCTGCCCTAAGCACCCTACCCTGCACCACACGGCTAGAATGTAGCACCTGCCCTAAGCATCCTACCCTGCACCACACGGCTAGAATGTAGCACCTGCCCTAAGCACCCACCCATGCACCACACGGGTAGAATGTAGCACCTGCCCTAAGCACCCACCCATGCACCACCCGGCTAGAATGTAGCACCTGCCCTAAGCACCCTACCCTGCACTACACGGCTAGAATATAGCACCTGCCCTAAGCACACACCCCTGCACTACACGGCTAGAATGTAGCACCTGCCCTAAGTACCCACCCCTGCACCACGCGGCTAGAATGTAGCACCTGCCCTAAGCCTCCCCCTGAACCACACGGCTAGAATGTAGCACCTGCCCTAAGCACCCACCCATGCACCACACGGCTAGAATGTAGCACCTGCCCTAAGCACCCACCCATGAACCACACGGCTAGAATGTAGCACCTGCCCTAAGTACCCAACCCTGCACCACATGGCTAGAATGTAGCACCTGCCCTAAGCACCAACCCCTGCTCTACACGGCTAGAATGTAGCACCTGCCCTAAGCACCCTACCCTGCACCACACGGCTAGAATGTAGCACCTGCCCTAAGCACCCTACCCTGCACCACATGGCTAGAATGTAGCACCTGCCCTAAGCCTCCCCCCTGAACCACACGGCTAGAATGTAGCACCTGCCCTAAGCACCCTACCCTGCACCACACGGCTAGAATGTAGCACCTGCCCTAAGCACCCTACCCTGCACCACATGGCTAGAATGTAGCACCTGCCCTAAGCCTCCCCCCTGAACCACACGGCTAGAATGTAGCACCTGCCCTAAGCACCATACCCTGCACCACACGGCTAGAATGTAGCACCTGCCCTAAGCACCCTACCCTGCACCACACGGCTAGAATATAGCACCAGAGACAGTTGCCCTGCCCTGGAAGTGTCTTGAAATACACGACTTTGTCATTACCGGTGAACACTCGTGAACCGTTCTACAGAAAGGATTTAATGCCATAACATGAGCTGTTACGTGGTAACAAGTGTTTGGGTTTTCAACTTTTCATGTATTCTGGGCAATTCACGCGATGTTTGTGAAGATTTTTTTTTAAAAAAAGGAAAGTAAAAAAACAAATCTTTTCATTGCTACTCTCCTGGGCCATGTTTTCAACTGCGCGACTACAGAAGTACTCTTAGTTTTCTTTTCACAAGATTCTTTTCTCGTCCGCTGTTTTCTGCTTGTGTGTGTGCGTGTGTGTGTGTGTTTGTTTGTGTTTGTTTTCCTTTCATATCACTTTCTAGGTCAAACGTCCTTTGCAGCTGTCTCAGAGGGCGTTCGAAATCGACTTAAGATGTCAACAAATTTAATTATTGTTCTCACACTTCCGGTGGCTGCAGTGGCCAGATTTAGACTTGATAATAACCCTTAGCTATTTGAGATATGAAGGCCCTTTATAAGCCCCGTGACTCTATGTGAGTGTCAAATATGACAATTGCTCACCCGGACACATTTTGTGTGTGTGTGTGTGGGGGGGGGGAGATAAAGTGGGGAGGGGGCGCCTTAGCTATAGCTTCTGTAGTGGGGGGCCCTAAGCTATAGCTTCTGTAGTGGGGGGGCCTTAAGCTATAGCTTCTGTAGTGGGGGCCCTAAGCTATAGTTTCTGTAGTGGGGGCCCTAAGCTATAGTTTCTGTAGTGGGGGCCCAAAGCTATAGCTTCTGTAGTGGGGGCCCTAAGCTATAGCTTCTGTAGTGGGGGCCCTAACCTATAGCTTCTGTAGGGGGGGGCCCTAAGCTATAGCTTCTGTAGTGGGGGCCCTAACCTATAGCTTCTGTAGTGGGGGCCCTAAGCTATAGCTTCTTTAGCTTATACGTAAACGCGGCACTGGGTGGCGGGGAGTTGGGGTCTGTCAAACGACGGCCCGATTGTTGCAGTCCCTCTGCGTATCTAGTCGATTTATGAACACTTCTCATAAGGGCTTGATTTTTGGACAGATCTTATCTTATCTTATCTGTTTACAGACGCTCCTTCTATACAGAAGATTATTGCGTCCTACGCTTATCTATGGTTTGTGTTTAGTCCTGCATTTTTATTAGAGATTTAAATGCTGATAAAGTGTTGGTTTTCCTGGATTCTTCAGACAACCCATTCCACGCCCGAATTCCGGACGGGAAGAAGGAAAACTTGTATGTGTTTGTTCTTGCATACGGAATAAGAAATGTGTTTTTATCTTTATGTCTGGTCACAACATAAAGGTTCTCTGATATGGAGATGATGATTCTTAGGGGTGCCACACCGAACGATACATTCTGACCAAAAAAACAAACAACAAACAAAACAAAACGGATTTTTCGACACGTCAGTCACAATATCACGGCATCTAACGGATTCTTAGTTTATGGTGCTCGGCAATGTTCCCTTTAAGCTGCGCAGCTGCGGAGCCGAGCAGATATCTGACCGACGCCGCGCAGCGGTTTAGAATTAACGCGCTGCAAATTTTGATAAGGATAATATAATATCAGTGTTTGTGGGTGTACGATTTTTACACTAACGATGATTGCCGTGCGGCTTTTGACAATAGCCTATTATTTTGCATTCGGACAAAAAAACCTTAGAACATTGGCGCTCGGTGCACGATACCCCCCCCTCTGGACCACTCTGATAAATATAATTTTATTCTTTATAAATTAATTGTAGAACATGAATTATTTGGGCAATGATTCCGAACATTTTCCTGGCAGTCTACAAAAGGATACTTATGTGGGATACTTAAGTAATCGGAATTTGCCATTTCGGTCGATTCTTCGCATTGGCCATTTTCGTTATCTTCTCGCTTTAAGTATTTGCTCCCCATTTGAGTGTGTCAAGTTCCACTATGGTCTTGTCTAGCAACATCCATGGCATCCCAATGTATTACTGCTATTGTATAAACCCTCGCTCTTCCCGTCTAGAATTCGGGCGTGGAATGGGTTGCCTCAAAAAAACCAGGAAAACCAACACACTATCAAAAATCAAAATTCACATAAAAATCCAAGACTTGACATAAACCAAGGATAAGCGTAGGCCGCAACAATATTCCATATAGAATGAGCGTCTGAAATAGTTATGATAAATGTGTTGTCCTGCTTGAACATATCCTTTAACATTATGTCCAGCAAACGCGTGTCCTGCAAGAGTGTGTCAGGCAATAGTGTGTCCTCCAAGAGTGTGTCCTTTAAATGTGTGTCATGCAAGAGTGTGTCCTCAAAGACTGTTTCCAGAAAAATATGGGTCCATCAAAAGTGTGTCCACCAAGAGTGTGTCCATCAAGACTGTCCATCAATAGTGTGTCCATCAAGAGTGTGTCCACCAAGACTGTGTCCACCAAGAGTGTGTCCACCAAGAGTCTGACCACCAAGAGTGTGTCCACCAAGAGTGTGTCCACCAAGAGTCTGTCCACCAAGAGTGTGTCCACCAAGAGTGTGTCCACCAAGAGTGTGTCCACCAAGAGTGTGCCCACCAAGAGTGTGCCCACCAAGAGTGTGCCCACCAAGAGTGTGTCCACCAAGAGTGTGTCCACCAAGAGTGTGTCCACCAAGAGTGTGTCCACCAAGAGTGTGTCCACCAAGAGTGTGTCCACCAAGAGTGTGTCCACCAAGAGTGAGTCCACCAAGAGTGTGTCCACCAAGAGTCTGTCCACCAAGAGTCTGTCCACCAAGAGTGTGTCCACCAAGAGTGTGTCCACCAAGAGTGTGTCCACCAAGAGTGTGTCCACCAAGAGTGTGTCCACCAAGAGTGTGTCCACCAAGAGTGTGTCCACCAAGAGTGTGTCCACCAAGAGTGTGTCCACCAAGAGTGTGTCCATCAAGAGTGTGTCTTTCATCAGCGTGTCCTGCATGTCACCCACTTTCTAAAATTGCCACGCTGCTGTCGCGAATAAACACACATTGGCCCGATTCAACTACAAACAGCACACCGCGCAGCAGCAACCGCAGTTGCTGTTTTACGACATCAACAAGATATCAAACAAGTAAATGGAAACAATAAATCTTATTTCTGTTCTATTAAGTGGTTCTCACGTCTGCATATATTGCGCCCCTCCTCCAAACCTTACATCAACAATCTCAGTCCAAGCATAATAAGTAGGTTTTTTTGGTGAAAAAAATAAAAAAATTGATATAATTATTTTTGCTTCGTTTCCACTTCCTTTAAAGAACAAGGATCGGTGAGGTGAGAGGATGGGGGTGGGGGGTGGTGGTGGCCTTGCCCGATGGTCAGTAAGCTTTATCGGCCTAGGCGACGCCAGCCTCCACTACGCTAAACATTTCTCTCTCTCTCTCTCTCTCCCCCTCTCCCCCCCCTCTCTTTCTCTCTCTCTCCCTCCCCCTCTCTCACTCTGGTTTGTGTGCCTATTATTTCTCCGGATTCTTGTTTCTCTCGTAATTTCTTTCTCGGATATCCTCTCTCACGCCCTTATCTCCATCTCCGCGTAGCTCTACCTTTCACCCCAACCCACTAACGTCTCCTATATTTGAGTGTGTGTGTGTGTGTGTGTGTGTGTGTGTGTGTGTGTGTGTGTGTGTGTGTGGTTTTGCTTCAGCCATAAAACACGATTAAAATACTCTCCGGTATTACACAATATTGGGAGACGTATAAATTAGATCTTCAATCTGCACCCCCCTCCCCAATCCCCAATACCTAACAAGCCACACTTGTATCCCTAAACAAATAAGTGTATTTTATGACCGAATGTAGCGGACAATGTGACCCGTTATAGCAGCTCAGCTACCAATTCTGGGCCAAATATAACCCCCCGATGACGCAGGGACTTGGAGTGTACCCAGATTTAGAACGTTAACAAAAAATAGGGTTAAACCACAAGTCGTTACTGCCTGCTATTGTTTTACCGGTGGGCCATTTATGGACTTATTAGCGTCGTCACGAGAGTATCAACTAAACTCAGGCTCCGACGGTATGAGGACAACAAACCAAATACAGACACGAACCAAATACAGACACTGACCGTGTGAAGACAATGCCCAAACCAAATACAGACACAAACCAAAAAACAGACACAAACCAAATGCAGACACGAACCAAATACAGACACAAACCAAATACAGACACAAACTTAATACAGACACAAAACCAAATTCAGACACAAACCAAATACAGACACAAACCAAACACAGACACTGACCAACGCGCTGACTAATTTGACAATCTTTTTTGTTTGTTTGTTTGAGAGGGTGGATAACCTTGGGGAGGGGGGTATTGAGGTCAAAAAATGAGGAGGAGGGTTAGAGGTTGACGCCATTCAGTACGTACATTGTCCACGACTTTGCTTGCCGGAAATAATTGCAAACGAAATCAACTCTCACTGTGTGCTACAGGCATATACCGTAGATGCCACATTAAACGAGCGGCATCAATAGCATCATTGTCCCGTTGTTCATAAGTTCACTGACACGGGGGTTGAGTGGAATTAAAATGTAAAATAAATCAATCAAGTGAACGATAAGAGACATGATCTATATTTGATTGATTTTGTTTAGTAGTGAATACAAGGAAAGATGCTAAAGCTATTAAAAAACATATAGGTTACATAGGTACTTGGACTACAAATTCTGGCTGTCACGTGACCGATTGACGTAAACGGTGGCACGTGACCACCCGAGCGTGACGGACTTCACGCCTCCAGGCGAAACCTGGCGCGGCGCATCAGTGCCAGCAGAAGTGAGGACACGGCGTAGCGGGGCCAGGCGCAGAAGTGAGCGGGCAGCTTGGGGCGGTGTGGGAATGGAGGGGGGAGGGAGGGATGTAAACAAAAACTACCTACGCCGTGACTACTGTCTGATAGCAACACGCGTGACATCAACTCATCACTGGGACATCGACAACAGCCCGACCGTGTCCTATAAACGATTTGAAGTTTTCACTTACTGCCCAAGAAGGTTACAAGCTAAAAATATTTCCAGACGGCTATACACTAATTCGACAACGTAAACATAAGATCTACTTTTAAAAAAAATTTGCGTGATTTATTTATGTAGATTTTTCTTCCCATTAACTTCACTTTCTCGGTGATCAAAAATATCAACACAGGTGTCAATATTATCACATCGATCACTGGTCAGGTGCAAGATCACCACACACAGGTCTAAATGTTACCTGACACCATGTAGCTATATTTTACCCCGAGCGCACGGGCGTTAAGACCTCAAAATACACAGATGAAAATTTTATACTTAACAGTTGTAAATATATGACCACATACTACCTACTGTAAATATGACCTCACACTTCACATGTGTAAATATTAGGGTTGTTAACGATTAATTTAAATTTATTCGTTAGCTTTTGAAAAATTAACGATTAATTACTAGTTAATTTAAAAATTAAAATTTATGATGCTATAAGTAACATTTATTAAAATACTTGTCTAATTTTGAAATATCACTGGAATGTATTCTTTATATGACATCTATTAATCAACAACGCATACAGACAAGTGTATTGACATTGTTTGGTTCAAGTGATGAGCGGGTATTATTGACAATATAACCAGCCGAGCTGAACAATCGTTCACATAGCTTAAGATTGTCTCAGCTGAAGTTTCTGACACTGTAGTGGATGTTTGGTTTGCAGGTATATGTAAGCGAAGTGTTAGAACCATGGTAGCAATGTTCCCTTTAAGCAGCGCGTCTGCGCAGATATTTGACCGATGTCACGCAGGAGTTTAGAATCACCGCGCAAACATTTTGTAAAATATTCCACAAAAAATGGACGTTGTGCATTTTTGAACTTTGCACACGGACCAAACGAATCTTAGACTTAGAGGGAACATTGCATGGTGGGCAAATGATTTCTCTCAATGGACACATTAACCTTTATCAACATTTTGAACATTCACGTCAGTCAATAGTTTAAAACCAAAACGTTCGTGTAATTGTCCGGAAATTAATTTATATTTATCGGCCGAAATATTTTACTTTTTGAATTCCAGTACATTTATAAGTGGTGGGTCGATTAGGCGTAAAAATTTTTTTTAATCGTTAAATTTTTTAATGATTAATCGAGAAATTAATCCTTAATTTCCATAGCCCTAGTAAATATTACCTCACTCTACACAGGTATAAATATCACCGCACAATACACAGGTTTAAATATGACCTCAAACTTCACAGGTGTAAATATTACCTCACACTACACAGGTGTAAATATGACCTCACACTACACACGTGTAAATATTACCTCACACTACACAGGTGTAAATATTACCTCACACTACACAGGTGTAAATATCACCGCACAATACACAGGTGTAAATATTACCTCACACTACACAGGTGTAAATATTACCTCACATTACACAGGTGTCAATATTACCTCACACTACACAGGTGTAAATATTAACTCACACTACACAGGTGTAAATATTACCTCACACTACACAGGTGTAAATATTACCTCACACTACACAGGTGTAAATATTAACTCACACTATACAGGTGTAAATATTACCTCACACTACATAGGTGTAAATATTACCTCACACTACACAGGTTTAAATATCACCGCACAATACACAGGTTTAAATATTACCTCACACTACACAGGTGTAAATATTACCTCACACTTCACAGGTGTAAATATTACCTCACATTTCACAGGTGTAAATATTACCTCACACTACAAAGGTGTAAATATGACCTCACGCTTCACAGGTGTAAATATTACCTCACACTTCACAGGTGTAAATATTACCTCACACTTGACAGGTGTAAATATTACCTCACACTTCACAGGTGTAAATATGACCCGACATACCCCATGTGAACACATGACCACGTGTGAAACATCCTGTAAATGAAAGGCTGACACTGACAGGACAGACGTGCAGTGGATTGTCATCATTGATACATAATTTGGAGTAGACTGTCCATTGTATTGGGGATGAAAGGAAACTCAGCAATGACGCACACTGCTGACGTCAGAGTTGGGCTAATAATATGGAAAGGGGGGGGGGATTTTTCTTCAATGTACGTCCAAAAATTGTTGTAATTGACGTCATCACCGCGGTGGTCACGTGACGCGCTGTGAAGGCAACTCTTGGTGGAATGAGATATTCCAAAAGGGTAATCACCCCTTTTAATTGTTGATTACAGGGCCGGCTTTAGGCATAGGCAAACTAGGAAGCAGCCTAGGGCCTCCGATTAGTCTAATCATTAGTGGGGGCCTCGCACAATAATCTTTCCCTATTTCATTTTTAAAAATTTTACAATTACATTTATGGCAACCAAATTCACTTCGCCTAGGGCCTCCAATTCACTTCGCCTAGGGCCTCCAATTCACTTCGCCTAGGGCCTCCAATTCACTTCGCCTAGGGCCTCCAATTCACTTCGCCTAGGGCCTCCAATTCACTTCGCCTAGGGCCTCCAATTCACTTCGCCTAGGGCCTCCAATTCACTTCGCCTAGGGCCTCCAATTCACTTCGCCTAGGGCCTCCAATTCACTTCGCCTAGGGCCTCCAATTCACTTCGCCTAGGGCCTCCAATTCACTTCGCCTAGGGCCTCCAATTCACTTCGCCTAGGGCCTCCAATTCACTTCGCCTAGGGCCTCCAATTCACTTCGCCTAGGGCCTCCAATTCACTTCGCCTAGGGCCTCCAATTCACTTCGCCTAGGGCCTCCAATTCACTTCGCCTAGGGCCTCCAATTCACTTCGCCTAGGGCCTCCAATTCACTTCGCCTAGGGCCTCCAATTCACTTCGCCTAGGGCCTCCAATTCACTTCGCCTAGGGCCTCCAATTCACTTCGCCTAGGGCCTCCAATTCACTTCGCCTAGGGCCTCCAATTCACTTCGCCTAGGGCCTCCAATTCACTTCGCCTAGGGCCTCCAATTCACTTCGCCTAGGGCCTCCAATTCACTTCGCCTAGGGCCTCCAATTCACTTCGCCTAGGGCCTCCAATTCACTTCGCCTAGGGCCTCCAATTCACTTCGCCTAGGGCCTCCAATTCACTTCGCCTAGGGCCTCCAATTCACTTCGCCTAGGGCCTCCAATTCACTTCGCCTAGGGCCTCCAATTCACTTCGCCTAGGGCCTCCAATTCCCTTAGGCCGGCCCTGTGTTGATTGTCCTGTCATGAAAGTATTAACTTAACAAGCTGAAACTCCTTGAAATGGGTTTACTTAAGTCGACCGTTCGTAAAAAAAACAACAACTTGTCTGTCGACGAAAACACTGTGCTGTGATGCTTGAGTTAATTATTTAAGAATGTAAACAAACAAAAAATAATTCAGAATTTATTAGTTAAAGATATTTTTGATAACATATCTGATGAATTTTGACACTTAACGTTGTTTCATTGGAAACTATATTTTTTTAAACCAAATTTTTTGTATTTTCGATGTTATTTTATAATTTTGTTGTCGATTGAAAGAATATTTTCCAGCTATGAAGGCGGCTATATGTTCTTTGTTTTGCTTTGTGCAAAGTGTAGAAGTCACGTTAGAGTTTAGTGCAGAGGTTAAGAGTAGATTCGAGCACGACGGTTAGAATAGAGGTCGGGTTAGAGGCTTCGACAGGGGTTAGGTTAAAGGTTAGCGCAGAGGTTAAGAGCAGATTCGAGCACGGCGGTTAGAATAGAGGTCGGGTTAGAGGCTTCGACAGGGGTTAGGTTAGAGGTTAGTGCAGAGGTTAAGAGTAGATTCGAGCACGGCGGTTAGAATAGAGGTCGGGTTAGAGGCTACGACAGGGGTTAGGTTAAAGGTTAGCGCAGAGGTTAAGAGCAGAGTCGAGCACGGCGGTTAGAATAGAGGTCGGGTTAGAGGCTACGACACGGGTTAGGCTAAAGGTTAGCGCAGAGGTTAAGAGCAGAGTCGAGCACGGCGGTTAGAATAGAGGTCGGGTTAGAGGCTACGACACGGGTTAGGCTAAAGGTTAGCGCAGAGGTTAAGAGCAGAGTCGAGCACGGCGGTTAGAATAGAGGTCGGGTTAGAGGCTACGACACGGGTTAGGCTAAAGGTTAGCGCAGAGGTTAAGAGCAGAGTCGAGCACGGCGGTTAGAATAGAGGTCGGGTTAGAGGCTACGACACGGGTTAGGCTAAAGGTTAGCATAAAGTTGATTGCAGAACCTTCGCGTCATTGCGAGGTGGAACTAATGAAGGAAAGTCTTCATCGTTTGTAATGTGTAGGAGATATCTCTGGCTAAACGGAGGCGGTTACGAGGCTATGTTGACATCTGGTGTCGGATGTTGTAGATATCTCTGGCTAAACGGGGGCGGTTACGAGGCAATGTTGACATATGGTGTCGGGTGTAGTGAGTAGAGGTAATGTGCGGAAGCGTAACTGGGTTTTCCGCGCGCGCCCTTGGCTAATTCATTTTTGGCGCCCCTTGAGAAATAGGGAAAATAATAAATTATACAGAATAAACTGATTATGGAATGATTTGCCCTCTGCGCCCTTGGTGACTTCCCAGATGCCAAGGCGTTGCTACGCCTCTGGTAATGTGTGACGCGCATAATTTTAAAATACATACACCGGCACAACTCGTTCTTCGTGTTGAATTTTTTAAAAACAAATAAAAGGTGGATTGGAAAAAAATATCAACTTTTAGAATTTAAATTGCTATTTTTAAATACAAGAAACCAGTCAGATTAATTTATTCAAAGATCCGAAGTGGCAGACTCTAGGCCGTTGTCTTTAGCCTCCATTGTTACCGTTGCTACCCCCCCCCTCTTTTCCGCCTTTTCCACGTCCTAAAGAATAAAATGCTAACTGTAAAGTTTACAAGATTCACCAACCGTTTTCGCGGATAAAATAATACATATAACGCTTTATATACAAACAAATACGGGGGTTAAGACGTGTCGGCAAATGCCCCCCAGTTAGCACAAATAAGTAAACAAAAGTGTTACAATTAAATTTACATCGTGTATTGTTTAACTCAGAGGCGTCCCTAGGTTTGGTTTCACCCAGTGCGTTAGCTCATGCCGTTACTCAACTTCCCCATAGACCTCATCCGAGTCTGCCAGTGCCAAATAACGAGAACATAAAGAATTTTACACTTGGTGTCACCCCCCCCCCGTAGTGACGCCAGTGGCTTAACTTATCATGGAAAAAAACTATTTGAGCGAAGAGAAGAAGAAGAATCTATGTTAATGATAAAGCAACACAATTTATGTTTTATTCGCACAATCACAATATGTGTGCGTGCCTTGTTTTATCTTTGAAAGTTTTATCGCAGTCCAATTCTGTATAAGGACATATTAATGCTGCATTAACTTTAAAGTAGAATGCCGTAGGAGCTGATCATAGTTGAACTATTTGGTGTAACTTCAACTAAACATACTTTAATCACGTGTGTTTTATTACCTCCAATAACATCCGATGAGCTCTTTCCAGTGACGTCACGCCCCCTTTTTTTTTAACCTCCTCATTCCTCCACCCCCTCCAAAAAAATTAATGTATTGAAAAGTACTTAAAATTTGTATTAATGGCACCAGAAAGAATGGCCTCATACGTCATGCGTTTCTGTGTGCGTCATCCGTAACTATGGTAACTAAAGACGTCACTTTCCTTTAACGCGTGTCACAAAAAAAATATTGAAATCTAAATTTTATTATTTTCCAACACCCGTTCCAAGAAACAGGAGTCATTACCCGAATTCATTCAACCGTAAAATCTCCGACAAACCGTATCCACCGTGTGGTCCAATCCCCCCCCCCTGCAACAGCCCCATACGACCGCCTCATCACCAATGTCCGTCACTGCTGCCACCGGTCACAATCACTGGTTGTCAACCCGAGGCCTACATGACACGAGTGCCGCGGCCACGGGTCTGTGAAGTGAGCTTGGCGAGGCCGAAAACTGACCTCCCAGCGAACTCCCTTTATCCCAACAGGGTTAAAGGAAGAAGAGGGGGGGGGGCGGGGTAAAAACTTCGAAAAAACAAAAAAAAATCTGGTCAGGTTCCTTGGGTTTAAAAATGTAAACAGTCATCACGCGATCAAGTTTTAGAAAGACGTGGCAATAGAAATAGAGCCTTTCACTCTCATATTTCACATTACGATCTTAACGACGATTGCGTGGTGCTATGTTTGTGTAAGATTGACAGAACTTTCATTGCCAAAGTTATTCTCGGCTTTTATTTATTTATTTTGTTTGGTTATGTTTTTGTTTTTGGTTATGGCTTTGTTTTTTTTAGCACAGTCGCGACCTGGTGATTTTGGCGTGTTGTCGCCTCTCTGTTAACACTTTCAGAATATGTCCTTTTGGGATGTTAACTCTTTCGGATGCTGTCCTTTGTGGGGGGGGGCGGTTAACATTTTCGGAATCTGTCCTTTTTGGGACGTTAACTCTTTGGGGGGGGGACTGTTAACTCTGTTGGATTGGGTCATTTATGGAATGATAACTGTTTCGTAATCTATTCTTTTTGGAAAGTCAACATTTTCGTAATCTATTTTTTTGGTACTGTTGACGTTTTCGTAATCTTTTACTATTATTTAGGTACTGTTAACTTTTTTTTTCGTAATCTATTTTATTGGTACTGTAAACTTTTTCTTAATCTATCCTTTGGGACTGTTAACCCTGTTTCGGATTCTGTTATTTTGGGACCGTTAACTATTTCGGAATGTGTCCTTTTGATAATTATCTGCTCTTTCGGGCTATACATTTCTAATTCAATGGGACACAATTAGTGTCCTATGAACCTTACTTGTTGAGTTTGAACACGAGTTTAGGAACCTGCGGAGTGACGTCAGACTTTTCTTTGGACGTTTTTTGCCAGTTGTTTCTGTTTTGTTTTTTTTAAAATGAAACTCGACAAACATATGGCTCTTAATGATGAAAGCCCGCTAAGGCAGCATCCGTAAAAGTATCATCAGAAAGGGTATAAAAAACTAACACAAAAAAACAAGTTCCCCTTGCCCTATAGTTGTGGGTTACTGAGCATATAAACATTCATTTTAAAAGCTTGTGTGCTGACGCTGTAGAAGGATATTTACTGTCTTACGCATAGCCGTACACAAAGGCGTGGCTTCTATAAATGAGGGAGACAATAGCACATTCATTAACCCAGATGATATATAAATTGCGTCCCTTGCGGACGTGCGTAAACATGGACATCGCTTTTGGTCATTTGTCGCTTCGGTTGTGTGCGTTATTTAATTGCAATGTTATAAACCGACAAACTAATCTTAAACCGCTTTTTTACCACTCATAATGACACCACTTGGTTACACCAATCACAGTGACACCATTTAATTACAACAATCATAGTGACACCACTTGGTTACACCAATCACAGTGACACCAATTGGTTACATCAATCACAGTGACACTTCTTGGTTACACCAATCATAGTGACACCACTTGGTTACATCAATCACAGTGACACCACTTGGTTACATCAATCACAGTGACACCACTTGGTTACAACAATCATATTGACACCACTTGGTTACATCAATCATAGTGACACCACTTGGTTACATCAATCACAGTGACACCACTTGGTTACAACAATCATAGTGACACCACTTGGTTACACCAATCACAGTGACACCATTTGGTTACATCAATCATAGTGACACCACTTGGTTACACCAATCATAGTGACACCACTTGGTTACACCAATCATAGTGACACCACTTGGTTACACAAATCATAGTGACACCACTTGGTTACAACAATCACAGTGACACCACTTGGTTACATCAATCACAGTGACACCACTTGGTTACACCAATCATAGTGACACCACTTGGTTACATCAATCACAGTGACACCACTTGGTTACAACAATCATATTGACACCACTTGGTTACAACAATCATATTGACACCACTTGGTTACATCAATCATAGTGACACCACTTGGTTACACCAATCATAGTGACACCACTTGGTTACACCAATCACAGTGACACCACTTGGTTACATCAATCATAGTGACACCATTTGGTTACAACAATCATATTGACACCACTTGGTTACATCAATCACAGTGACACCACTTGGTTACATCAATCATAGTGACACCATTTGGTTACAACAATCATATTGACACCACTTGGTTACATCAATCACAGTGACACCACTTGGTTACATCAATCACAGTGACACTACTTGGTTACATCAATCACAGTGACACTACTTGGTTACATCAATCACAGTGACACCACTTGGTTACATCAATCATAGTGACACCACTTGGTTACATCAATCATAGTGACACCACTTGGTTACATCAATCACAGTGACACCATTTGGTTACATCAATCACAGTGACACCACTTGGTTACATCAATCACAGTGACACCACTTGGTTACACCAATCACAGTGACACTACTTGGTTACATCAATCATAGTGACACCACTTGGTTACATCAATCATAGTGACACCACTTGGTTACAACAATCATACTGACACTACTTGGTTACATCAATCATAATGACACTACTTGGTTACATCAATCATAGTGACACCACTTGGTTACATCAATCACAGTGACACCACTTGGTTACATCAATCATAGTGACACCCCTTGGTTACACCAATCATAATGACACCTCTTCGTTACACCAATTATAGTGACACCACTTGGTTACACCAATCACAGTGACACCCCTTCGTTACACCAATCACAGTGACACCCATGGTTACATCAATCATAGTGACACCATTTGGTTACATCAATCATAGTGACACCACTTGGTTACATCAATCATAGTGACACCATTTGGTTACATCAATCATAGTGACACCCATGGTTACATCAATCATAGTGACACCATTTGGTTACATCAATCATAGTGACACCATTTGGTTAAATCAATCATAGTGACACCACTTGGTTACACCAATCACAGTGACACCCCTTCGTTACACCAATCACAGTGACACCCATGGTTACATCAATCATAGTGACACCATTTGGTTACACCAATCACAGTGACACCATTTGGTTGCATCAATCACAGTGACACCAATTGGTTACACCAATCACAGTGACACCATTTGGTTACATCGATCACAGTGACACCAATTGGTTACATCAATCACAGTGACACTTCTTGGTTACACCAATCATAGTGACACCACTTGGTTACATCAATCATAGTGACACCACTTGGTTACATCAATCATAGTGACACCCCTTGGTTACATCAATCACAGTGACACCACTTGGTTACATCAATCAAAGTGACACCACTTGGTTACATCAATCATAGAGACACCACTTGGTTACATCAATCATAGTGACACCACTTGGTTACATCAATCATAGTGACACCACTTGGTTACATCAATCATAGTGACACCCCTTGGTTACATCAATCACAGTGACACCACTTGGTTACATCAATCATAGTGACACCACTTGGTTACATCAATCATAGTGACACCACTTGGTTACATCAATCACAGTGACACCATTTGGTTACATCAATCACAGTGACACCAATTGGTTACATCAATCACAGTGACACTTCTTGGTTACACCAATCATAGTGACACCACTTGGTTACATCAATCATAGTTACACCACTTGGTTACATCAATCATAGTGACACCCCTTGGTTACATCAATCACAGTGACACCACTTGGTTACATCAATCACAGTGACACCACTTGGTTACATCAATCATAGTGACACCACTTGGTTACATCAATCATAGTGACACCATTTGGTTACACCAATCACAGTGACACCATTTGGTTACATCAATCACAGTGACACCAATTGGTTACATCAATCACAGTGACACTTCTTGGTTACACCAATCATAGTGACACCACTTGGTTACACCAATCATAGTGACACCACTTGGTTACATCAATCACAGTGACACCACTTGGTTACATCAATCATAGTGACACCACTTGGTTACATCAATCATAGTGACACCCCTTGGTTACATCAATCACAGTGACACTACTTGGTTACACCAATCATAGTGACACCCCTTGGTTACATCAATCACAGTGACACTACTTGGTTACACCAATCATAGTGACACCCCTTGGTTACATCAATCATAGTGACACCACTTGGTTACAACACTTACAGTGACACTACTTGGTTACACCAATCATAGTGACACCCCTTGGTTACATCAATCACAGTGACACTACTTGGTTACACCAATCATAGTGACACCCCTTGGTTACATCAATCACAGTGACACCACTTGGTTACATCAATCATAGTGACACCACTTGGTTACAACAATCACAGTGACACCACTTGGTTACATCAATCACAGTGACACCACTTGGTTACATCAATCATAGTGACACCACTTGGTTACAACAATCACAGTGACACCACTTGGTTACACCAATCACAGTGACACCCCTTCGTTACACCAATCACAGTGACACCCATGGTTACATCAATCATAGTGACACCACTTGGTTACAACAACCACATTGACACCACTTGGTTACATCAATCACAGTGACACCACTTGGTTACATCAATCATAGTGACACCATTTGGTTACATCAATCATAGTGACACCCCTTGGTTACACCAATCATAATGACACCTCTTCGTTACATCAATCATAGTGACACCATTTGGTTACACCAATCATAATGACACCTCTTCGTTACACCAATTATAGTGACACCACTTGGTTACACCAATCACAGTGACACCCCTTCGTTACCCCAATCACAGTGACACCCATGGTTACACCAATCATAATGACACCTCTTCGTTACATCAATCATAGTGACACCATTTGGTTACACCAATCATAATGACACCCCTTCGTTACACCAATTATAGTGACACCACTTGGTTACACCAATCACAGTGACACCCCTTCGTTACACCAATCACAGTGACACCCATGGTTACATCAATCACAGTGACACCCATGGTTACACCAATCATAATGACACCTTTTGTTTACACCAATCATAGTGACAACATTTGGTTACATCAATCATAGTGACACCATTTGGTTACACCAATCACAGTGACACCACTTGGTTGCACCAATCACAGTGACACCACTTGGTTACACCAATCATAGTGACACCACTTGGTTACACCAATCACAGTGACACCACTTGGTTACACCAATCATAGTGACACCACTTGGTTACATCAATCACAGTGACACCACTTGGTTACACCAATTACAGTGACACCACTTGGTTACACCAATCATAGTGACACCACTTGGTTACACCAATCACAGTGACACCACTTGGTTACACCAATCACAGTGACACCCCTTGGTTACATCAATCATAGTGACACCACTTGGTTACATCAATCACAGTGACACCACTTGGTTACACCAATCACAGTGACACCACTTGGTTACACCAATCACACTGACACTTCTTAGTTACACCAATCATAGTGACACCACTTGGTTACACCAATCATAGTGACACCACTTGGTTACAACAATCACAGTGACACCAATTGGTTACATCAATCACAGTGACACTTCTTGGTTACACCAATCATAGTGACACCACTTGGTTACACCAATCATAGTGACACCACTTGGTTACACCAATCATAGTGACACCACTTGGTTACAACAATCACAGTGACACCAATTGGTTACATCAATCACAGTGACACTTCTTGGTTACACCAATCATAGTGACACCACTTGGTTACACCAATCATAGTGACACCACTTGGTTACACCAATCATAGTGACACCACTTGGTTACACCAATCATAGTGACACCACTTGGTTACATCAATCATAGTGACACCACTTGGTTACATCAATCACAGTGACACCACTTGGTTACATCAATCACAGTGACACCACTTGGTTACATCAATCACAGTGACACCACTTGGTTACACCAATCACAGTGACACCACTTGGTTACATCAATCACAGTGACACCACTTGGTTACATCAATCATAGTGACACCATTTGGTTACATCAATCACAGTGACACCACTTGGTTACATCAATCATAGTGACACCACTTGGTTACATCAATCATAGTGACACCACTTGGTTACACCAATCACAGTGACACCACTTGGTTACACCAATCATAGAGACACCACTTGGTTACATCAATCACAGTGACACCACTTGGTTACAACAATCACAGTGACACCACTTGGTTACATCAATCATAGTGACACCACTTGGTTACATCAATCATAGTGACACCTTTTGTTTACACCAATCATAGAGACACCTTTTGTTTACACCAATCATAGAGACACCCATGGTTATACCAATCACAGTGACACCTTTTGTTTACACCAATCATATTGACACCACTTGGTTACACCAATCATAGTGACACCATTTGGTTACATCAATCATAGTGACACCACTTGGTTACATCAATCACAGTGACACTTCTTGGTTACACCAATCATAGTGACACCACTTGGTTACATCAATCATAGTGACACCACTTGGTTACATCAATCATAGTGACACCACTTGGTTACACCAATCATAGTGATTTGAAGAAAATCTCTTGCTCTTGAATGATAACTAGATACGACCCACTGCGTAACGTACGCGGCAGACTTGCTCATAGATAGTGCAAAGAAAGGGGGGAAAGAACGGACACAAACAGCAGCACGAAGAAATGGGAATAACGCGAAGGAACGTTGGGGGGACCGCCGACGCATTTTTGTTCTCGAGACATGCGCACTCTGGTTGAGCCCCTCCCCCCCCTTTTTGCACCATCATCGCTTGTAAACCATAAACTGTGATTGGTCGACCCTATCGTGGGTCATTCGTCATACTTATTGCCTCGCGTCTTGTGCTTGTCTTAATTTCTGGTGAATTATACATATATAGAGTATATGTATATATACTCTATCACAGGGGTCGGGAAACTTTTTGTCTGAGAGAGTTATAAGCACCACATATTTTGTAAAGTAATTCTCTGAGAGCCATATATATATTTTTTTTAAAAACTAGTGCTTTTTTCTCTCGCGTAACGCCCCGGAACTGCGTTCCGGCACCTTTTTTTCCATTGTTATTTTTATCACTGTCTGGAATGCTTTATCAGGTTGCGTTTAAAACTAAAAGTTTAAGTAAATGTGTGCCTTCTGTGTTTCAACACTAAAAGTACAATAATTATTTCTCTGAATTCTTTTTAATAACATTGATTTGCTGTTGCTAATCAATAATGGTATTTCTTACTATTAATGCGACTTATGGTGCTGCATGGCTTTGCTGATGGCTTTGTAGTCTGGTTGATACGTGGGGAGGTTAAGCTTCACGCAGGCGTTGAGAATTCATCCATTAAATGTGATCGCTGGTTGGTCTTCATGTTCTTTATGTGTGAGAAATACTGTTCTCATGCATTTGTAGAGCCAAACATTGTCTTTCTAGCAATACTCACACGCTGCAGTGTATGGTATGTGACAGGGAGCGCGTTCTCAGTTTTGACAATAAGCAGGTCTGCGTGTTGAAGCTTTTTTCATTCCTGCCCACTTGTGTTGGCTCGCCAACTCTGCTTGCTGTCGTGCAAGTCTTTCTATATCTTCATGCAGTTACTTAAACTTATTTACCCACATGTCTGAGGCCTTCAGGGCAGCAGCTTGGAGCTCAAAATCTCTGACGGAGACAACTGGGATGCAACTCAGGTCAGTGCTGTCCACTGCACACTCGTGTGGATGGGCGATGAACTTAAAAAGACAGTGTGCTCGCGAAATTCTCCAAAGCGCACTTTAAATGACTGCAGGAGATTTGACCTGAATCCTGCTAGCTGCTGAATATTAAGATGTTGAGCAGGGTCACTTGATGTGCACGTATCTTTGAACTCTCTCAGTTTTTTAAAGTTTAGTAAACGACCTGTTTCAATGTAGGCGATGAAAAGTTCTAGCTTGTTTTCAAATGCAAACTCTGGTTGTTGCATGGCAGGGATACTATTTTATTTCCAACGCCTTGCATTTTTCACATCTAGCTGATTGAGATAATTTTTATATGCAATTAAAATGTTGATTTAAAAAGTTTGAAAAAACATTTAAAAAAAAATAAACTAACATTTGTCTGCGAGCCAGATGCAGCCATCAAAAGAGCCATATATGGCTCGCGAGCCATGATTTACCGACCCCTGCTCTATAAGATCACTTGCTCTGTAATGATACTACTCTATAACCTAAACACATATTCTATGGGCTTGAGATTACTCTCTTAAAGCCTTGGCTAAGGCCTGGGCAACCAGCCCCATCTGCCATGGGCAGTGCCATTAAACATTGTCTTCACGTGGGACTCTTTTGCCTCCGTTTAGCTCCCCGGCTATGTCTAGCGCGGGACGCGAAGTTAACGGGCATAGTACTGTTTCGGAGGCTAGACTGCAATGCCGGCATTTTTAGAGTCCCTGTTGTGGTCTAGCCCAGTGGTGGCGAACCTTCTTGGGGCCACGTGCCCAAAATTCAACCAAAAGCCAAGTGCCAAGACTCCAGTGAAACCGGACAAAATTCAAACAAAAGCTAAGTGCCAAGACTCCAGTGAAACCGGACAAAATTCAAACAAAAGCTAAGTACCAAGACTCCAGTGAAACCGGACAAAATTCAAACAAAAGCCAAGTGCCAAGACTCCAGTGAAACCGGACAAAATTCAAACAAAAGCCAAGTGCCAAGACTCCAGTGAAACCGGACAAAATTCAAACAAAAGCCAAGTGCCAAGACTCCAGTGAAACCGGACAAAATTCAAACAAAAGCTAAGTACCAAGACTCCAGTGAAACTGGACAATATTCAAACAAAAGCTAAGTACCAAGACTCCAGTGAAACCGGACAAAATTCAAACAAAAGCTAAGTACTAAGACTCCAGTGAAACTGGACAAAATTCAAACAAAAGCTAAGTACCAAGACTCCAGTGAAACCGGACAAAATTCAAACAAAAGCCAAGTGCCAAGACTCCAGTGAAACCGGACAAAATTCAAACAAAAGCCAAGTGCCAAGACTCCAGTGAAACCGGACAAAATTCAAACAAAAGTCAAGTGCCAAGACTCCAGTGAAACAATCACAGTTAATGGGAGATGACTCTATATGGAAATAAGGGAAATCAGTCAGTGAATTATATTAATAAAATATTTCTGCTCCCAACATTCTAAAAACCAAATCAACTTGTCAATTAATCTCTGTAATTAATTATGGAATTACAAACCCATCAAAAGTATTTAATAAATAAGAATAATTATTCAAAATAAATTTTATGCTGCTAAAAATTCAAATGCCCATGCGCAAGCTAAAAACTAACAGAAGTGATCACGCCTTTCTTATTCATATCCCCATACAACTCATTCCCTGATCTGAAACTCGTTGGTTGTGTATAACCAACTCATGCTAATTCTACTTATCTAGCTGGGAGACTAAACTCCCTCACATCATTATAAATAAATATATCGGAAGATGGCGTTGACTCCTGCTCTTTTGCCCCTCGTTCTTCCACAGCTCTATCAGATCGCTTGGTCTATAATGATACTACTCTATAAGATCGCTTGGTCTATAATGATACTACTCTATAAGATCGCTTGGTCTATAATGATACTACTCTATAAGATCGCTTGGTCTATAATGATACTACTCTATAAGATCGCTTGGTCTATAATGATACTACCCTAGAAGATCGCTTGGTCTATGATGATACCACTCTATAAGATCGCTTGGTCTATGATGATACTACTCTATAAGATCGCTTGGCCTATAATGATACTACTCTATAACATCGCTTGGTCTATAATGATACTACTCTATAAGATCGCTTGGTCTATGATGATACTACTCTATAAGATCGCTTGGTCTATAATGATACTACTCTATAAGATCGCTTGGTCTATAATGATACTATTCTAGAAGATCGCTTGGTCTATAATGATACTATTCTAGAAGATCGCTTGGTCTATAATGATACTATTCTAGAAGATCGCTTGGTCTATAATGATACTACTCTAGAAGATCGCTTGGTCTATAATGATACTACTCTAGAAGATCGCTTGGTCTATAATGATACTATTCTAGAAGATCGCTTGGTCTATAATGATACTATTCTAGAAGATCGCTTGGTCTATAATGATACTACTCTATAAGATCGCTTGGTCTATAATGATACTACTCTATAAGATCGCTTGGTCTATAATGATACTATTCTAGAAGATCGCTTGGTCTATGATGATACTACTCTAGAAGATCGCTTGGTCTATAATGATACTATTCTAGAAGATCGCTTGGTCTATAATGATACTACTCTATAAGATCGCTTGGTCTATAATGATACTACTCTATGAGATCCCTTGGTCTATAATGATACTATTCTATAAGATCGCTTGGTCTATGATGATACTACTCTAGAAGATCGCTTGGTCTATAATGATACTACTCTATAAGATCGCTTGGTCTATAATGATACTACTCTATAAGATCGCTTGGTCTATAATGATACTACTCTATAAGATCGCTTGGTCTATGATGATACTACTCTATAAGATCGCTTGGTCTATAATGATACTTCTCTATAAGATCGCTTGGTCTATAATGATACTACTCTATAAGATCGCTTGGCCTATAATGATACTACTCTATAACATCGCTTGGTCTATAATGATACTACTCTAGAAGATCGCTTGGTCTATAATGATACTATTCTAGAAGATCGCTTGGTCTATTATGATACTACTCTATAAGATCGCTTGGTCTATAATGATACTACTCTAGAAGATCGCTTGGTCTATAATGGTACTATTCTAGAAGATCGCTTGGTCTATAATGATACTATTCTAGAAGATCGCTTGGTCTATAATGATACTATTCTAGAAGATCGCTTGGTCTATAATGATACTACTCTATAAGATCGCTTGGTCTATAATGATACTACTCTAGAAGATCGCTTGGTCTATAATGATACTATTCTAGAAGATCGCTTTTTCTATGATGATACTAATCTAGAAGATCGCTTGGTCTATAATGATACTACTCTATAAGATCGCTTGGTCTATAATGATACTACTCTAGAAGATCGCTTGGTCTATAATGATACTATTCTAGAAGATCGCTTGGTCTATAATGATACTACTCTATAAAATCGCTTGGTCTATAATGATACTACTCTATAAGATCGCTTGGTCTATAATGATACTACTCTATAAGATCGCTTGGTCTATGATGATACTACTCTATAAGATCGCTTGGTCTATAATGATACTACTCTATAAGATCGCTTGGTCTATAATGATACTACTCTAGAAAATCGCTTGGTCTATAATGATACTACTCTATAAGATCGCTTGGTCTATAATGATACTACTCTATAAGATCGGTTGGTCTATAATGATACTACTCTATAAGATCGCTTGGTCTATAATGATACTACTCTTTAAGATTACTTGCTCAATAACGAAACTACACTCTATAAGATCACTTGCACTATAATATTACTTGCTTCATAATGATATTACTCTATAAGATCACTTAATCTATTATGATAATGATACTACACTATACGAATGATATCACGAAGGTGAGAGTCACTTAATCTCGTCCTGGCACGGTTCTTGTTAAAATTCATAACAGAGAATGTCTGCTCACACAAGCCGAAAAAAGCTGAGCATTTTCGTAGCAAATGTTCGAATGTCTTGGAATCTTAATTCAGCCGACGGTAAAAGTCAATGAGAGAAAGCTGTTTTTGTCTGCCGCGACATTCAATATCACTTTTCAGCTCAATGAGTTCCAGTTGAAATGGCCTGGAGCATCATCTAACGGGATTCCCTTTTCAATATTTTATAAGTCCTAAAAGTGTCTTTGAAGTTTATCATCCATGGATATGATACCTGCAAAATACCCCTGCCTTTGTTCATTGAAGTACTCAAAACAGCACAAACATTTTACTTTTCACACGAATATAATGTCGTTACAGAAATTAATCGGTCAATCAATTAATTATTCAACATGAAGCCGCGGGCCAGTTAAAATTTAATGCGCGGGCCGTGTTTGGCCCGCTGGCTGGACTTTGGACACCGCTGATCTATGGGGTGAATGCCAGATTTAGCCTGTTATTTAAATATTTAATAAATCAAACATTTTTAAAAATTAAAAAAATGAAATTTACAAAAATGACAATAGGTTGACAAGTTTAAAGTTACGTAACGCTTTAACAGTTTTTTTAAAGCGTGTTGTCTTTTTTTGGGCAACCTGCCAAGAATATCTCAGACTTATTCTGTCAGGCTAAAACTCTTCTTTTGTTCCGACACTCAAATTTACTTTCATAATCCTGTTTGACCTTATTAATACAATTCTGTCAAATCAATAAGTATAGGTATACTTTATATAATTTAATAAGTGTTAGGTTCAGCACTAATTTGGAACCAAAAAACCCAACGAGAGACTGTCTTATAACAATGATGACAATAACTATTGTAAACCACTGCGATCAAGACACAGTTTCACCGAAAGCCCTCGCATTAGCCTCGGTTGTTTTGTCAGTTAATCCCCCGCGAGATCTGTGTATTTGCTATCGGGTGGATGGTAAACAACACTGGCTGGAAAGCTCACCTCCATTGTAAACGTGATTACAGCTACACAGTTCTCTTGCGGGCTAGTACGTACCGGTTATAAGCTGAAGCCGTGTGGATTAACATATCATGAACATCGCCAGTTTTACTTTAGCCCCCCCCCCGTACATCTATATATTGTGCCATCCTGCACCCGCGGGATAAGGTGCGTACCCGTCCACCAATGTTCCAAGGTTCGTTGGTACGTGCGCAGAGTAAAACAAAATCGTGAGCAAACTTGCCCAGCATCCATTTTTGTGTGAAATATTTTACAAAATTTACTGCGCTGAAATCCTAAACTGCTGCGCGACGCCTGTCAGATTTCTGCGCGAACGTGCAGCCGCTCAGCTTTAAAAGGGAACATTTCTGTCCATCTGGATGTGTCATCCAGCATCAACTGGAGAAGGTGCATAACTTTCCATTTGTATGTGTCATACAGCATCCACTGGATGAGGTGCATAACTGTCCATCTGCATGTGTCATACAGCATCCACTGGATGAGGTGCATAACTGTCCATCTGTATGTGTCATCCAGCATCCACTGGATAAGGTGCATAACTTCCATCTGTATGTGCCATCCATCATCCACTGGATAAGGTGCATCCCTTCCATCTGTATGTGTCACCCAGCATCCACTGGATGAGGTGCATAACTGTCCATCTGTATGTGTCATCCAGCACCCACTGGATAAGGTGCATAACTGTCCATCTGTATTTGTCATCCAGCACCCGCTGGATAAGGTGCATAACTGTCCATCTGTATGTGTCATCCAGCATCCACTGGATAAGGTGCATAACTGTCCATCTGTATGTGTCATCCAGCACCCACTGGATAAGGTGCATAACTGTCCATCTGTATGTGTCATCCAGCATCCACTGGATAAGGTGCATAACTGTCCATCTGTATGTGTCATCCAGCATCCTCTGGATAAGGTGCATAACTGTCCATCTGTATGTGTCATCCAGCACCCACTGGATAAGGTGCATAACTGTCCATCTGTATGTGTCATCCAGCATCCACTGGATAAGGTGCATAACTGTCCATCTGTATTTGTCACCCAGCACCCACTGGATAAGGTGCATAACTGTCCATCTGTATGTGTCATCCAGCACCCACTGGATAAGGTGCATAACTGTCCATCTGTATTTGTCATCAAGCACCCGCTGGATAAGGTGCATAACTGTCCATCTGCATGTGTCATCCAGCACCCACTGGATAAGGTGCATAACTGTCCATCTGTATTTGTCATCAAGCACCCGCTGGATAAGGTGCATAACTGTCCATCTGCATGTGTCATCCAGCACCCACTGGATAAGGTGCATAACTGTCCATCGTATTTGTCATCCAGCACACGCTGGATAAGGTGCATAACTGTCCATCTGTATGTGTCATCCAGCATCCACTGGATAATGTGCATAACTGTCCATCTGTATGTGTCATCCAGCACCCACTGGATAAGGTGCATAACTGTCCATCTGTATGTGTCATCCAGCATCCACTGGATAAGGTGCATAACTGTCCACCTGTATGTGTCATCCAGCACCCACTGGATAAGGTGCATAACTGTCCATCTGTATTTGTCATCCAGCACCCACTGGATAAGGTGCACAACTGTCCATCTGTATTTGTCATCCAGCACCCGCTGGTAAGGTGCATAACTGTCCATCTGTATGTGTCATCCAGCATCCACTGGATAAGGTGCATAACTGTCCATCTGTATGTGTCATCCAGCACCCACTGGATAAGGTGCATAACTGTCCATCTGTATTTGTCATCCAGCACCCGCTGGTAAGGTGCATAACTGTCCATCTGTATGTGTCATCCAGCATCCACTGGATAAGGTGCATAACTGTCCATCTGTATGTGTCATCCAGCATCCACTGGATAAGGTGCATACACAGAAATCCCACATTACCGCACCCCATCCCAGCGAAGAAAAATCAGCACACAAATATATTGAGCCGCCTCTCAATTCAGCCATGCAGGAATCGCGGTGAATTTTGCGGAGACTTTCCTGGTTGACGTAGCCAAAGAAAAGAACGACTTCCATTTTCATTAGATCGGCTGGAAACCGTAATTGATATCTGCCGGTGAAACTTTGTATGACTATATGTATGGAGGTTTTTTTCAGCGAATCTGTAATAAAGTAGGTTGTGCTGAGGCGCCGTGGCGCCCACTTTTTAGGGCGCCAATGGCGCCCACCTTTTTCAAAAGCCCAACTAACTTGTCTTTGTATGATATACGTAATATTAAACTTCCTTAAAATGTACACAAAGTATTTTATAATAGGGGTTGTAGGGCGCCTAAGGCGCCCACTTTTTTTTTGTGGTCAAAAGCCCAAGTAACTTATCCTGGTATGATAAATACGAAATATTACTGAAATGTACACAAAGTATTTATATAATATTTTTTACAGTGCTAATCACCACACGATTTTTTAACTGCACGTCCCGTCTGTCCTGTCCGTGACGCTACTAATTTTAGATATAAGCGCACCAAATTACTGCACCAAAAAATAACTCTTTGAGTCAGTCAGCACTGTTTACAACACACATGCTGACGTCAAAGGTTCGTGCGTTGTTTGGTTAATGTTAATGTGGAAACCAAAATGATTATGAGTTTTAAGTCAATATTTTCAATAAGAAAAAAGCAGAGTGATGTCCCTTAGCGTTAGGAGTGAGTCAGTCATAATTGATGGTAAATCTATATAAGATAGGGTAAATCTTAAGTGATGTCTATTTTAGCGGGAGAATAATGTACATCATTTTTTTAATGCATCGCCTGTTTCTCTCCCTCTATCCTATCTCTCTCACTCTCCCCCACTCTCCTCCTCTCTCTCCCTATCCCTCTCCTTCTCTCCCTCCCCCTCTGTCCTATCTCTCTCGCTCTCCCTCTCACTCTTTGTCCCATGTCCTATCCCTCTCTCTCGCTCTATCTCCCCCCCCCTTTCCTATGTCCCTCTCTCTCTCTCCTTCTCTCCCTCCCCCTCTGTCCTATCTCTCTCGCTCTCCCTCTCACTCTTTGTCCCATGTCCTATCCCTCTCTCTCGCTCTATCTCCCCCTTTCCTATGTCCCACTCTCACTCTCTCTCTCTCCTTCTCTCCCTCCCCCTCTGTCCTATCTCTCTCGCTCTCCCTCTCACTCTTTGTCCCATGTCCTATCACTCTCTCTCGCTCTATCTCCCCCCCCCTTTCATATGTCCCTCTCTCCCTCTCTCTATCTCCTTCTATCCCCCCCTCTGTCCTATCTCTCTCACTCTCCCTCTCACACTTTGTCCCATGTCCTATCCCTCTCTCTCGCTCTATCTCCCCCCCCCCATTTCATATGTCCCTCTCTCCCCTCTCCCTCTCACAATATATAGAAACCTGAAAAAGTTTAAGAGAATGGTAGGGGGGGGGGCTGTGCATTTAGTTTTCGTTCGTAAAAAAAAGAATTTAAAAAAAAAGAAAAGGAAAAAGAAATGTTATCAGCTGATATTGTTTTAAAAATGTTAATTTAACGATTCAACAGAATACACATTTATTTATTTATTTATTTATTTATTTATTCTATTTTTTTTTGGGGGGGGGCGGGTTAAATTATTTTCCAGAGCACCCATCCCTTCTGATTGCGATAGGAAAAAGAGGGGGGGGGGTCATGTCTCACACTGTAACGCCGCTTCATACACTAAATGAAGCACATCTAAAATCAGCTGATTGCCGTGGTGTCCTCTATACCCTATACCAAACGGAAGTTGTAATGTGAAGAAGAAAAACAAATGTCGGACGAGGTTGTAGAAAGTGGGTGGAGCCAGAACTCGAAAAGAAATAAATCTTTAAAAAAAATATATTTTTTTGCTCCCTCCCCCTCCCCCTTTTCTCCTCCGCTCGCTTACATTCACGACACATACAAAAATTACCTGGCATGCCCCCCCCCCACACACACACACCCACTGCACCATTAATTCAGTAACACTCCTCCACCCCACACCCCCACCCCACGCCACACACACACACAAATATTATGCCCTATTGTGGAGGACATACAGGACGTTTGGGTTGACAATCTCCAAAGTTTAACCTTCATTCGTTACTGCCGTGTGGTACAGTGTGGCAGAAATCTCCACTCGTACTTCTCTCTCTCTCTCCCCTTGGCTGTGACCTGTGGTGTCTGAGACTGTCAAGAGATAGATAGTCTCACTGCCAGCAGCGTACCAGAAACAAATTTTTGTGTGATCATTTCTACGGGATTTGTTTTTTTTTATGTCGTGGTTCTATCAGATTTAATCTGATCGGAGATTTCACAGAAATCTGGACAGCCGTGTGCATCTCTGCCAGTAAGGGCTTTCATTATCTCACTTTTAAAAAAAAAGTTTTACTTAATACTTTTTCTCTCCAAAAAGGTAAATTATTATTATTTTTATATTTATTAATTTAATTACTAAGGTGATTCGAAACTATTTATAGAATCATTAAGACTACATCAAAATTATGGCCAAAAGATTACAATAAATAAACAGGTCATTTAATTTATAGACGTACTCCAGGCAAACTTAGTTTATTATTAGATTGTGAGCGCCCTTAGTGGCGCGGTTGTAGCAAGGCGCAGCGGGGCGCAGCCTTACTGATAGCTTTTCAACTGCCACATTCACTCTGCGGTATCAGTTTTTAATCATACCGGAAATAACATTGTTCTTGGGAGGATCGTGTCGCCTTAATCAGACATTTTTTAAAAAAAACATAAATTTATGTCAGAAAAGGGCAAGAGGGATGGTGGCTCGAACACTTTCCAATGGCTCTTCTGTTCTAATTAAGACGCCGAGATCACGTGGTTTTCGTGCTAAAAGCGGTGGTTTGGTGTTCGTACGGAAAAAAAAACCAACTCGGCTCACGTACATTTCTTGTTTTAGCCAAATAATGATATGTCATTCTCTATTAATCTTCAGTTACGGTATGTCATTTTTAGTTACTGTTAAGTGTACCTTAGCCAGAATATTTTTAAAAAAATGTTTGTAAGGATTTAACGCGCGATAATGTGTATAGTTGTACGAATTTTACCGGAGAGATTTAAACAAATTGTTGAAATGTTTAATGCGTACAACTGAACACGTGTGCAAAGTTTACGGGAGATTTTTTAAATCCAATAGTTGTCAGTTGTAAGGTATCGGCAGATATATAATCTCTCATTCGGGGTGAGCGGCGAGTGACCTTTAAACCTTCACCTTTGACATTTAGCCCATTGGGAGTCGGCGGAGTTCCTCCACAATAAAAAATACAATTAAAAGTTTTAGTCTATTTGGATTTAAAAATAGTTTTCACTATAGGACCTACTTGTGATAGTTATTGTTTTAGTGTAGATACTTTCCTTACGGATGGCAAGTGTGTCCCTTTAACAGAGTTTTTCACCATAGGACCCAGTTGTGTTAGTTTGGGTTTTTGTGTGAGTTCTTTCACTGCCGGTAAACTAGTGTCCTTTTAACAGAGATTTTCCAGTGTTTTTCGCTATAGGACCTGCTTGTGGTAGTTAATGTTTTAATGTAGATCCTTTCCTTGCCGATAGCTGATATGTCCCTTTAACAGAGTTTTTCCACTATAGGACGTACTTGTGGTAGTCAATGTTTTAGTGTATAAGATCCTTTCAATTGCCGATAGTCATTGTGTCCCTTTAACAGAGCGTACACAACCGAGTCTTGTTTACAAGTCGAACTACGAGATCTCGTGATACCCATGTTCGGCATCACGTCCGATCGAGGTCATAGTCCGTGACCTTACAAATTCCAAGAAAAAAAAAGAGGACGCGAAGCTCGGCCATCTTCCAAACGTGTAGTTGGCAAACTATACGTTGTACATCCAAATGAAACATACAGTCTCCCCCGTTACTTATCAAAAACATATTTCCCATTTTGAGCACATCAAACACGAAATCTCCTCTTTACAATTCAGGCGCCGGGTCTCCCTTTACATAAGTCATGAATTGTTCCATGCAGTTCACCTACCAATAACATCGACTTCTTTTTGTCAAAGACCGAGTCTTCCTTTCACAAACTAAACATAACGTCTCTCCATGGTGTTTATCCAATTTGCCTTGCCATTTCCAAGTCCTGGGAAAAAAACTCAACGGCTCATTACGTAATGTTGCGTTAAAAAAGTTTTATTTTCTTTAAAAAAATATTTTCATCATAAATATAGAATTAGGAAACGTTTGAATATTTTTTGTTGTTGTTCAATAGAGTTGTAAGAAGATTTCGACTTGAACTCGCTAACTCAAGTTAACTGCCAAAGATCTTTTGAGAGTAGAGAGAGAGAGAGAGAGAGAGAGAGAGAGAGAGAGAGAGAGAGAGAGAGAGAGAGAGAGAGAGAGAGAGAGAGAGCGAGAGGCGGAGGGCCAAACGGAATGGCCTAATGTTTCATTATTATTTTAATTGAAATTGGTCAAAACCGAACTCCATGGGGTTTTATTAGTAGATTCCCGCCATTAATTGACAAAATCTTTTGTCTTAAACCAGACCGCAATAAAATTTTAATTTAAAACAAAAATAGCTTTCATTTAGGGCAAAATGACTTGCGACATTGATTCTATCAACACATCTCCTTTTAAATCACCTCGTGTAACATCCAACGAATCATACCTGGGGGTCTCTCACCACAAAGTCCGCTCCCTCCCCTTTCGTAATTCATTCTCCATCTAACAGCCCTCCCGGTTCGTAACTCATTCCCCATCTATCAGCCCTCCCGGTTCGTAACTCATTCCCCATCTATCAGCCCTCCCGGTTCGTAACTCATTCCCCATCTATCAGCCCTCCCGGTTCGTAACTCATTCCCCATCTATCAGCCCTCCCCTTTCGTAACTCATTCCCCATCTATCAGCCCTCCCGGTTCGTAACTCATTCCCCAACTATCAGCCCTCCCGGTTCGTAACTCATTCCCCATCTATCAGCCCTCCCGGTTCGTAACTCATTCCCCATCTATCAGCCATCCCCTTTCGTAACTCATTCCCCATCTATCAGCCCTCCCCTTTCGTAACTCATTCCCCATCTATCAGCCCTCCCGGTTCGTAACTCATTCCCCATCTATCAGCCCTCCCGGTTCGTAACTCATTCCCCATCTATCAGCCCTCTCGGTTCGTAACTCATTCCCCATCTATCAACCCTCCCGGTTCGTAACTCATTCCCCATCTATCAGCCCTCCCGGTTCGTAACTCATTCCCCATCTAACAGCCCTCCCGGTTCGTAACTCATTCCCCATCTATCAGCCCTCCCGGTTCGTAACTCATTCCCCATCTATCAGCCCTCCCGGTTCGTAACTCATTCCCCATCTAACAGCCCTCCCGGTTCGTAACTCATTCCCCATCTAACAGCCCTCCCGGTTCGTAACTCATTCCCCATCTATCAGCCCTCCCGGTTAGTAACTCATTCCCCATCTAACAGCCCTCCCGGTTCGTAACTCATTCCCCATCTATCAGCCCTCCCGGTTCGTAACTCATTCCCCATCTATCAGCCCTCCCGGTTCGTAACTCATTCCCCATCTAACAGCCCTCCCGGTTCGTAACTCATTCCCCATCTAACAGCCCTCCCGGTTCGTAACTCATTCCCCATCTAACAGCCACTCCCCGCCCCAAACATCAACCCTAAGTGACAACTTGTGACAAAATGTGACAACTTGTGACACAATGCCATGCAGTCAGTCATCCCCACCGACGTGTAGCCGTGTGCTAAAACACACACGTGAGACGCGTCACAGCACGAGTCTTGTGTCAGATCTTAACTCTCCGCTCGGCTTCTTTCATGCCATCACACTCCAAGAGGTGTGTGTGTGTGGGGGAGGTGTCCGGGTCGGTGGGGGATGGCGGATTTCACACTTCCACTGTGCTCACCCGTCAGTTACGCTTCTTTTTACACGCTTTTATTTAAGTCACAATGTTTGTATGTTGTATCCATCCTTCCTTCAAAACTTGAAACGTAAAATTATACCACTTCTGATGGTCCTAGAGATCTAAAATTTTTACCACAGATAGATCTTGGATGACAATGCATTGTATCAAAATTTCAGATCGATCGAATGTATCGTATTGAAATTATTGCATTTTTAGTTTATCTATAGTCTATATATAAGCATCGGTACCCGTCTGCTTTGTTGACATCCATGAGTTCACTACGTAAAGCATTGACGCTGTTATAAAAGGTTGGGCGGGCGCTTATGAGGTGTTTGGTATTAAAAAAAATAGTGGTAAAAAAGATGTGTGGGCTTCAGACGTGAATTTGAAAGAGTTTTTATTATAAGTTTTAAAAAATAGCTGTAAAAACAAAGTTTTTGACTATAAATCCCTTATATATGAGACATAACTAAAAGTAGTGATTATTTTAAAAGCGTGTCCTTTAAAAAAAACGATTTTTTAAAGATTTATTATTATATCTTAAGTGGCATAAATCATTGGATCTTGGGGGAAGGGAGGCGAGTCTTCCATTCGTCTTGTGGAAAAAAAAAGAAGATGTTTTGTATCTGTCTTTGGGCCCAGTTAGTGGATATCTACTGTTAAATATTCTATGTCAAGTAATGCGTAAACATGACGTAGAAACAACGTGTGGCCTTCTGGTTTACAATTAAACGTATTGTGACAATCTGTCGAAAAACAAGTGATTTAGTTTGAAGAAATCTACTGTTTATTATTATATTAGATGTACCGCTTAAATATAACTTATTATATTACATATACTGCTTAAATATAATTGATTATATTAGATGTACCGCTTGAATATAACTTATTATATTAGATATACAGCTTAAATATAACTATTTATATTAGATATACGCTTAAATATAACATATGAATAAGTGTTGCGTTGATGTCTACTGTTAAATCCGTCGGTCTCGCTGCTGGGGAAAGCGGCACTACAAACTACAACCGGCCCAGGGCCAGAAGTTATGAACCCTTCAAGGTGACATGGACCGTGGCCTCGTTCTGAGGTCAAATCTGCCCCGATGCACGGCGTCATGTGTGTAATCATCAGCTCAACGCCCGTAGATGTTATAGACCCCCCTGTCAGAGGCGTCACTTGAGTTGGTGTCGCCCGGTGCGGTAGGTCATGGTGTCACCCCCCCACAGATACCTCCTCCGAGTCTGCCGGTGCCAAATAACGGGAACACACACAATTTTACACTTTGGTGTCACCCGTTGTCATGGTGTCAACCGATGCGGTCCACACCCCTCGCCCCGGCCCTGAACCCCCTAGTGACGCCTCTGACCTCTGTGTTGAGAGAGCGGACCTTTCTGAGCTCATTGTGTGGATTATCTGATCTTAAATTTAATTTCTGCATTGTGCCCGCGGTGGCGTAGTTAGGGTGGGCGGGGGGGGGTGTCCTTTCCCAAGGAAAAAGGGGGGTGGGGGAGACCTCTCTCTTTTGAGACGGGGGTGGCATTTTCGGCCAATTTTCGCAAGTGCGAGCAGAGGGCACGAAAAATCATTAACCCCACCCCCCACCCCCTGCGAGTCACAAGATCTAGCCACCCTCACTGTTGGCCGGGGTGGTTTTAAAGTGTCCGTGAAAACTAACCCGGAATGACCTTAGCAATTATGGCGACATAGAAAAGGTAAGCACTTTAAAGAAAGAGATCAATATCTAACAGGCGACGTTCCGCGAAACGTCAGCGAGGAAATTTTATTGGAGAAGATACACCAGCCGCTGAGATAGATCAGATCTGGGCTTATACAACAGCGGCGTCGGTTAAATGCCCGACACGGTCGGCTTCCGCCGTAGAGGACCCTTGCGGAGAACGGTCATTAGTTCCCAGCCTGGCATCATTAATTTATCTCGTCACGCCCTCGGGGGAACCTGTGTAGTGTCAGAGACTCTCTCGTGGCTGGTGTGTAAGGTGCATATTTTTTTGCTTGAAACAATTTTGTATGCGCGAAGCTACCTGTTGTAAATACACCTGTAGTAGTGGAGATCGTTTAGGTCTACAGCGGTATCGCCGCTATTGTAATGATTCAATTTTGGGACGTGACGTAAGAGGAAGAGGATATCTCTAGACGCATTTGTTGTCTGTCTGTCCCCTAATAACTCAAGATCCAGACAACCAAATAACGTGAAATTTGGTACACATACACACAATGACACGAGAAAGGTTCTTAAACAGTTTTCGTTCCATATATATAAGATACTGGGGGCCGGGGGCCCAAAATGTAGTTTTTTTTTCCTTATATGAGCTTTATAAACAATTTTAAAAATTATCCTATTTCCCGTGTAGGTAGATGCATGAAACTTTCGGTGGTTGTTAAGTATCATTTGGCGATGGTAACAGGTAAAAAATTATATAAATTATCACTCAGTCTCTTGGGATTGCTGGTATAGACTTGCAGACACCATGCTTTTCTCATGGACAGTTGTATGTGGCCTACTCCAGATTTGGCAAAGAGAAAAATCTTTTTGTACACACTCCAAATGGAACTGCCAAAAATGTTGTCTATCACATTACTTTAAGTTAAATGTAGCCTTTAGTGCATGCAAATAAACAGTTTTGTGCTCTTCTACAGAAAACATTATTTTAAACCCTGGAAAGCCGGGTACTTGCCCCTAGTAATAATAATAATTTGATAATTTATATAGCGCTGAGCTCACAGCACAGCGCATCACATGAAAATAGCAACACATATAATAATCAAAGACCTTATTAGTTGGAATACTGCGAATGTGTAATGGTAGAAACGTAGCACGACCCGAGACTCATAATGAACTGACTTGTCTTGTCTTATCTATACAGACGCTCCTTCTACACATAAGATTATTGCGTCCACAGACCATGCCGGTGACGCAGCGTTTACAGGCCACGGCTATGAGGGGTCCATATATGTCTGATATATATATATATATATATATATATATATATATATATATATATATATATATATATATATATATATATATATATATATATAATATATATATATATATATATATATATATATATATATATATATATATATGATGACCCCCCCTTTCCAGTCCATGACGGACTATGGGGCAATTGATTGATTAGTCAAGTTTTTAGCCACCACTAACGAGCAGGGGAGTGTACAATACATTATATTAGGGCTGGTACTGATTACAAATTTTATGCTCGATTAATCGGCGAAAAATTTAACCGATTAATCGATTAATTTCGATGAATTATATTTTTATAATGCATACATAGATCCCGTTAAGTCGCGATTCATTATTTCGAGAAATCGGTTTAATCGCGGCAATTCCATGGCTTCCAAATTTTGTGACGTAACACTGTAAATTCGTTCTACTATGCAAGAAATAAGGAAGAAAAACCTTTTTGTTTACGTGTGCTCGTCTAAATAAATAATAATAATACCAAGAAAAAGTGTGTAATTAACACACACAAAAAAAACAACATTAATATATTGGAAGAAAAAAATATTAGAAATATTTTCTTAAATTTTAATCGATCAAATTAATTTTAATCGATTAATTTTTTGTTAATTTCCGCAGCTATAACACATATAATATGTATGTGTGAGTGGTCTTCTGTCTGTAAACACAATCGCATAGCTAGATTATTACATACACCACCTTTTCCATTTAAAAATAAAAACAACAGTTTTTACGCCGATGGGAAACTGACACCAACTTGCTATAGATGGTCTCCCCTTGGCGGGACGTCTGTTTCTAAGCAGCATCCACCAAATGACAGCCCCGCACACATATGACACACATATGACACACATA
This sequence comes from Ampullaceana balthica, assembly GCA_944989445.1. Lineage (NCBI taxonomy): Eukaryota > Metazoa > Mollusca > Gastropoda > Lymnaeidae > Ampullaceana > Ampullaceana balthica. Next base: position 413,521 of record CALYLW010000122.1, read on the forward strand.
TGACACACATATGACACACATATGACACACATATGACACACATATGACACACATATGACACACATATGGCATACATGCACTTGTCATCCTCGCCTCATTGATTCGCACGACACGTGTGGTCCTCCGGAGGGAGGGAGTGAGGGAGGAAGAGAGTGGAGGGGATGGTTGGGTTGCCCTTCACCCGTTCAAGTGACATCCACGCGTGTTGGGTAACCGCAATGCCCCATAAGACATTGCTCTCAGAATTCTGAGGGATTTCTGGAAATGATGTCAATTTGTTCTGGATGATTTGGGGTCGCGGCGCTGTACATGAGAAACACGGACGGAAAGAGGACAACATTAGGAACGCAACCTCTAGGAATTGGAAGCGAGTTCCCTGGCGTCAGATCTCCACAGCTATATCATGAGACGATGTTTAAAAAAAAACAAAAAAAAACGTTTCTCCTTTCTCAGAACTCTTATCTTTGTATCCGTAGCTCATCTGTAAGGTAATTCTTCGGACAGTTGGTCTTTGATCAAGAAGATGTTTGATTCCATCTGCATCCACCGGTATCTCGTGTCCACATCAACAGGAGACGAAGATATTATGGATTAACGTTAAACATAAACCAATGACTTACTTTAACTGTCTAACAAAAAAAAATTAACTAGTGGGGGGGGGAGGAGTGGGGTTACTCCACTGACGTAACGGGTGCTGTACACGCGGAGTATCGTATCCAGGGGGGGTTCGCTTGTTCTCGACCGGCTGTTAAGACATAATGTAACAGTAGCCACGTATCACTCCTGAGAGTCAAAGGGAGATGGAACACGTCTCGCGTCACTTGCCGTGTCGCTCGCTGCCTCTGTGATGTGATCCTTCGGAAAGACGAAGTTTTGATGGGGACTATCTCCATGATCTCTGTCACATGTTTAATGCTATATCCAAAAACTGTTCTGGCATCTGTTTAGCTGTAGAAACGTTATAGCCAAGAAGCATTGGAGAAGGGACTAGATTTGAGCGTACCTTTTTGTATAACCTTTTTATTTTAAAATTATTTTCTCTGGATTTCTACTATCTGAACTACTCTCTGAACTTTTCTCTCTCTGAACTTTCTCTCTCTGAACTTTTCTCTCTCTGAACTTTTCTCTCTCTGAACTTTCTCTCTCTGAACTTTCTCTCTCTGAACTTTTCTCTCTCTGAACTTTCTCTCTCTGAACTTTCTCTCTCTGAACTTTCTCTCTCTGAACTTTCTCTCTCTGAACTTTCTCTCTCTGAACTTTTCTCTCTCTGAACTTTCTCTCTCTGAACTTTCTCTCTCTGAACTTTCTCTCTCTGAACTTTCTCTCTCTGAACTTTCTCTCTCTGAACTTTCTCTCTCTGAAATTTCTCTCTCTGAACTTTTCTCTCTCTGAACTTTCTCTATCTGAACTTTCTCTCTCTGAACTTTCTCTCTTTGAACTGACTCTCTCTGAACTTTTCTCTATCTGAACTTTCTCTCTCTGAACTTTCTCTCTCTGAACTTTCTCTCTCTGAACTTTTCTCTCTCTGAACTTTCTCTCTCTGAACTTTCTATCTCTGAACTTTCTCTCTCTGAACTTTTCTCTGAACTTCTTCCCTCTGAGTGTTTTTTTTTAAACATCATTAAATGATAGATAAAACATACTATCCTATAAAGCTGTCAACAATGCATAAACAAAACATTCTATTGACTTTTTTAAAAGAACAATTCTGATATAAAACTAGGAAAAATATTGCGATCATCAGAGATGATTCTTCCCCTTAAAACACCGACCGAAAAATATACAATTATTTTGTTTCCCGGTCTGAAAGATTTATCTACTCGAAATCATTGTTCAATTATTTTATGCGAATAGTCTCGAAACGCGGCATTTCCTTTTTGTGTAACTTTTCTCGTGATAGACTTCTAGGCTAAACAAACATTCATGTTTTGTGTGTTAGATTGTTGACGTTAATTGTAAGTTGTGTCGTGATAGACTTCTAGGCTAAACAAACATTCATGTTTTGTGTGTTAGATTGTTGACGTTAATTGTAAGTTGTCTCGTGATAGACTTCTAGGCTAAACAAACATTCATGTTTTGTGTGTTAGATTGTTGACGTTAATTGTACGTTGTCTCGTGATGGACTTCTAGGCTAAACAAACATTCATGTTTTGTGTGTTAGATTGTTGACGTTAATTGTAAGTTGTGTCGTGATAGACTTCTAGGCTAAACAAACATTCATGTTTTGTGTGTTAGATTGTTGACGTTAATTGTAAGTTGTCTCGTGATGGACTTCTAGGCTAAACAAACATTCATGTTTTGTGTGTTAGATTGTTGACGTTAATTGTAAGTTGTGTCGTGATAGACTTCTAGGCTAAACAAACATTCATGTTTTGTGTGTTAGATTGTTGACGTTAATTGTAAGTTGTCTCGTGATGGACTTCTAGGCTAAACAAACATTCATGTTTTGTGTGTTAGATTGTTGACGTGTATTGTAAGTTGTGTCGTGATAGACTTCTAGGCTAAACAAACATTCATGTTTTGTGTGTTAGATTGTTGACGTGTATTGTAAGTTGTGTCGTGATAGACTTCTAGGCTAAACAAACATTCATGTTTTGTGTGTTAGATTGTTGACGTTAATTGTACGTTGTCTCGTGATGGACTTCTAGGCTAAACAAACATTCATGTTTTGTGTGTTAGATTGTTGACGTGTAACGTCTTGTCTTTCATTGAACATTCAATGAACGTTAAACAAACGTCTTATTTCTTTGTTATTTCTTGTGTATAGGGGACGTCCATAAAGTACGTCCCGCTCCAGAGGGGGGGGAGCGGGTGTAAGAAAGTGTGACAGTTTGTGACAGGGGAGAGTCCCAGGCCATGTGTGACGTCATGGCGTTTTATATTAAATTTTAATTATTTTGTTAATAAAAAATAAATTTTTGTTCAAAAGTGTGACGTACTTTAGAGGAAAGGGGGGGGGTCCAATATTTGTGACAGATTGTGACAGGGGGGAGGGGGGAGTTAAAAATTGTCAAAAATAGCGTGACGTACTTTATGGACGGCCCCTCATAAGTTTTTCATGGTTGAGCCAGAAGTTGGTTATAAGGATAACTTTGATGTTTTAATAGACTAAAATAATTAATGGAAATTATCTCAAGGGGTGGCGATCTTGCTATAGTCAACTGAAATATCTTTATGATCCTACATGTGGAAGAAAATCAGAAGCCCCGAGCCTAATGCTCTTCATGGGTCTTCCTGGAAGACCCTCCCAGCTATCTGGTCCCCCTCCCCCAGAAAAGGACGTGACAGCTGGGAACCCCCCACCCCCCGGAGCGGTCGCTTCTGAAGCGGCCACCTGGGCATCCAGGACAGAAAGTCGAAGATGCCTCCCACTAAGTTGACCTCACAAGGAGGGGTGGAATTGTCTTACTATGACCCGATACCACTTTGGCGACCACCCCGGCAAAGCATACGAGTCTCAATGGTTAGGACCACCGCTATGCGGGGGATCATCAATGACCTACCTAGGGTGCAACCCCCACTGGAAGGTTTCCTCAGAGCTGGCGTCCGCTGCGTTCTTCGCGGTTCCTTTTGCTAATCCGTACTGGCGCCCCTGGCCCTAAACCGGCACCGCTCAATGGCGTTGCTAGTAAATTTAAGGCAGTGGTTCCTAACCTTTTCGGGTCCATGCACCCCTTCAGATGCCCAAAAAAGTTCATGCACCCCCTCGTAAAACTTGCAGAAAATGCATAATAAACTATGTTTATTTTAGGAACACAACAATAGGCAACAGGGAATTTAGTGAGAGATCTGCTGATTTTTTATATGATCAATCAGTCGATTTAAATCTGGGGACTGTTTTGGACAAAGCAACTCTCATGTCATCCTCTGCATTCAACTTATTCCTTGCCTCAAAAGTGTGGAGAATCCTGCTTCTATATATGTTGTGGCAAATGTGCCCTTTTGGCTAGTTGTGGGTAGGAATCTAGCTGGGCGCACCAAAATTCAATCGATGTATTGCAACTGAAGGCACTACACAGTACTTCTCTGATTCTCAAATCAATCAGGTCATCTTTAGCAAGGTTACTGTCATCAATGTTGTCCAAGTCACAAAGAAAAGGATTGCGAATCCAAAGGTCTTTCCTAGCAATTTCTTGACAGAAATACCCATCAAAGGACCTTTGCAATGTTGAAAGGTGCTCTGAAATTTCCTCTTTGATGTTGTCAGGCAGTGATCCCTCAGTGCTTCCTTCTGCAGCAGATATTACAACTTCATCCAAGAGTGGAAAGTTGGCCAAGTTGGACTTTTCTAGTCGTCGTTGGAATAGTGGCAGTTTGTTAAGGAAGGCTTGCAATCTCTCAGTAGCATCCATTGCAGTCATAGCAGGTCCTTGGAGAGATGTGTTCAACTCATTCAAGATGGTGAAGATGTCAGCCAGGTATGCCAGTTAATGAATGAAATTTTGGACAGTCAAACTTGTCAGCAAGGTCACTCTATTTTTCTCGCAAGAAAATGGCAAGCTCCACTCTCAGTTCTACTAACCGAGAAAGTATCCGTCCCCTGGACAACCAGCGCACCTCAGTGTGGTAGAGCAAAACTTCATGCTCAGAGCCCAGCTCCTGACAGAACAACTTGAAGAGGCGGTGGTTCAAGGCATGTGAGCGGATAAAATTTACAACTTGGACTGCAGTAGAAAGAACTGACTTCAAGGTTGGAGGTAGAGTTTTGCATGCCAGGGCCTGACGATGAAGGATACAGTGTGTAGTGACAATATCTGGAAACTTCTTTCTTTACCAGTGCTGAAAATCCTGACGAGTATCGAAGTATCTATCAAAAAGGTTGTATATGGGCGCCCTTTGACGCGACATGCTTTGCTTATGGTTTACATTTTCAGATTATCAGTTTTTCTTTCTTTTTTTCTTCATCTTTTTTTCTTCCTCTTTTTCTTTTCCTCTTTTTCTCCCCCTCTGAATCGTTCATGCACCCCCTGGAACCTGCTCATGCACCCCCAAGGGGTGCATGCACCACTGGTTAGGAACCCCTGATTTAAGGGGACGAAACGGTCGCTTCGGATTTACCCGACCCTCAACGGGTACTTTGGTTCTCATCATCGACAATGCATTTAAGATGCTTTATCTAAGATCCGTACAGCGACTGTAATCATATGTGACTATCACCTAACACCTAACATATCGGACTTTGGCATTGCCTGCCAGGAGTTGTCGTTTCAGGTCGCAGGCGACGCGGTCAGGTCCGCGACCCGCGACCCTACTCGTCCGTCGAACCCCGTAGAGGCCACCCCTTTTCGACGGAAATATCTTTATAGAAAGGTCTATCTGTTTTTTTTAAATTGAAATATTAATTATGTTTATAGAAAGTTTCTCTGTTGTCTATTGGAATATCTTTATAGAGCCCATCTCGGTGTTGCCTATTGGAATATCTTTATAGAGCCCATCTCTGTGTTGTCTATTGGAATATCTTTATAGAGCCCGTCTCGTTGTTGTCTATTGGAATATCTTTATAGAGCCCATCTCGTGTTGTCTATTGGAATATCTTTATAGAGCCCATATCGGTGTTATCTATTGGAATATCTTTATAGAGCCCATCTCGGTGTTGTCTATTGGAATATCTTAATAAAGCTGTGTCCGTGCTGTCTATTGGAATATATATTTATAGTCCTGTCTACGTCTTGTCTATTTTAATATACTGGGCCGGTAGCGCCGACGTTTAAGCGCTCTAAGAAAGCTTTGCATTCCGACCCTATATATAACCATAGACAATGAGCGCCAAGGCGAACTATTATTTGATGTTAGGGGTTTCTTTTATACGAGTTTTGTTTCTCTTCTTTTTCAACTTAAGTTATAGTTTACTCAAAACTCATTCGTCTCAATATTTTACGATTTTCATTAGGTCTAATGATACTTTGGAGTTTTCACCCCTTTTAAGGACCGCGCCATAACCCTTAAATACGCCGCTATTGAAAGTGGGTAATTCTACCACAAAACAAGAAGCGCCGCTGCGACATTATACGTAACCTAAAGCTGACATAAAAAGTGCAATCACCCACGCTCTGTATATAGACATGTTCTTCAAATGTTGGAGGTAGCCGCTGTTCCCCCCCCACCCCCCGCTCTCTCTCTCTCTCTCTCTCTCTCTCTCTCTTAATACGATTGCTTCGCTGGTCGTGTTGCATTTTAAACGAGACATCAAGGGCACTACCCGCATAATGAGAACCCATGTAAATCAGAAAGTCGCGGCTCGAGTCAACTCCGCCAATTATTCTCTAACTATCGCAACAAAATAAAAGTCCACTAACTCCGAACGGGATCCAAGCCTCGTTTTTCAACAACCGTCTCGCTGTACGGAGCCGGAGCCGTCAGTTCTATATTTAAAGGGACGATAAAGTACCCTCCGCATTCAGCGGTGCTCGGAAATAACAAACCTGCGGGTTGTATCTTGCTTCTGAAGTTCTTTGCGGGCCGGATGATTTTATGATTGTGTTTGACTTTTAAAATTGTAAGCCGCAGGGTTTTAAATTTGGGGGAAAAATGGAAGATTATTTTTTTATGACGGTCTCAGTCAGCGTTAGGATTAGGTGAGACGCAAGAGTTCAGAGGTCGAGCTTTTAACGAGCGGGACGACTTTTCTGCGATCGTATTCGCCCTTGATTTAACATCGGTACGTGGGCATAGAATTTGGGTGGCATAGGCGTGTCTGTACTTTTAACATAAGTGGGGCTCAGTATTTTTGTTGTTTTTAAAAACTTTTTTTTTACGTCATGGCAATAAAACATTTTGTTGGAGTGATGGAAACACGTGCTGGCGTTGGATAAAAGGGATAATAAAAATATCTCGATGGATGTTGGATTCAAACGTCAAATGGTGGTGTGTACATTATCCACTCATTGCGTGAAAAGCGATCAGATTATATCCGTTGTCGTATGACCCAGATGTAGTTTAAAAAAACAACTAAAGTGCATAAATAACATACATACATATCTAATGATAGCTCACGTTTCTATTTACGGTGTTAACATACATATCTATCTAGTGCTAGCTCACTCTCTATCTACGGTTTATATCTTACTTATCATCCATCTATCGCGTTATCGTAATTTTAAAATACCAGTGTCCCGGCACCTTTGGTCCCAACGACACCTTTAGCACCCCAACCATTTCTACAGAAATAGACGCATTCATTTCAAAGAAGTGCAACACGTTATACAAGCTAAAACTAAAACACAAGATGCGCCCCCTAGTCCCCCAACACCCGACCACAGATTTCGAAATCGCCCCAGGCAATTTTATCTCTAAGGTTCGTTGTTCCGTGTGCAAATTTAAATTAAAAAATGGTGTTCAAAGTTGCACATAATCCATTTTCTTGCAATATGTTTATAAAAAAATGTGTGCGCGGTAATCCTAAAACTGCTGCGCGGCGTCGGTCATATATCTGCGCGGCTTAAAGAGAAAATTTCCCTCGAAACATTCCTCTACCATTTTTTAAAACGCCCCAAATGTTCATTTCCAATAAGACGACTTTTGCCATTGACGAACAGACCCTCCGTTGGCGTAATCCGCGACTTTAAGTCTCGCACTGTCGATATGCATTCATTTATCAAATTCACCCTCTATTTACCCTCTATGAAAAGGCTGACCTCCTACAAGAGCCGTGCGGCTGTCGATTCGCTTTAACGGGAGCCGCTGCTGTATTTGCCCGCCTACCCGTAGGTTGTAGAACTCGCGCTCTGCTCTGCACTCTACATACAATAGGAATCTAATCACATGTGTAAGAAGGTCATCGAGACACTAACCGGCTGGTGTTTATTAACGTTACGCGTACGTTTCAATGGCTAAATGTTTTGACCAGCTACGTCCTCCCGGGCCCCGACCACACCTTACACAACCCCCCTCCCCCCCCCCAATGTAATCATTCACAAAAAGGGGGGGGGGAATTTTGATTACCTGGCGCCGGACGTTTCAAGAATGTGAATTTACGATGCCATTCAGTCGTCACGAGCGGAATTCACTTTAGTTTGGTAGTAGTAGTAGCTGGCGCACAGCCGGAAAGAAGGTTTGAGTTTTGGTGAGTTTTGTTGAGTTTTGATGAGTTTTGATGAGTTTTGTGTTGAGTTTTGGTGAGTTTTGTTGAGTTTTGGTGTTGGTGAGTTTTGGTGAGTGTTGGTGAGTTTTGGTGAGTGTTGGTGAGTTTTGAGTTCTGGGGAGGGGCTTGGTGTGGGGGCTTTGGGGGGGGGTCTCTTAGAATGGGGGTCTTGAGGTGGCTCGGTGTGTGTGGGGGACTAGAATGATGTCCAGCATCGGGTCTTTATCAGACTGCGTGATGTGTGTAGACTGTGCCGTGATGTGTGTAGACTGCGCCGTGATGTGTGTAGACTGCGCCGTGATGTGTGTAGACTGCGCCGTGATGTGTGTAGACTGCGCCGTGATGTGTGTAGACTGCGCCGTGATGTGTGTAGACTGCGCCGTGATGTGTGTAGACTGCGCCGTGATGTGTGTAGACTGCGCCGTGATGTGTGTAGACTGCGCCGTGATGTGTGTAGACTGCGCCGTGATGTGTGTAGACTGCGCCGTGTGACTGTGTGTGTAGACTGCGCCGTGATGTGTGTAGACTGCGCCGTGATGTTTTGATGAGGGAAGGATCCTTGTGTTTCTACTGATGGCGGATTTCAACACGTCCCACGGTGGCGGACATATGGGTTAGAAATACTGCAATCGTTTGAGGAAATGTGGAAGGGGGAGCTAGAGACAGAGAGAGAGCGAGAGAGAGGGGGGGTGAGAGTGATAGTGAGAAAGAGTGAGATAGAAAGAGGGGAAGAGAAAAAGAGAAAGTGAGAAAGAGTGAGAGAAAGAAAGGGTGAGAGAGAGAAACTGAGAAAGAGAGAGAGGGAGAGGCTGATAGAGAGAAGAGAGAGAGAGAGAGAGAGAGATCAACAGTACAACAAAGTTGAAAAATGATTCCCCGCCTTTAAATCTTAGTAAAAATTAATCATATCAATATCACATGATTCATTGATATTCTTCTTAACAGCACATAATTTATGTGTGCTTTATCAACCCTAATTTCTAACGGTCAAGTGTTAAATGATGACTTTAACTTTAATGTCCCGCTGCAGGAGATGTTTCAGATTACAGTCTTCAGACGCGCGTTGTTAAACTAACTGTCGGAAATCAGAAGAATGCTCGTGTAGTTCAGTTACTTGGATCAGATGTAGGGGCCCTCTCAAACATGCGAGTGAAATAATCAGAGCGAGGAAATGGCGAGAGTGCTGCAAAACACTCATGGGCGACCCAATGCGCATAGTCACTCATGCGTGACCCAGTATCATTTTAAATGCGTGTGATAGTTGTCCCGCACGGAGAAAAAGCTTTGGTTTTTATATTTACACAAAAATACCGTTTCCTCCCCCACCCCCACCCCTTTACAAGATGCAATCTACAACATGTGAGATACATTTGTAACCTTGACATGAAACTGACACGGTCACGCACGTTAAGCGGGTAAGGTAGGCTACATATTAATCGAATCCGATATTAAACGATTTTTATTGACTGGCCTACTAAAACACCAATTTCCTTTTTTTTTAAATATATTGAGTATTGTACAAGAGCTTGTCCTGACATTGCGCAACGGTGTCAATCAGACGGCGTTACTGTTAGTGTTAGTTACAAGGACAGCCTTGACTTTATGGCCGATTATGACTAAAGTGATATAAAACTGTGCTTCTCAAAGGGGCGTGGGCCATCCGCCGCCGGTCCTCAGAAGTTATTTAAAAAAAAAGGACAGAAAAAAATTGTCAGTGCAGGGAAAATAGTGCACCGGTCCCTAGTGCAATGGAAATAAATTCTTGCTGGTCTGCCATACTAAAAAGTTTGAGAAGCACTGGTATAAAAGACACCTTTTCAATGTTTTAAATATTAACTATTTTCATTTTGTTTCTTAAGACAATAGAATTCTGCAGGCTAGTACGAGCTAATTTGATTTATCTTATCTTTAAAAAAAAATCTTAACTTATCTCATCTTATATTATATTATATTATCTTATATTATCTGTTACAGACGCACCTTCTATACATAAGATTTGTTACGTTCTACGCTTACCCATGGTTTATGTCTAGTCTTGCATTTTTGTTAGAGTTTTAAATGTTGATAGATATGTTAGATTTCGGTCGAAAATGACTTTTATACACCCAAGACCTGATTTCACTTTTTACAAATCTTTTATCTGACAGGACCCGTAATGATCAGAATAATGACAGTGGGCCCTAACGAAATAAATAGAAATAGAATAGATCTAAAGGGGCATCTTAAAATTGTTCATTTATTAGCATTATTGTTAATTTGTTTTGTTAACGAGTTCATTTTGTGTACGCCAGTCCAAAATTTCGTCGAATTACGGAAACTATTAGATACAAGTCTAAGTACTCTAAGTAAACATTAAAAAACTTGGGTCACGTGACGACGTTTTTTACTTCTTCATGTCACCTTAAGATGCCAATCTGTTACTGAGCGTTTCTCCGCCATAATATGCTTTGTAATATTGTAGCGCAAAGCATAGGCGTCACTTGGGTTGGTGTCATCCTTTGCGGTAGCTCATGGGGTCACCCCATCACAACCTACTGCATAGACCTCCTCCGAGTCTGCCAGTTGCGAATAATGGGTGCATACACAATTTTACAATTTGGTGCCGCCCCTTGTTGTGGTGTCACCCGGTGCGGTCCGCACCCCCCGTAGTGATGCCTCTGCTGAAAGCTATTAATAGAAATATCAGTGGTATTTTTTGGAACCAATTTCATTAAGATAGTACTCAAATATGGGGGGTATTCTGTGAGTTCTTATTGCAACAGATATTAAAATTTGTTAATCTGTTTGGCGTTATTCTGTCCCTTGGTTTCGTGGTGTTTCTAGTTGCGTTCGTGGATGCTGTTACTGTTATTGTAACGTCTTCCTGAAAATTTTCGACACTGTCTTCAAGCTTGAAGTTGGGTGATCCCTGGCTGCCAACAGCACAAGAGTCTTTAAGTTTGTCTGTGTTTGTTGTCCGGTCATGGCCGAGTGAAGTCGCCATTGCCACTGTTTGACAATCACCAGTTGTGCAGCGCCAGGGGACCGTGGCGAGGAGAGCGTTGTGATCCGTCCTCGGACACGCTTGGTTTGAACTCTCTTCTTTATACATTTCAAAGGATCTAAAAAAAAATCGGAAATAAAAGAGATAGGCAAATACGAGCTATACCGGTTGTTCAAAGACAGGTGAAATCCAGGTGACCCTATCCACTGCACATAAAAGCGTGTGGCGCTCATCACAATTCTCTATCATGTACAAGGCTGCGAAACATAAATACACATTTGTATGAATATTAATAAAAATTAAACGTTTCACAACTTTGATCATATACATGCTACTATCATATTAATTAAAAATATATATCTATATACAAAATAATAGTTGCAAAGAGAAATGAGGCAGAAACCTAAGGGCAGACGACTCACCGTCGCCCAAGGCTGAGATTGATCGACGATGTAGAGCAGGACTACCACCAGTTGTGGTTACCACCAGGGGGGGGGGCTGCTCTGCGCATGGAGGTGGAAAGTCATGGGTCGCTCCAAATGGAAGGATGTGGTGGAGCAGGCCAGGGCCCTGCACGGCTGTAGTGCCACTGATGATGATGGTGAAAAGAAGAGCAGAGAATCTATAATGACTGCAATAAGTTTTAATAGTAATTTGCTGTGACTTTGGTTTAAAAAAGTAGATCTTAACCGGACAAACAAACATAATTCGAACTTCATTTATTTCATCGCCTGTCGCATTCACTCAACGCCCTAAGTCTGGCCTAAAAGGTTGCCGGCCGGGCCTAACATACACTGGCAGTTGTGTGGTCATTGACACTATTCTGTGACATTTCCTAGGGACTAAAAATTATCCTCAGTTGATTTGTAGAAGAGAGCTATCGATTGTACTGAGTACATGAACTAAGTTTCGATATTTTTTACCGAGTGCATCCATAGGATAATGATCTATGTACCGAGTGCATCCATAGGATAATGATCTATGTACCGAGTGGATCCATAGGATAATGATATATTGTACCGACTGCATCCATAGGATAATGATATATTGTACCGGGTGGATCCATTGGATAATGATCTATTGCACCGAGTGGATCCATATGATCATGATCTATTGTACCGTGTGGATCCATAGGATAATGATCTATTGTACCGGGTGCATCCATAGGACAATGATCTATTGTACCGAGTGGATCAATTGGATATTGATCTATTGTACCGAGTGGATCAATTGGATATTGATCTATTGTACCGAGTGGATCAATTGGATATTGATCTATTGTACCGAGTGGATCAATTGGATATTGATCTATTGTACCGAGTGGATCCATTGGATATTGATCAATTGTACCGAGTGGATCCATTGGATATTGATCAATTGTACCGGGTGGATCCATTGGATATTGATCAATTGTACCGAGTGGATCCATTGGATAATGATCTATTGTACCGAGTGGATCAATTGGATATTGATCAATTGTACCGGGTGGATCCATTGGATAATGATCTATTGTACCGAGTGGATCCATTGGATAAGGATCTATTGTACCGAGTGGATCCATAGGATAATGATCTATTGTACCGAGTGGATCCATAGGATAATGATCTATTGCACCGAGTGGATCCATTGGATAATGATCTATTGTACCGAGTGGATCCATTGGATAATGATCTATTGCACCGAGTGGATCCATTGGATAATGATCTATTGTACCGAGTGGATCCATTGGATAATGATCTATTGTACCGAGTGGATCCATTGGATAATGATCTATTGCACCGAGTGGATCCATTGGATAATGATCTATTGTACCGAGTGGATCCATAGGATAATGATCTATTGTACCGAGTGGATCCATTGGATAATGATCTATTGCACCGAGTGGATCCATTGGATAATGATCTATTGCACCGAGTGGATCCATATGATCATGATCTTTATTGTACCGAGTGGATCCATTGGATAATGATCTATTGCACCGAGTGGATCCATATGATCATGATCTTTATTGTACCGTGTGGATCCATAGGATATTGATCTATTGTACCGGGTGCATCCATAGGACAATGATCTATTGTACCGAGTGGATCCATTGGATAATGATCTATTGTACCGGGTGGATGAATTGGATAATGATCTATTGTACCGAGTGGATCCATTGGATAATGATCTATTGTACCGGGTGGATGAATTGGATAATGATCTATTGTACCGAGTGGATCCATAGGATAATGGTCTATTGTACCAAGTGGATCTATTGGTAACAATCTATTTGACTGATTAGATATATAGAATACCGAATTATTTTACTGAATGCATGATTTGTATAGAGAAATAATTTACGCAGTGCATGTATTAAGAAACGTTATTATCTTATCTTATCTTATCTCATCTTAACTGTTACAGACGCTCCTTCTATACAGAAGATAATTCGGTCCTACGCTTATTCATGGTTTATGTCTAGTCTTACATTTTTATTAGAGTTTTAATTGTTGATAGAGAGTTGGTTTTCCTGGTTCCCCCAGGCAACCCAACCACGTCCGTATTCCGGACGGTAAGTAGTAAGAAGGAGAATTTGTATATGTGATTTGTTCTTGCATACGGAGTAAGAAAATTGTTTTTATCCCTATGTCTATGTGAGGGTTGCATTAGATTACCTTTGTGTTATTTTTCCAAATTAGAATTAATTGCTTTATGTATTATTACTACTTAACTCTTTGTTCCTCTGGTATTTCAATGTTTAGTGATTTAACTAATGGTGTTATTTTTGTAAGTTTTGAATATTCGCCTGTAATGAATCCGGCAGCTCTTTTTTGAATTAGTTCTAATTTAACAATGTTTCCTTTGCATTCTATATGAGGGTCATTTAGTGGCCCGATCTATTCTATATGAGGGTCATTTAGTGGCCCAATCTATTCTATATGAGGGTCAGTTAGTAGCCTGATCTATTCTATACGAGGGTCAGTTAGTGGCCCGATCTATTCTATATGAGGGTCATTTAGTGGCCCGATCTATTCTATATGAGGGTCATTTAGTGGCCCAATCTATTCTATATGAGGGTCAGTTAGTGGCCCGATCTATTCTATATGAGGGTCAGTTAGTGGCCCGATTTATTCTATATGAGGGTCAGTTCGTGGCCCGATCTATTCTATACGAGGGTCAGTTAGTGGCCCGATCTATATTCTATATGAGGGTCAGTTCATGACCCGATCTATTCTATATGAGGGTCAGTTCGTGGCCCGAGCTATTCTATATCACGGTCAGTTCGTTGCCCGACAGAAAATCTCATTTTAGAATCGATCTCATTCTGTAGACCTCTGCTGACGTGACATTTGGCAACTGACACACTAGAATCCAAGGTTTTATGGTTCGGTCGATGTGGCGGTTTTTAACTCAGGGATAGGTCTGACCGCATGACCTTTAGTGACCCCTTGCACCAAGTTGCCTTTCACGTGGAGAAATGGCGCTGACCACACTTGGTCAAGAACCACCCACTCTGACTGACCCCCATTGCACAACACTGACCACACGTGTGTCGCTTACGTCAAGTGCAGACGAGGCCGCCGGAAGGAGCTCGCGCTCGAAGCAAAAAATGAGTTGTCAGTGTTCACTGACGAGGTGATTCACTTCAGCATTGACGGCCCGGCCATTGACACGAATGTCAGACGTGATTGGCAATGAATAGGACACTTGAACCCAACTTGCGAACAGCCATTCTCACACTGTTTAGTGCAGCCGTCTTTGGGCTGCCAACAGCCATTCTCACACTGTTTAGCGCAGTCATAGTTTTGCGGTAGATTGAACACCCGTCTTTTGTGGTATAGTATAGCTTTGTTTTCGCGAGAAGTGTATGAAGATGTTAGATGTGTACCAAGATGTTAGATGTGTGCCAAGATGTTAGATGTGTGCCAAGATGTTAGATGTGGGCCAAGATGTTAGATGTGTGCCAAGATGTTAGATGTGTGCCAAGATGTTAGATGTGGGCCAAGATGTTAGATGTGGGCCAAGATGTTAGATGTGGGCCAAGATGTTAGATGTGGGCCAAGATGTTAGATGTGTGCCAAGATGTTAGATGTGTGCCAAGATGTTAGATGTGTGCCAAGATGTTAGATGTGGGCCAAGATGTTAGATGTGTGCCAAGATGTTAGATGTGGGCCAAGATGTTAGATGTGTGCCAAGATGTTAGATGTGTACCAAGATGTTAGATGTGTACCAAGATGTTAGATCTGTGCCAAGATGTTAGATGTGTGCCAAGATGTTAGATGTGTACCAAGATGTTAGATGTTGGCCAATATGTTAGATGTGTGCCAAGATGTTAGATGTGTGCCAAGATGTTAGATGTGTACCAAGATGTTAGATGTGTACCAAGATGTTAGATGTGGGCCAATATGTTAGATGTGTACCAAGATGTTAGATGTCTACCAATATGTTAGATGTGTACCAAGATGTTAGATGTGTGCCAAGATGTTAGATGTGTACCTAGGTGTTAGATGTTGGCCAATATGTTAGATGTGTACCAAGATGTTAGATGTGTGCCAAGATGTTAAATGTGTACCAAGATGTTAGATGTGTACCAAGATGTTAGATGTTGGCCAATATTTTAGATGTGTGCCAAGATGTTAGATGTGTACCAAGATGTTAGATGTGTACCAAGATGTTAGATGTGGGCCAATATGTTAGATGTGTGCCAAGATGTTAGATGTGTACCAAGATGTTAGATGTTGGCCAATATGTTAGATGTGTACCAAGATGTTAGATGTGTACCAAGATGTTAGATGTGTGCCAAGATGTTAGATGTGTACCAAGATGTTAGATGTGTACCAAGATGTTAGATGTGTACCAAGATGTTAGATGTGTACCAAGATGTTAGATGTGTACCAAGATGTTAGATGTGTGCCAAGATGTTAGATGTGTGCCAAGATGTTAGATGTGTACCAATATGTTAGATGTGTACCAAGATGTTAGATGTTTGCCAATATGTTAGATGTGTGCCAAGATGTTAGATGTGTACCAAGATGTTAGATGTGTGCCAAGATGTTAGATGTGTACCAAGATGTTAGATGTGTGCCAAGATGTTAGATGTGTACCAAGATGTTAGATGTGTACCAAGATGTTAGATGTGTACCAAGATGTTAGATGTGTACCAAGATGTTAGATGTGTACCAAGATGTTAGATGTGTACCAAGATGTTAGATGTGTACCAAGAGGTTAGATGTGTGCCAAGATGTTAGATGTGTGCCAATAGCCCACATGTGTACACGGCGGCTAGATGTGTACCAAGTCTTCTAGGTGAAGACAAGGACAAGCTACCGTGGGTCACAACCTCTCAGTAGCTTATCTAAGTAATCTCTTTACCATCTCGTTCTTATACACCCGGCATACAAACAACTCGACTGTTTCTGGTAGTCAACAGTACATTAGGTTTAACGTTATAGTCCTGGAAATGAATATTGGCTAGGCTTCCTATAATATGTCTGTGAGATCCCGAAAGTGATGAATAATTATTTTTTTTTAAGACCAGTAGAACCACAGTAACTATTTAAATCCTTTATATTAACTCGTGGTGTCTGTTTGAACCCTTGATTGCTTGCTTGTCGGTCGCCAAAACTTTGGATCGATTTTAACCCACTTCCTCGTAAGCTAGCGAGCTGAAATTTAGCAGGCAGTTTCGTGGCGATGATAAAAACTATGTATCAAAATTTCAGATCGATCGCATGTACTTTATTTAAATTATTGAATTTTTAGATTATTTTATTTATTCCTATGTATCATGTTATATTTTAGAGTGTCGCGGTGCGTATTATATTGAACAACCTTTCTGTCGCGCAATAAGGTGCGTATTTTATTGACAACACTTTTTATAAACATATTCGTGATCGTTGCGCATAAACATGTTTTACGACACAACTGCAATTTTGTATTTTTGGATGGTCTTGCGCTGCGTATTATAATGAACATTCTTTTAGTTACGTCTATAAAGGATTTATAGTCAAAAACTTGTTTTTTTACGTGTTTTTTAAAATTATCTTCTTCAGTCGGTTATCTTCGCTTGTGTTCATGTGTTCAGGCCATGAATTGTCGTGAATAGATGTGAACCGGGTGTCGCGCTTGTACAAATAGCTTACCTCAATCAGCTTATGCCCGGCTCATTGAACTCAGCTCCGGAGCTCAAAGCTTTACGGGGTTCTTTCACTGCGTGGCAGCGCGGGGACCAGGGATGTTCAGAAGGTCAAATACCGCCCCCCCCCGGGTAAAACAACTCAACGATCTCACATTGCGTCAGAAATTTGTCGTGTTATGGATGAAACGTTATCTAGCATCGAACAAAATGTGCTGACGTAAAGTGATAACGAAAATACGCGTCACTTTACATTGTACAGTCATAGAGTGATAACCTAACTACTGGTCACTTTACATTGCACAGTCATAGAGTGATAACCTAACTACTGGTCACTTTACATTGTAAAGTCATAGAGTGATAACCTAACTACTGGTCACTTTACATTGTACAGTCATAGAGTGATAACCTAACTACTGGTCACTTTACATTGTACAGTCATAGACTCATAGAGTGATAACCTAACTACTGGTCACTTTACATTGTACAGTCATAGAGTGATAACCTAACTACTGGTCACTTTACATTTTACAGTCATAGACTCATAGAGTGATAACCTAACTACTCGTCACTTTACATCAGTGGTTCCCAAACTTTTTTGGCTTACCACCCCCTTTCCAGAAAACATATTATTAAGCGCGAATTAAATTTTTTTTTATTCAAACACAGCGGTGGGAAAGCAACGGTTCGCGGGCAGCATGGGGCCCGTCAGAGTATATTATGTGGCCCGAAGGCGATCTTATGTCATGTTAATTTTCTTTGTCGTTTTATAATTTTTTAAATATATTTTTGAATTTCTATTCCCGAGTATTTGATTCGAATCTGGGCATATATAATCTGTTTTATGGCGCCATAATCTATTAGTGATCATTAGTCATTAATTGTTAACACATCTATCAGAAACTACATTACAGCTCAACCTGGCCTATCTTAACGATTTTCACTTTGAGCAGGTTGTAAAAATTGTAATTTAAAATAAAATAGACGTTTGTTTAACCACGAGTGCTGCCAAAAAATAAAATAAATAAAATAAAGATTAAAGACGAATGTCTGCTAATACTGCTGCACGTGCGTTGGAGAAAATCAGGCTTTTTGCTGTGACGTGACAGCGTGAACGTCTTTAAGGAGTACAACTTAAAAAGACACCGCCAAACAAAACATTTGGATTTCGGGCTCAATTTAAGGAACGAAGAGAGAAAAGGGAATCGCCAGGAGTTGGTTAATAATATAAAGAATCAACAATCTGTTTTCACCAAAGAGTCTTAAATACAAGATGCTGCAACCGAAGCCAGTTTGGTGCTGTCCTGTAAGATCGTAAAATGGAACACGCCTTTTTCTGACAGCGAGTTCATCAAGGAATGCTTCTCAGATGCAGCAATCATTATGTGTCCCGTACAGAAAACAAAATTCGACAGCATTTCTCTATCAAGGAGAAATGTAGTCAGGGTATTGAAAAATTAAGTGACAATTTGATGCACCAACTTCGAGGCGCAAGCAAAGACTTTTTGTGGTACTCTCTTGCTTTTGGACGAAAGTACCAATGTACAGGAACAGCACATTTGTTGGTATTTGTACGGGAAATAAATACTCATGATAAAATCAGTACACATTTACACACGTCTCATGACAAAATCAGTGCACATTTACACACGCGTCTCATGACAAAATCAGTGCACATTTACACACATCTCATGACAAAATCAGTGTACATTTACACACGTCTCATGACAAAGTCAGTGCACATTTACTCACATCTCATGACAATCAGTGCACATTTACACACATCTCATGACACAATCAGTGCACATTTACACACTTCACAACTGTGAAGGAGAATTTCTTTAAATGCCCATGATTCCAGCTGGTGCATATTTGGGTCAGAAGAAACATTGAAGAAGTCGGTCTCTCCGATCTAGGTCAATGTATGCAGGAAGTGACACAATTATGACGTCCCAGGCCGTCAGGTGTAGGTCACGTGTCATTGAGACCTAGTTTATGGTTTTCTTTGATGAGATCCCCCCCCCCTTGCACTCCCTTTCGCCTCACGCATTGTTGATTCAAAATAGCTTTCAACATGGCCTTTGAATCTTCTGCAAAGAGCTTGTGGATTCTATGATAAATCTATCAAAATCTGTGAGAGAATTCCTTTAAAAACATACAAATCAGCAGGCAGTGTCATTGTGTTTGCGTGAATATTTAATTGTGTGAATATATAGAGAAAGCCTTGCACTAAAGATTCAGCGCAGCTACAAAGAGACCAAATGATGGAAGCGATGGCGTCCAAAACCTGTAGCTCACAGCGGCTGCGGCTTAAAATAATTTTCTCATCAACTACCTGTTACCGCGAAACTTGACCGTCTCTCCGCATCCCTCCTCAAAACGCGCTGTGTTGTGAATTACAGGCGTTCTTTCTATGTAGAATATTATTGCGTCCAACGCCTATCCATGGTTTGTGTCAAGTCTAGCATTTTCATTGAGTTGATATTTTAAATGTTGATAGTGTGTTGATTTGCCTGGTTTGATCAGGCAATCCGTTTCTCGCCCGAATTCCTGGCGGGAAGAAGGAGAACTTGTATGTGTTTGTTCTTGCAAATGGAACAAGACACGTGTTTTATCCCCATGCATGTCTATCCGATTGTTGTGATGGTTCGTTGTTGTGTTGTATTTAGTGGTCAGAATTTAAATGGCTTTTGTAATAAAGAGTATTGGCTGTGACAGTATAAATTATGATGTAATGCAATGATTTCATACTTCTCTGAGTTCACGCTGCGTGTGCCTACTAATAGACTAGATGTACACCTATAAATCTCCCGAGCGTATGCCAACTAATTTTAGCTAGCGTAGTATAGCCATAAATCTCTAGCTGCGTTTGTTTCTCTGCTTTCCCCGAGCCGCGGTTCTCGATTTTCTGCCCAGTTGCACAGCTTTACACATGTCGCCGTTTCCGGAAGTTTGAAAACAAAAAAAAATGTCATTAAAACACTATAGCCTACCTGCAATGCAAACGGGCAAGTTTCTGAGGATGACACATAGTTGTGTCTCGTCGCTGGCAAACATCTTGACGTCTTTTCATCTCTTTGTGCTGGCTGATCGTCTGCCTACTCCAGGGGTTCTAAAACCATGGACCCTGAAAACCTATTCACTTCTTTTCATCTCTTCGTGCTGGCTCATCGTCTGCCTACTGCAGGGGTTCTAAAACAATGGGCTCTCAAAGACATCTCGACGTCGTTTCATCTCTTTGTGCTGGCTAATCGTCTGCCTACTCCAGGGATTCTAAAACCATGCACTCTGAAACCATATTCATGGCCGCCAAATGGAATTGAATCTTAAATAGGGGAATTACGCCACGTCAGCTGATCGTCTGCCAAATACAGGGTTTTAAAATAAGGGTCCTCAAATAATTTTATTGGTCTTCAAAATTGAATGGGTTCTTAAATATGGGTTGTTAAACTATTCCTCATCGTCTGCCAAACTTAAGGCATATGAAACAAATTTTAACCCCCCTTTCATGTGTATTCGATAGACTGAAAACCCGCCAATTGTCGTAAAGCTATGATTCGATGGATTGAACAAACGTCTGTTGCGGTAAAGCTATGGCTCTACAGATTGCAACCCCGTCTATTGTAGTATAGCTATGATTCGATAGTATGAAAACTGGTCTGTCGTGGTAAAAGTATATAAGGCTTTATAAATTGAAAACCCGTATATTGTTGTAAAGGTGTGGTTTTCTAAATTGAAAACCCGTACGTTGTGGTAAATGCATGGTTTTCTAAATTGAAAACCCGCACATTGTGGTACAGCTATGGTTCGATAGATTGAAAACCCGCACATTGTGATACAGCTATGGTTCGATAGATTGAAAACCCGCACATTGTGGTACAGCTATAATGGTTCGAAAGATTGAAAACCCGCACATTGTGGTACAGCTATGGTTCGATAGATTGAAAACCCGCACATTGTGGTACAGCTATGGTTCGATAGATTGAAAACCCGCACATTGTTGTACAGCTATAATGGTTCGATAGATTGAAAACCCGCACATTGTGGTACAGCTATAATGGTTCGATAGATTGAAAACCCGCACATTGTGGTACAGCTATGGTTCGATAGATTGAAAACCCGCACATTGTGGTACAGCTATAATGGTTCGATAGATTGAAAACCCCCACATTGTGGTACAGATACGGTTCGATAGATTGAAAACCCGCACATTGTGGTACAGCTATGGTTCGATAGATTGAAAACCCGCACATTGTGGTACAGCTATAATGGTTCGATAGATTGAAAACCCGCACATTGTGGTACAGCTATGGTTCGATAGATTGAAAACCCGCACATTGTGGTACAGCTATAATGGTTCGATAGATTGAAAACCCGCACATTGTGGTACAGCTATGGTTCGATAGATTGAAAACCCGTCTATCGTGGTCAAGCACTGATTCGATAGATTGAACAGTAGAAATGAACACCATAATCACTGGCTTACGGTGTTGTTCATGGTAGATAATAATAACTTTTAAGGTGAAGACCGAATACTCCGGGACGAACCCTTTCACACAGGTCCGAGCGTGTAGTAATACGTCCGAACTATTTCATCGAGAGCTTAGAATGTAATTGGATTTCATTTGAGCCGAGAGTTAATCAGCCCGTGTTGTTTTCTGGGCTCAGAGAGTAAATCAAGCAAAAATCATGCCAGTTTTCTCCTCCGGCCATCGGTCACTTCAGTCGCTGACCAGTGAGTGAACGCCCGACAAAGCCCATTCAAAACAGAAAGCCAAGAGGAGGTCACTCAGTCAGGAACATTTAGCTCCCCCTGTAAATTCTTTGCCGAAACGGTTTCTCGAGAGCAATTACAAGATTGTAATGAAGACCTTTTGTGTGTGTGTCAATTGATAGTTGACTGAAATTACCGCGAACATAAGACTTGAGTTGACGTGCTGTCTAGACCAGGGGTCTCCAAACTACGGCCCGCGGGCCAAACACGGCCCGCGAGACCTTCTCATCAGGCTATGGAGACCTTTTAATCTCCAGAAAGATAGTATTTTTACCTATAGTTTACCGCAAAAATGTGTATAGTCGGCCCCCAAACTGCTGTTTGACAGTTAATGTGGCCCTCCGGCAGAAAAGTTTGGAGACCCCTGGTCTAGACCTACATGTTTACAGCTTTTCTTTTTATATAAACGGAACGAAAATCCTTAAACACGAATTCGTGGAATATTAATTAGTACAACCATCTACTGGGTCATTTACTTTACAGTGTGTGATGTTGGGCGTCAAAAGGGGCTGGAGGAGGGAGTAAAATATTAATTATCTTTTCTGTCACAGACGCTCCTTTTTTACAGAAAATTATTACGTCCTTCGCTTACCTGTGGTTTATGTCTAGTCTTGCATTTTTCTTAGAGTTTTAAATGTCCAAAGTGTTGGTTTTACTGGTTTGATCAGGCAACTCATTCCACGACGGAATTCAAGACGGGAAGAACGAGAATTTGTATGTGATTGTTCTTGCAATTGGAATTTTTTAAAAAGTGTCTTTTTCACTATGTCTATCTGAGGGTTGCCTTTGGTTATCTTTGTGTTGCATTTCCAAGTTAGAATTAATTTCCATATGTATTATTACTACTTTACTCTTGGTTCTTCTATCCTATAGTGTTCCAAGGTTTAATGATTTAACTAATGGTGTTATTCTTGTCAGTTTTGAATATTCTCCAGTAATGAATCTGAACAATTGATTAAAATTTTAACTAGGTAAACGCCCTTGATTGTAAACTCATCCTTTCTATTTCGCTACATACGTTGGCGGGTTTCCACGGATTGTCGCCCCCCCCCCGCCCAAGTTCCCATAGTTCAACAACCTCCCTATGCCATAATCAGATATTCTCTCGCCGACTCACATAAAAAGTCTTTAAACCGAATGTCTTCCCAAAGGCCCGTAACGAGCTTCATTCAGTTCGCCACCGACGCCCCGGGGCCACCTCTGGGGAAAAATACCCCCCCCCCTTTAAAAGACTTATCGCCAGGTCCACGCGTGATGGACATATTAATGTAAGGGCCACGTCATATTTTAACATTGTGGTACCTGACCCGTAGTTCGGCCAGTCAAGTCGCCGAGTTAATAGAAGTTGGTCATCATCGCATTCGTGTTCACCGTCCACAGATATACGCCAAACATTTCTACACAATTGTCTCAACACATTTGGATATTTTGTCTATTGGCACCGCTGTGCCTTTTTTGTTTCGAAGTAAGTGTTGCGTTCAAGGAGGTTTGATTATAATCAAACCTCCTTGGTTGCGTTAGTGGAAAATTGGTTTGTCTTTTATCAGACCGGAAAACGTCATATCCTTCCGTAATGTTACTATTTTTAGACGCGTTTTTCCCCCCGCAAAACAAAGTTTTAGCATAAAATTAACAATACGTGTGAAATTTTTTTAGTACAATAAACTTGTAATCAAGTTTTTGTCTTGGTCAAGTCGACCAAGAGAATCAACAAGTAATTTTTTGTTTTAAGTCCAAACGTAATAGCCGGATTTGTTATTATATCTTAACGAGATTGCGTTGGGGCGCTGTGAACGATTTTTTTTTCAAACGCCCAACTAACTTATCCTTGTTTGATAAATACTTAATATTAAACTTACTGAAATGTACAATAAGTATTTTATAATTATAAATCCTCAAACCCTATTTTTACATCGTTCTCTTTTCAAAAATTAAAATATAAGCTAAAACAATGACGTCATATAATATTTTTTTTACAGCGCGTCTTTAATTTATAATTATTTTGCACACCTTTTTGCGCGCCTTCCGATGCACGCCTTGTATTAAAATATACGCTCAAAAAATGACGTCATAGCGTTACACATCCTTCCAGCCAGCCAGTGACTTGGACTATTATATTGTATATGAAATTGTTCCAACTGAATACCCGGATGATTCTATCAGTATTATACCGACATGAGACGATAAGGTCTATAAGAAAACGTCTCCCCCGGATATTGTATTGGAATTTCTCAGTCAACAATCAACCGCGCATTAAGTTTATGTTTTAAATATCCATTGAGTGTGGATGGGAAATCTTGAATCTCTTCGATAAACACATTTGTTAATATTAAGCCTCGCTATTTTCGATGGAAAAACTCAAAGAATTGCAGCGCACATTAACAGACAATTTATGTTCACTCTTAGGTTTGTAAGTCGGTGGGGAAAATAACAAGCTCCTGTGGGGGAAAATAACAAGCTCCTGTGGGGGAAAATAACAAGCTCCTGTGGGGGAAAATAACAAGCTCCTGTGGGGGAAAATAACAAGCTCCTGTGGGGGAAAATAACAAGCTCCTGTGGGGGAAAATAACAAGCTCCTGTGGGGGAAAATAACAAGCTCCTGTGGGGGAAAATAACAAGCTCCTGTGGAAAGTTGCAAAGCGTCCATTTTTTTGTTCTTGCGTAAATTTTACACCCCGAAAACACATATGTTATAATATTCTTATCAAAATTTGCTGCTCGGTAATTCTAAACTGCACAGCGGCGTCGGTTTGATATCTGCGCGGCCGCGCAACCACGCAGCTTAAAGGGAACATTGGAGACAATCTAAGACATTTTGATTTAATCTAGACTTGATTCTGAAAGCCATATAAGACAGAGACGCAACAAGCAGACGACCGTTTCTAGTTTTATGGACACGTCGTGCGCCACTTTGGGCCTTTTAATTGGGACCTTTTGACGGCACTGTCCTCGCCAGCCGCGGTTAAGGCCCCATCGTATGTAGTCGGCAATCAAAGTCTCTTTCCACCTCAACGCGGTGGTTAGTGTAGCGGTCCTCAAATACTGTTGAGTGGTGTCAGACTGAGATCTATTAATAAATAAATATCTAATATAGTTGTTCTTTTTTTTTAAAGACTAATGTCTTTCCCAGGAGCGTGTTGACTGACCCTTTGAGACGTCACGTGTTGACCGCTGGTCATGTGATGGTCATCATTGATGTGAGATAAAGTTTATGTATTTAGACCCCCCCCCACACACACACTCCCCACCTTTTCCCCCCACCAAGAAAGAGAAACGAACAATCGTCTCAAAATCCTATTCTTACGTTATAAAACCCCAAATATTTTAATAACTTGGAATCCTCCTATTGTTTCTAGCTGAGTGTGGGTGAGGGTAAGGCACGGGGTGATCTAGGATTATACACTGACATCTAGGATTATACACTGACATCTAGGATTATACACTGACATCTAGGTTTGCGCAAGGATTATAGCACTAAAGAATTAATGTGGTCTACTTCTTCAAAGTTCCCCCGAGCTTAGCTCTAGGGCTAGGGCCTTCGTGGACAAAAACAACACTTCACTTACGGTTGTTTTTTTTTATGTGTAATGTGTGTTTCTTTTACACTCAAGAGACTTTGCCCTTAATTATTACTCCGTTTGAGAACACGTGTCTTAAAACATGCGCTATTTGTATTCAGCTCCGCTAAGTTCGTCCCGGCGTATGGCTACAGCTCACCTGTAGGTAAGGGCCGGACTGTTACCTGGTCCATGGGAAGATTACCTGTCACAGCAACAGACAATTGTTTATTGTCGGTGGCCGGACGAACAACGGCTCCTCTGGGGGACACGCACGAGTCTGAGGACATTACGGTGTGTCCTGCTTACACACACACTCACACGCACACATACACACACACTCGCAATAACTATTGGGACAGGTTGTGTGTAGTGAGAATCTTACCATTGTGTCTATGATGTCAAAAATGACTTTTGTCTTAGAAGAAGGACCGTAGGAATTGAGATGCAGGACCGTAGTGATTAGACGCAGGGCCGACTGAATTAGATGCAGGACCGTAGGAATTAGATCCAGGACCATAGGAATTAGATCCAGGACCGCAGGAATTAGATGCAGGACCGTAGGAATTAGATCCAGGACCATAGGAATTAGACACAGGACCGTAGGAATTAGATCCAGGACCGTAGGAATTAGATCCAGGACCGTAGGAATTGAGAAGCAGGACCGTAGTAATTAGACGCAGGACCGTAGTAATTAGACGCAGGACCGTAGGAATTAGATCCAGGACCGTATGATTTAGATCCAGGACCGTTGGATTTAGATCCAGGACCGTAGGAATTAGATCCAGCACCGTAGGATTTAGATCCAGGACCGTTGGATTTAGATCCAGGACCGTAGGAATTAGATCCAGCACCGTTGGATTTAGATCCAGGACCGTAGCATTTAGATGCAGGACCGTATAAACAGTTGTCCGTGTCGGACGGAGGCAGTAAGATTCCGGGTTGAGTTTTTACATTCATCGTCGTGGGGCAGCCTTTCCGTTCAACTCATGCAGAGTCGCGTTTTTTTTTCCTGGCGCTCCCCGGGCGCCGCTAACCCCAAGCACGCCACTGATTTGATGGTAGCAAAATTTCGAACGTGAAGAGAGTAATTAATTGTTACATTGAAGACATCACTGTTTGCTAGTCAATTTTATATTTTAAAAAAGGACTTTATCAAATGAAGAGCTTAACTGGACAGAGGTTTTTTTTTGTTTGTTAAAAACCCGTCACGGTTCACGATGCTAATCTTGTATATCAGGAATCCATGAACATTCTCAACATTAGTTCATTGTTTAACGAAGTTGTTAGTACACAGCTATTCATTTTGATTGTTTGTTTGTTTGGCACTGTCTCTGTGATGTTGTTTGAGACTGTTTGTTCTGGAGCGCCCTCAAATTTATGTAAGACTTATGATGATTTTTTGTACAGCTTTGTTTTCTCTGTGGGTTTCTGAAA
Source organism: Ampullaceana balthica (assembly GCA_944989445.1). Taxonomy (NCBI): domain Eukaryota; kingdom Metazoa; phylum Mollusca; class Gastropoda; family Lymnaeidae; genus Ampullaceana; species Ampullaceana balthica. Next base: position 440,470 of record CALYLW010000122.1, read on the forward strand.
CTCGTACGTTAACTTCACGCGTTCTTTAGGATTTACAGTTTGCGCCACTCTAGGTCTGTTTGTTTGTCTCCCAGTCTTTTCACGACCACGTACCCTCAGTCAGTAGCGCGATGTTTGGAGTTGTATGTGTGATCGATCAATGGTTTGTTTGTTTGTTTGTCTGTAAGACAGAGCCATTGTTCCGAGGCATGTAATTTTTGCTTTGAAGACTTTGCCGTTTTGTTTCGGAGAGTATTCTGAAACGAGGAATAGGAGCAAGCGTGTGAGGTGTGTGTTCACGTTAGAGGGGGGGGGCGGGGACTCGATGGGGGACTCGGGTTCTGCCTGGTGGGCTTTAGGGGTAGAAAACGCATTGCGCCCCACTGTTTTATAAAGACTTCAATAATAATAATAATAATAATAATCGGACGCCCTTTAAATAGAAAAAATACTGTCCCAGAAACATGGTTCTGCCACCACTCGATGCCGACTATGGATAAAGAAATAGCATGTCTCCAAAACAAAACAAAAAAAAGCAAGCCCTAAAAAATTGCAGTGTGTTTAATATGGTGCAGTGCGGTTAATATGGTGCAGTGCGTTTATGTTGCAGTGCTTATATGTGTGTTTAATATGGTGCAGTGCGGTTAATATGGTGCAGTGTGTTTAATATGAGTGCGTTATGTGCATGCGTTAATATGGTGCAGTGTGTTTAATATGGTGCAGTGCGGTTAATATGGCTCATGCGATTAGTGCAGTGCGGTTAAGTGCATGGGGTGATGGGCAGTGCGGTTAATATGGTGCAGTGCGGTTTACACGGTTCAATGTGGTTAACAGGATACAGTGTTGGTAACCGAACATATCGTGGGCAAAACGGCTCTTTGTGAGATCTTATCTTATCTTATCTTATTTATACATACGCTCCTTCTATGCAGAAGTTAATTGCGTCCACAGACCATGACAGTTTGAGCTATTGGCAAGTGATGACAGCGTTCACAGGCCACGGCTATGAGGGTTCCACGCCTACCCAGTGTTAGGTACCCATTCGGAACTGGGTGCCTCAGGGACGCCCGAGGCCCCGGGAAGAAATCATTGCCTTCACATGGATTCGAACCCGGGACCATCGGTACGCCAGTCGAGCGCGCCGAGATATAGGGAACCGTGTGTGTTACAGTGAACCATGTGTTAAAATGAGCAATGTGATTAACAGTGCACATAGGTTTATAGACGTGTTGAGAGAGAGAGAGAGAGGGGGGGGAGAGACTTTAGTATTTTTTAGAAAAAAACTTTTTGCAGTCATGTACCCGGGTCGATAGCCGTCAATTGTTTATTGATGTCAGTGGACCTCAAACGTTTACGTTGTGTACCTAGGTTTTAGAAGTAGCCTTAATGACCTCTTGTGGGACCACTTTTTTGTGTTCTGTGGCTCTGCGTAATTGTAGGACACTCCCTGTTACTCCATGGACTGCAGGGAAATATAAAAATTACAGTGTACCCCAATATGTTTCTATTGATCGTCGATGAGATGAGAACCGTTGAAAATTCTAGAGCCATTACCTCAACAAAAATTATATATATATGTGTTTTTTTGTGTTTTGTTTTTAAACGTAGAGATACAAATATAGCGGAGAGGGGAAAAGACACAACACATTAAGGCCTGAAACCTTTTTGACTTTAGAAGTGAAGAAACAAGTTTAGTAAGAACAAAAAGTGACAAGGTTCGATTTGGAAAAAAAAATTAACATTCCCGGAAGAAAAAAGGAAAAAAAGACTACTAGTCAACCTGACCTCCTGTGAACTTTGTGCTAAAGGGAGACAACACAACATCCGGGGCGTCAATCCTCGCTTGGACAGTGGGTGAGTTCCCCTTGGAAACGAACTAAAGAGAGCGTGCGCCGCGAAGAATCCCGGTTTCCGGAAGTTTTGATTTTCGTCAAGTTTGAGTTCGAGGCTTCTCCTCCATGATGCTGCTCACCTCAGAGGAAGGAATGCTGTGCAAGCTCAGCGGCACGCCCCCGATGACCACCGCCATCCCGGGACTGACCACGCCCACGT